>CM076584.1:1457591901-1457984997 GCA_034641835.2 Pinus albicaulis
TGCCCACCCAAACACCCGACTTGGGTTACCCAACATGCTAACCCATCATCTGTATACCCATCGAACTTGGGGCACTCTCACCCATCATTGCACATCCACTACATGTGTGTGCACAAGTATCGCGCGTTAGTCATGTGCGCCCATGTTGGGCGCCCGACTCACCTAAGGGTGGTGATGTCGACTCGGAGCCCTAACACCTAGGGCCTATTGGGCTATGGGGGTGAGCAGGGAGGGAGTTGCGTCAGTAATACATAACATCTACAAAATGGTGCTTCAGTTCAAAACGAGCAGTATGATGATGAAAAACTAAAAAACTGACTAAAATTGATCTAACATATTATACTCCTATCAATTCTCCAACTCACATATACGTAAGAGAATCACTATACATAATAGAATCAGTCTGACAAGAACTAGTCGAAGAAGACTAAGTCTGACAAGAACCAGTTGGAGCAGACTCAGTTTGACAAGAATTGGTCAGAGAAAAACTAATCAAGAACCATCAGTCACAACAAACCCATTCAAAGGTCAATTAGTTAGAGGATAATCAGAAAAAACAAAAACAAAAAAAAACAGTTAGATCATTAAGATAATTTTGAAGGAAATTCAAATGAAAACTTGTCTAAACGTACTCACTCCAATGAAACAATCAAAGATTACAGTCAACAGACAACGTATGTGTCTACTAACCACCAGCAAGAAGAAACAAATGAGATTCCAGTTACCAATACAACAAATATGAATAATCTACCAAGTACCAAGATTGTTCCATCTAAAAACACTTCTACAAAGCCAACTACAACAAGTGCACCAACAACCAAAGATAAAAAGGAGCATGTCAACATTGCTACCAAGTATGCCAACATCAAACTTGAAAGTGACAAACAATTTTTTTATGTTATAGAACAACCTGTTAAAGCTGCTAAGAAGAGACTATGGAAAAGGTAGAGAGATACCGCTAAGTTTCAGCAACAACAGGAATGAGAAATGGAGACTTTGTTGGCTTGTTAAAAATAGGTAACAGAAAAAAATAAATAAATAAATAAATAAAATAAAATAAAAAAATAAAAAATAAAAAATCATATTCCCACCCCAGCCAAGATTGATGATCATCTCATTGTTGTTCAACAATTGGTAGAGTAGTTGGTTGATCAGAATGTTCATCTTAGTACAAAGGTGTCATAAATGAAGGATTGACCTATAATTGTCATAAATCCTAAGTTTACAAATATTTTGTGGAAAGTTCATGAGGAATTTCTAGCAGTCAAGAAAACTTTGGACAACGTGACATTCGAGAGGGAAGCTACCCTCACAACACTGAAAGACTGACCCACTTATATGGCTAATAATAAAACTAAAATCAGGGCCCAAGAGATTCTTATCCAAGAGCTATCTTCAAGACAGACTTCATATGCCAGAGAAAAACAAGCAATCAACAATACATTGGAGAAAGAACGAGAAATATTCTCATAGCTAATTATATAGAAGAGTCGGTGGTTGAGTGAAGGAAATAAAGCACAACATGAAGCCTCTAATGAATCTGAATATCTGTAGGAATATTCAACCAAGTTTTTAGCATTGAAGCGACCAAAACATTCAGCCAAAGGATAGAAGAGGATATTCCCTTAGATGATAAATTTTAGTACCTATTAGAATTGAAAGAATCTAGTGATAAACCTAGATTAGTAGTACGAGAGTGGTCCATATTTGACAAGAATATATCAATATTTTCCCCAGTGATCTATCATATTGTGTTCCCAAATGCACCTCTGCCACCTATAGCTTGTTCCACATTGCCACAATTTCCACGGCTTACCTACCAATTCTTTGCACGATGTTTTTAAACATATGCTATAATGTTAGAACAATAATCTCATGAAGTTGAAGTCAACTAGGAAGTGAATCAGTCGGCAGATCCAATTCCATAAGCTCTGACCACAACTATAGCAGAACTTGGCAATGTATCACCAATTTTTTTATCTTAATTTACTTTTATTGTAATGATTGTAGTGAGAATTTTAATTTAAATAACTAGTGACACGAAATGTAAGAAAATATTTTCTTTTTTACATTTTGTAGCACTCCAACTCTTCCCTTCTTTGGGAAAAAGAAAGGTTTTGAGGGTGGGGGAGACGTTGGAGGAGCTAGTCGGTCTAACTGACTATCCTGATGAATAGGGGTTATTCGGCTAGTTGAGTCGGTATTCATGTAATGTAAAACAATAATAACTAATTATGAACTAAGTATCATGTTTGTTTATACAGTTAGACTACCAAAACTATATCAAATGTGTGTGTGTGTGTGTGTGTGTGTGTGTGTGTGTGCATAACAATGTATCGATTCTAGTTTGACTATTACTAAGAATATATATGTGTGCTTTCGTTAGTTCTCCATTATTATGTCTCTCTTACCTTTACTTATGCTTTTTTTGTGATTACTTGATGTTTTTCTACTCATAACAATGCATGTTTTTCACTAGATTACAACACACATATTTATGGCTAAATGTTTTGTTTATAAATTTATTAGAAGTACTACCTCATCACATGTAGATTTTGTGTGTATACATATGTTTATAAACAATTTGTAGAAATTTTTAACCTAGCATAATGGGTTAACTAAATTTTAGAGCTTTCCTAGAGGGGTTTAGGAAGACCGGTTAAAGTGGTCGCTTGGGGGATTCTTGAAGTAGAATCATTGTCTACCAAAACGTGACCGACCAATGGTGATTGTGATTTTTCTAAATTTTAGGACTTGAATCTCATTAAGATCATATAATAGCACTTGTATGCATGAAATTATTATTTTTTCCCAAAGATGATTTAAGAAATTTTATGTAGAGTGGGTGATTAGAATAGTCATGAATGTGAATGCGAGATAAGATAACCCTCTCCAAAGTTATTTGAAGTGTCTGGATCAAACCACAATATGAATGACTAGGTCTATGTGCATTTATTTTAACATGATATTGGGGGGCATATAGCATGTCAAAGTCTCTGCCCAAAGGTGACATTAGATGATGCACTTTGCTTTTTCCCATAGAGTTGAAATTTTTGCGTATGGTAAGACACTCTGGATATTTCAGGCTTATCCCTTGGCACAAATAAAAAGTAATAAAGTTTTGAATCCCTCATTGCAAAAATTTAATACAAAATGCATGTATATCTTGGATTCTCCTGATCTAACAATATGCTACTGTTAAATATAGAATCGCTTCTACAAATCTTTGTGGAATTTAAAATACAATCGCAATCACAATATCATGAAGAAAGATCAATCACACATAACACAGATAATTTACTGGGGAGATCTTATAGCTAAAAAACCCACTATCTTCTATTATGTATTATATCATGGATCATGAAACAATTACATACAAAGCTCTAATCCAAGAGCTTTAAGTACATCAGCTAACTGTCTCACACTGTCATACAAAAATTGGCAAGTTCCTTACCCAATTTACTATCTCCAGACAGCCTACCTCCACTGTGCAATCCCAGTTGATAGCAATCCTTGAATGAGTGCAATCCTGCCTACCTTGACTTCGCAATCCTCATGGGCACATCCAATGTGTGTGTGGTTGCATGTGTGCAACCAGATAATGTCACAACTCATAGTTTACTTCTCTTTCACCTAGAACTCAACTGGGTCTCCACTGGATCTGACATGCATGAAGTTAATAATAGTAAATCTCCAGTTGCATGTGAGACCATTGATTGTGAATTAATTAATAATTAATTCACTTTTTCTCTCACTATTGTATCTTCAGTTACAACGAGCACAATTGATTTTAACTTACTTAACTGAGTTAAACTACTTTACAACTTGCATAACTGCACTTCCAACTCTGTTACAACTTCGACTCACTCACTTACAACTAAGTCAGCCTACATCTACCACCAATGAACCACTTAACTAAAAGTTCCTTTAGCTAACTGATTTTCCAATTCAGTTAACTATCTCCAAATTCTCATTGAGAATAGAATATAGTTTATTGTCCAACTAATATTAAGGGATAAGAATAGTATACATGCATCTATAAATACACATGCAATCTATAAATAGAATTTGCACATACATCTATAAATATACATACAACTAAAAATAGTCTGCGCTCCATCCTAGTGTAGGTGCTTAATTTTCACTAGGATCTTCTTGTTGAATCTCAACACTCCCTCTCAACAAGAAAGGGATTATCCCTCACCCCGATCCAGTCTCTATGGTATTCGAATTTTCTCCTGGTGAGCATCTTCGTCAGAATATCTGCATCCTAGTCTTCCATAGGAATGTAATGAAGCAACATGATCCTCCTCTGCACACAATCTCTGAGATGATAGTACTGGATATCTATATGCTTAGATCTATCATGAAACATGGGATTAATCGAGAGTTTAATGTAACTTTGATTATCATAATGAATCAATGTCGGATCTAAATGAGAACCAAAAAAACCAACCAAGATCTTTCTCATCCAGATAGCCTCACATGCAGCTTGACTCGCTGACATGTATTCCACTTCCGCTGAATTGAGTGCCACGAATCTATGCTTCCTGCTGTACCAAGCAAAATTTGTAGACCCGATACTAAATATCCTCCCTGATGTGTTATTTCTATCCGTTGGACTTCCATCCCAATATGCATCCATGAAGCCATGCAACTTCACTCCATTCGTCTGTCTGTACCATAAAACATACACTAATGTGCCCCTCAGGTATCTCAGGACATGCTTACCCGCCTTCCAAAATAGCTTGGTAGGCTTAACCATAGCTTGACTCAGCTGGTTAATCACATAACAAATGTCTGGTCTCATGTTCACTAGATACATTAGCGAACCCACTAACTCTCGATAGACAGTAGCATCCACTACCTCTCCAGAAATAGCATCCTCTTTCCTCTGGTTTCCTGGAAGAGGAGTATCCATGGGTTTACAGCCCTCCATGTGAAACTTACCCAGTATCTCCCTTGCATACTTTCCTTGAGACAAAAAAAGTTCACCATCTCGCTGCCATATTTCCAATCCAAGGAAATAATGAAGGAGGCAAATATCCTTCATCTCGAACTACTTTGCAAGATCCTCCTTGCATGAGTGTATGAGGTGCTCATCACCATTAAATATTAAATCATAAACATAAAGAATAATGATTAAAATCTTACCCTCCACCATAATTTGGTATAGGTTTTCATCTGCTTCACTTTTGGTGAAGCCCAGTCCAGTGAAATAGTTGTCTATCCTAGTGTACCAAGCATGGGGTGCTTGCTTCAGCCCATACAACACTCTTTTGAGTTGGTACACATGCGATTCGATGTTGAAGATATTGAAACCTTCAAGCTGTTGTATGTACACCTCTTCCTCAATGATCCCATTGAGAAATGTAGTTTTCACTTCCATTTAATGAATGTGCCAGCCCATCTGTGCTAAGAGAGCAAGGATGGTCCTTATGAAATAATACCTTGTGACAGGTGCAAAGGTCTCTTCATAATCTATCCCCTCGATCTGTGAGAAGCCTCGGGCCACAAATCTGGCCTTGTATTTCTCCACACTCCCATCAATAGCTTGCTTTTCCTTGTAGATGCATCTCGAACCTACCGTTGATTTATCAACAGGCCTTGGAACAATTTTCCAAGCATTTTTTTTACAATGGAGTCATACTCCTCCACCATTGCATCTACCCACGTAGGCTCATGCAATTCTTATTGAAAGGAAGATGGTTCAGTCACAATAAATTTTCTCATGAGAGCCATGTATCCAGTAAATCGGTCAAGAAATTTTCTTTGTCTGCGTTGTGAAGAAGGGGCTCCTACATTCTATGCAGCATCAAGTCTCAGCCTATCAGCTTCCGTGGTATGCCTTCTACCAGTTCTAATGGTTGGTTCTGCGTAAGTGGACTCCTCCACTCCATGAACCTCCTCCTGTGGCTAATCCACATCTAGAGACTCATCTTTGGTAACTAGTAGTTCCACCTCTGCATGCAAGTCCAGCTCCCTCTCAAGCAACAAACGCATGCCTTTCCCCTCATCAAATTTTATATCCCGTCACACAATATTCATTCTGTTGTTTGGAAAATACACACGATAATTATGGGGTGTTTCTATGTACCCCCAAAAATCCCAACTTCAGCAGTCAGCTTTAGCTTCTTCCTGGCATCATTGGTCATATGCACATAAACAGATGAGCCAAAAATATTAAAGTGTGAAACATCCGGTTTCTTACCAGTGAAAGCTTCTTCAGGTGTACTCATGCCAACTACTCTATGAGGACAACAGTTTTGTACAAATACTGTAGTGTTGCATGCTTCCGCCCACAAATGCATTAGTAGGCCCTGATCATGCAACATCGCTTGTGCCACACTCATGATCATTCAGTTCTTCCTCTCCATGACCCCATTTTTTTGTGGGTTATGAGGTGTTATGAGCTCTCTATTAATTCCTTCTTTGTTGTAGAAGTTATTGAATTCATTAGAGATGTATTCTCCACCATTATCTCTCCTAAGAGCCTTCACTTACTTCCTCGACTCTTTCTCCACCAATGCTTTAAACTCAGAGAAATTTGAGAATGTTTTATCCTTCTTCTGCATGAAGAAGATCCAGAATTTACTATAAAATTCATCAACAAAAATAACATAGTACTTGGGTGTATACGTGAAGCTGGGTTACACTTTTGTGAGAATAGGGGGCCGAAAAAAAATTTCAACAATAGTTCGGCCGAACTTTGTAAGAGTTTGGCCGAACTCGTGATTCTGTTTAGATCGACGGCACACTGACGGCGCGGGCAAACAGAATTTTTGCCGGAGATTGGAAAACTGGCAACAAAAGTTTTGCCGAATTTTTACTTTTAAAATAGTTCGGCCGAACTATTTTCTATAAATAAATCGCCCACGAAATTTTATGGTTTACTGTTTCATTGTTCGCACGGTTTTACTGTGGTTTAGCGTTTTCGCTGTGTTCGCGTTGTTGCTGCTGCCGCCGCACTAGTGCTCCTGCCGTCCGTACTCGTCGACTTCGTCGGGTAAGTCTCCATACGCCCGCGAAATAATTTTTGTGCGTTGAAATAAAAAAAGGTGTTTTTATTTTATTAAAAGTCTGTGTATCAAAATGTCTGTGTTTTAAATGTATGTATTTTAAATGTGTTTTAGGAAAACAAACCCTATCATATCAAATTTCCAATGGCCTTCCTAAAACCTTGTGAAACATCAAGGTTCCACCTGCATTTATGCTAAGTCTATCTAGTGCTTGTAATTTTCCTTTCCTCTAAACATGGGAGACTGTAGTCAATGTCACAATGTATCGGTCAATTGAATCATTTGAGAATAAGGGATATTCACAAGAGTTGTGAAAGAACTTCCCATAATTTTTGTATATATTTTGATCAATTGTGAACCTCCTCAATTAGAAACTGAGATGTTTGAACTTATACAAATAAAAATGAGATGCCTCGCAAGATTTCCGACGAGGTGTTCATTCTGAAAGTAGCTTCCTAATGGTCTAACCCTCTTGAGGAATGAGTACTTCTATAGAACTAAATAAGCAGGTGGCACCTTTATTATATGATCCATTCATTTGCAAGACTTTCTTTTCATCTGACATCCTTGTGACAAAATCCTCGCAGTGAGAGCTCTGCCACAAGTACGGAAAAAGTTTCAAAATCCCAGCCCCTGTTCCCAACAGGAATGACGAGGTGTTCATTCTGAAAGTAGCTTCCTAATGGTCTAACCCTCTTGAGGAATGAGTACTTCTGTAGAACTAAATAAGCAGGTGGCACCTTTATTATATGATCCATTCATTTGCAAGACTTGCTTTTCATCTGACATCCTTGTGACAAAATCCTCGCAATGAGAGCTCTGCCACAAGTACGGAAAAAGTTTCAAAATCCCAGCCCCTGTTCCCAACAGGAATTTTCACAGCAATATCCCTCAGATGACAGAACGTTGAAAAGATCCTTGCAGTATAGTGGTTCCGTCATCCACCGTGAATAAATTTGCCCTCCATTATAAACTAAACATTATAATCCATTCAAATATGCATAGGGATATAGAAACATTTCTTGGCAGGTCAGAAGTACCAGTAACACTTCTTAACAGTATCATCTAGTCAGTTGGAATAACAGACCATTCCCTAGTGGAACCGACTTTTTAATAATCCTTGTGATTATATAAGAAACATCAGGCTCGCTTGCAGGTTAATACAGGCTCGATTGAGTACTAAATAAAACACAAAAAGAATCTTTTGTTGGAAATATTTGCCTCCCTTCTTGACTGGAATGTTGGAAACCTGCTCTGTCTTGAAACCCCTTCTTGGAGTCTCTCTCTAGCTAGAACTGCACCTACACTCTGCAACTAGCCAAAAAACAGATTTGAAATATTTGACTAATTTTTTATATAATTGAAATTCAAAAACAGATGATTTTCTCCAAGTTTTAATTGTTTAAAATATGATTGTTTGAGCAACTCTTTCTCTGGGATACAAGGAGGCTGAAAGATTTTTTTCTTGTATATTTGAAGCTCTCCATTTTTATATAAAATGATTTTTTTCTTGTATATTTTTATGCTCTTTGCCATATAGTAATGTCATAGTGTATGAAGTTTTAAATTGTTTTTATTATTTTTATTATATGTTGGATGTGATTTTGATTGAAAATGCTTCTTTTTTATTTATCAATTAAAAAAAATTATTAGAAAAATTATTTCTTTAAGCCTTGGAATTTACAATCAAAATTAGAAAATGTATTTATATCTAAACTATTTATGAAAAGTTTAATATTGTTTGATTTTCTCTACCATGTCCTTTTTACATATATCTAGAATAATATTATTTGTAGTTTCTAGTTTTTTTGTAACATTTTACTACCATAATCAAAATCTATAGAAATAATAATCTAACATTATAATATCTTGAAATGGAGCTAGCCAACTCAAATATAGTATTGCAAATCCCTGGCTAAGTTAGATGAGGAGGCAATGTATTACTTAGTATTGTATCCATATTGGGGTTGCAAGTTCTATGGGTTCAAAAGAACACTTGAAAACAATTTGTTTTCCATATGACCTCTCTTTTTCATAGATAAATTTCATTCTTTTAGCCATTATGGATTTGAGAAAAATACATCTTGATAGGCCAATAAAAATCCTTAACAATGAATTAAACATGAACAACTATTAAATATGGGTAACCAAGTAGCATCAAAACAAACAACTAAATCACCAAGGCTAGTAGTGATAAATAATAAACATTCTAGGAGACTTAAAAATTCCATGTAAATATTTTTTTTTACCTAAAATCACTAGATGGTGAGGCCCACAACAACAACTTCAAAAGCAATGCAATATAACCAATCAAGCTACACCAACAAAACATATGGTCTTGAATGAGGTTTTAGACTCTTTAGATATAAATGTACACAGTGGCAATGTATCTTATATAAAACTTTAATCCATGTGCTTAACCTTAACATTGACACAAATGGAATACAGTTTTACTCATTTCTTTATGATCTAGAAAAATATTCGGATGAGTATTTCCCACATATCCAAAGTCAAAAGGGATAGATTAAAAAGGGATGCTCCGGTTATCTATAAAAGATAAATTAAATAAGCATGACATGACATATTAGTAATGAAAATTAGATATGCGTACCAATTATGTTCATATAACACAACAAATAGATGATTCAATACAAATGTCACATAGAAGTCATATTTATCTCATGGGCCTTCAACTTAAATTATATATCTAGCATTACATTAAGCTATAGGATATAAATCAAAGAAGCATTTGAATGTAAATTAAACATGTGTAATAATTATGTCCTTTAGTTCAATAAATAGATAATAATTTGCAAATTCCATATCTAAGCTATATTTCATCTAAGTAGTTTTCAATTTAAACTTATATCTAATGTTAAATTATATAAAAGAATAACAATAATTCAAACTTCAAAATAATATTTAGAGTTAGTATAAAATGTGACATAATTTTCCTGCATGGAAAAACATAGTTATTGATAGTTCAAAACTCATGCATTTGAATAGAAAGTGGGTATACGAATGAGCAAGTAGATTTTTTCTAGAAATGAGGAAGTGAAGGTTGATAGAGAGCCACACAAAATTGCAAATTCATACCTTAACAAAATTGTTAGATCCTTTTAAAGAAAACATATCTAATCAACTTTCATTGAAATATATGATAAACTCAACCCAATTTTATGAAAAGTAGTATACCATTTTTTACATAATTTCACATAATACAAATAGATAAATTTTAATTAAGTATTGTTATAAAGATTTAACTACCCATCAAGAGATGGCCAAGTGATTGAGAGAGGGCATCATCACAATAAAAAACCAAGTACAAATTGTAGTAATCCTAGAATCATGCTTTACATGAGGTAAAATTGGGGAACTCATGACTTGAACTATAGATAAAAAAGCATTTACCCTTACCAAAAACAATATGATAAAAATTGACAAACTACATAAGCTTAAGCTTAAGGGGATATAATCCTTCTTGCCTTCCATATAGATAATGAAAATGATTGTTCCAAGTCTCATGTTGCTTCTCATGTTATTTTATAAACCTTGATTGGAAAGAAAAATAGGAGGGCAGAAATGTAAAAAATATAAAACATAATGAAACACAACGTAAGAAATAGAGAACATAATGAAACACACACATACATATCTCTAGACAATCAACACAATTATTTTCCTAGGAAATCCTTATGAGAGACAAGCAACCCTAAAAAGTAATGATGCTCTAGACTCCTTTTTCCCTAGGAAATCCTTATGGGAGAAAAACAACACTAAAATGTAAACATGCTCTACTCTCTCTTTTTTGGTATGGAAAATATGTGAGTACAAAGAAAGAGGTAATCTCTCTAGAGTTAGCTAAGACTTTTAGCATGTAAGGTTGCTATAAAAACTTAACTTCATACATTTTTTCTCTCTAACTTCACACTCCTAGTTGTATTTTCAACTATGGAACAAAATACAATAACACAAAATGGAACTCTTATTCCTCCTAGTGGCCAAGTATGTAACCTAGTGTGATAGCCAACTAGGTGTAAGATTTGACTCTGTCAACCATTAACGAGGTTTTTGATTTTAGACCTTTTAAATTCTTGTTAAAATTCCACATGTAGCTAGCTTTTCATGCATGAGTAATGGGGCTAAGATGTCATTCTCTCGTACCATGGTGGTCAACATGATAGGTCAACTTACTAAAGGCATAAATTTTGAATGAACTTCGTTTGATGTTTTTCTTGCACCATTGGATATGTCTTTAAGTGTAGAATAATGGTCAATATTTCAGCACAAGGGATAATCGTTTGACCCCCAGAAATGTCATTTAATGCCTCAAAATGACTCCAAAAGGTTTTAGACTCCAATTCTCCACCCACCATTAAAATGACCCTACAAGTTGATTCTTTAAGTTTTTTCACTCTATAAGCATCGAAATATATGACAAATAATATAATTATCTAATCTAGATCATTATTTAATAATTTGTTAAAATTATGAGTAAGATATACATCATGGAATTTAAATAAATAGCGTTAATTCATTGAACACCCTTGTACATGTTCCTTGTTGATACTTTGAAAGTAATACTTTTTCAAAAATAATTTGTTTATGGATTCTATTTTCCACATTCTCTCAACCATATCAAAAACCTTCTTATAATATTTGAAATCGAAGGTCTTTCCCATACCAAAGTGGGTTCTTTTAAAACATGTTTTCTTGGTGATATGGGTGATTTAGAACTGATTGGGAGAGAGAAATTCCTTGAATTTAATAAGTACAATATGTTTGGTTCATGCCACTAAGCCAATAATTTTAAATTCAACTGACTTTTAATATAACCAACTAAATCCTGCAAAAAAGGAATAAAACAATTTATGTTAGGGTTGTGGATTTAGGCATTGAAACAACACACCATGATATTTCAAATTTAAAAATTAATGGTTTGAGTCCTAGGTAGCTCAGAATCCTATTTGTTTTCAAAATAAGGATGCACTCCCATTTGATTCTCATGATTAGGTTGTAATCATGAGGCTCTCTCTCAAGAGTGGACCTTCCCAAAATCTTGTGACGTCTTGTCACAAACAAAACCATCAAACTAAAAACACATCATGCAAGAAACATAGCTCGCTGACATATCATTTTTCTCCTTCAAAGAAAAAAAAATTCACATCATGTGAATATCTCCATGTACTCTTCTACACGCAATCTCACACTATACGCAATCTTCTTCATACTATACTATCCGCAATCTGCTTCAAATATGACCGAACAATAGATCCACACTATTTTCAAAATCTTTAAACTTCACACTGAAAGCCCATCAACATATTCGTACTGAATCTTACAAGAATCTATAAACTGTTTTCAGAGATTGCCGAGTTATTCCTTATTAAAAGAGCCATAGACAAGGTATATAAATATAGATAGAATTACTTCCTTTTAGGCCGACCAACACTTTTCCATGTAGGTTGATTTGTAACACATCATAATAGTTCAATTTTTCAACGTTGATGTAGAGCTGAAATAAACCATTGGTTCATGTTTTCTTTGACTAGGTCTGGGTTTCTGGCTGAATCTATAGGGACATTTCTGTCTAGTTAAATACCCTTCTGTTTGCAAGATTGATTTATCTTTTAATATTTTTCATTTGTGTGTTGTATGTATCAAAGATAGATCTATTCCCAGTTTTTCTATGCACATCAATTCAATTGCACAAACAATTAAATCTGATTTAATATTATTATTTGCTAGAAGTTAGTTTATGTTTTAAAAATGTTCAGTGTTGTATGTAGCAAATATTCTACAAGGTGACCTTTCTTATGGCAATGAGTAATAAACAATTTCAACTTATTTTCAACATCATTTTCCTTGTCCAATGGGCCTTTGACTTTTTGCCTCATTTATTTAGAAAGTTTCATGTGCATGGATATCTTCTTCCAACATCTATAAACATTATGATGATTCAAACCACAAAAGGAACATGCAAGTTCTTTTCTATATCTTATTTGAATATTTACCATGTTTATCATAATCAAAAGCAATTTGATTAGAGGCAAATTTATACCTTGAACATTCACCATTGTTGCCTTCTTGAGGAGGTGAATTTGACATGAGGTAGTGGCTCTCCTTTGAATACTAGCAATGAATTCAATGACTCTAGAGCTTTCAACGTCCTCTTCTTTTACATTCTCATTAGCTGCATGATTATTAACATCTTCTTGCAAAGTGGGTGTCAAACTTTTCCATTCATCATGAACACAAACTTCACAAGCTTGAGGTAATGAACACGAAATGAAATTCCTTCTTGGAACAACTTCATGTGCCTCCTTGGCTTTGGAGCATTCTCCATCATGTTTTCCATAACCAAGACCCAAATAATTAGGCCTTTCCTCAACAACATTTGCCTCAACTATGCCTTGTACATGTTTTCCTTTAACCCTTTACTTTCATGGCCCATTTTCATCAAAAATTTGGACCTTATTCCTCTAGTGTGTCTCTCAAAAGCACGTACACATTCATTTTGAGAGGAAATTGAAGACATAAACCAATAGCTAATTCTTCTAACTAACCTTGACTAAAATGAGCTAAATTTTACTTTGATACCAACTTGATTTGAATATGGACAAACTAGTTTTGTTGGGCTATCTCCCTCATTAGTTAAATAAAAATATGTTTAGGATCGTCTAAAGTTAGCCAATTGGGAATGGGTTTATGTGTCAAGCTTTAAGTGTATTTTGTGAGAAATTTATGAGTTAATTAGATTTTAAAAACTCATGTTTACACATTTATAAAATGCAAAATTTTTATTTCTAGGAAAAAATTTTCCCTCAATCCAAATTCTGATCATTGGACATGTAAGAGGAAGAAAGAGGGAATTAACTTTTCAAATTCTAGACCTTGTCTAAACCAAAATAAACTAGAGGTTTGGTTTTCAAATACATTCACTTATTTGGAAAATTTCTAGTTACCAAAATTCCATATGCCAATCTACTTCCCAATAAATCCATTTAATACACCATTGGTTAGTTTTCTGTCTTGATCAAGTCCAACAACAAAGAAACATTCGGTGACAACACCAAAATCTACAACTTCAAAATCTTCTAAACCATCTTCAAAGTCAATATGTGTGCATCAAATTCCTCAGCAAGGTCATCAATGGAGTCATAAAAACTACTATATATCAAACTTCAATGCCAAAAATAATTCAAAAGAATTCAATTTCTCCTCCAAAACCTTCTTCTCTGAGCAAAGCTAGCATGATGTCGTCGAGAAATTCAGTAATCCCACGAGGAAATTCTATCAAAGTTAAAACAAATCTTTTCCATCCATATTTAATGCCTACTTTTTCAGGTGGAACACCTCCAAATTTAAGGACCACAATGCCATAAAATATGTAACTTTACCTAATAGGTGTAGACCTAGAACCCCCAACTTTGAGTGACATGTACAATTGAAGATCTTATATGGTAAGCAGTGTGAGAAGAGATTCATGATCACTGAGTTGAGCAAGAGAAATAGTTTGATATGACAACCTTACTTGTGATAGGTCTAGCTAGCAGACTACCAAATTACATGGTAATGGCATTCAAAATGTGAAAATTCCCATTTCACTTGGAAATAATATGGTAGAGAAAGGTATCTAGATGAAAGGAGATATCCATCTATGGTAAAGAAATCAAATAGTTCTATCAATTCCAACTTGCAAATCTAAGAGACATTGAATTAAATTTCATCTCAAGACAGGGCTTTGAGAGGACACTCTCAAAGCCAACCTTCGTTATGGCTTTGAAACACATGGTAAGTATCAAGACTTAGCAACCTTATTTGCATAATTTTTTCTAGCATGGACCTTAATGTCATAGTCTTCTTTTGCCTAAAATGAATGAAACTTTCCTTGCAATTTGGCTTGCGACATTCATAATTCATGCTCATGGAACATGATTGTGTTGAAATTGTGATAACATCTATTGTATGCAGAAGCTAATAAAAAATGATCGAAAATGACATTTTTGCTCTGTTTTTTTGAAGATTTAAGGAAAATTACACCAAGTAGCTACCAACCTCATATAACCATCATGTCAAACTCATCTCAGGATATTGTCCAAGTAATAGCCACTTAAGCAAGCAATCTAGTATACATGACTCCAATTTCAATTAGCAGCAATGACAATTCTAAGTATGGTGAAAACATTGCTCTAGATCCTCAATGGGGCATGTTTGATGACAATAATTTGGGGAGTGAGAGAGGGAGATGGTAGGAGAAAAAATTCAAGGAATCCATGGGAAATTGAAAAATATATAACTAATAAGGTGGAAGACATTTGTAACCTAAGAGAGAAACCTATTAGGAAATGGGTGAAGTTGGTATTACACACCAAATTGGATAACCTCGAGGAGAAAACATTTCTCCCACTTTATTTGTTGGCATAACCTAGTAAGTGTTATTCATTAGCATGTATTTTGTAAAGGCCTTGACCTAGTTCCCATTCAACTCCATCCACCAGGTTATAGAGGATTCCAAGCCTAATTTCATGAAAAGTAAGTTGGGGATGATCACATTGACATGCTTGATGACGTGTCTATGAAGATTAACTACCTTGAACTATTTTTTTGCGTAGGGAAAGAGACACATTCCCATGTCTGAGCATGAAAACGTTCTTTGATATTATTAATTCCTCTAGTGTTTGCTTCTACAAGTTCTATAGGCAGAGTCTGTAAAGGTCCAGGTAGCCTCTGGATCTCATCTTTTATGAAAGGTGACATATCTAGTAAATGCCCCTACAATCAATCTCTGGAATGGATCTAAATAGAAGTTCTTCATTTTAATATTCGTAAAACACAACAACTTTAAGGTAAACTATGTACATGTGTCATTTCTTCCACAAACTAAAGTGTATAAGTAGTAAATTTTATACCAAGTGTGCTCCCACCATGTAAAGTGCAATTTGGTGAACTTATCATTTTTATAATATCTTTTTCGATTAAATTTAGTTTCACACATGATCAATTATTGCTTTGAAATTTGTGTTCTACATAATTTGTGTACACTAAATTACAAATTGATTTTTTGAAATATATTTTGTGTAAATGTCGACCAATAGATATATATCATGGAGGATGAACAACGAAGATCAGTCGAATCCCATATGGAGGTTCAGGGATCGGGGAATGTTCACGGTATTTAAATATAATCTTAAATCTCCATACATGTGTACATATGGAATTGATTTTTTTATTAACTTTGAGTTAATTTAGTTGTTAATAAGTTTTATATTTTAATTTTTAGGAGGTAAGAGGAGAAGGGTTTCTACTCCATCCATGGAGCGTGGCCAAGGTTCAACCGGTCGAGGTATGAGTGGTAGCAGGTTGCGGGAAGGGGGTGATATTTATTCCCCCGAAGGCCAATCAACGGCTGCTGGTTCTCAATAGGGTCACTGTGGGTCTGGTTCTCAGCAGTGTCATTCTGGGTTTGGTTCCCAGGAGGGTCATGTTGGAGAAGATGTTAACCAACAACATCAAGGTTGCCATCAATTTCAATATTTTTTCATTAAATTTGTACAACTTTTTTTACATGTGTTTTTTCTAATATACGAAATTATATATATATTGATGCAGAGGCTGAAAATGTTCGAGCCAGTGGTCAAAATAGACGCAGGGCAGCGCGCTACATTCAAGAAGAAGGCTGTCAACCCAGCACAACTTATCCGGCTGAGATTACTGATATACCATGGGAAACCAACATGGCGGAATGCACCTTACAAAGGTGTGAAAGCCTTCATGCAAAATTGCAAAGAGATCTCATGGCTTTGTCTCTACCTGCTGAGAGTAGACAAAGCCTTGAAATAGTTACACATTCAATGGGTGAAATGGTAAAAGTGTACAGAAATTTGGGGCCAACGACTGATTCGTTTGTAGAAATGATGAGAAAGATAAAAGAAACAGTGATAGGTCCCGATAAATGGCAGGACATAAAACAAAAAGTTACAAGAGCAGAGGCCAAGTCAATGTTTAATTATAAGGAAGGTCCAAAAAGAAAAATGTTGAAGGTGCGGTATTTCAAGCACCCGAAACGATGAGGTTCCTGTTTATTTTGCACAAATGTTTTATGCAGAATTTTTTTTTGGTATGAAACCTGACTACAATGACCTTCCTTCAGAATTTTTTGGCCCGGGGAGAGGTCGATTATATCAACGTAAGGGCGCTAAGTGAGATGTGGAGTTGCCTCGCCCTGAACCGCCATTGGTGAGTCGACCGTTTCGAGTCGAAACCCTGCGATCAAAGATGGATGCGACTTCTCAAATAAGTCAAGAAGCAAGAGAGGTTATGATCGACAATGTTCATAGCGGGTTGAGTGGAGTCGATCTTTGTTTAAATCGACAAAGAGCACGTGAAAATGCACGTGCCAATTTTTTTTATCGTACAGATGAGGAGATTTACAACATGAATGTTGAAGATCTCCGAACATATGCAATAAATTGTCGCAATGGTCTGCAAGACCTAATTTTCATGAGGAAGAGGGCACCGGAACGGTATGTGTTAGTGACCTTAGGGTTTGAAATTATTTTTACATATACATGTGTACAATTTGTAATAAATACATGTGTATGTACATGTATACATTTATTTGTATGTGTACATTAATCTAAGAAAAATGTATGATTATATGTTAAAACACCATTTGCAGTTCTCAGGCATGATGCGTGATGAAAATGTTAATATTACGTTCGGGACCTCCGGTTCAAACGATGCAGATGGGTCTGACCATCATGATATGTTGGCACATGTTAGTGTTTTTTAAGTGACTCTAAAATAAATAATTGTTGCCACACATGCACATGTATGTATATATATATAATTTGATAAAATGTTTTAACAGGTACCGATTCCGTCTGATGTTTTTGGGATGGAGGTACCTTCTTCTTCCTTAGGAGATGTACCTTCTAATTCATTGGGAGATGAGCCACAAGTATGGACAATTTTTCACAAGTTTAAAATTTATGTTTAAAAGTTATATATATATATATATATATATATATATTCTACCTCAAAAAGTTCCATTAAAAATTGAGATATATATATATATATATATAGAGAGAGAGAGAGAGAGAGAGAGATCTATATTTTGAGTTATTTAAAAATTTTTGAATTTAGGTTCCTATAGAAGATTTCTTTAATCCGGGGACTCTAGCGACGGAGATAGGAACATCCACAGCATTTGAACAAGTTGTCTTTAGTTCCTTTTTTTAATATTATTGAAAATAAGTTTATATATGTACATGTGCATTTTCATTTGAAAGTTTTTAATATATATATATATAATTGTACATGTATATTGTACAGTTTACCACTGCAGATGTTCTTATGGGAGAACTTGTTCATCAAATGGAGAGGGAACCTTACGAGGTATTGCATGATTTTTTTGTTATATTTTGTTTTTTACATGAAGTTCTAGATATATATATTCTCATTCATTTTTAAAACTTCAAATTTTAATGTTCAAGTACATGTGCATTGTGTATGTAGGTTTCCTATTCACAGGATAGGGCGCGGACTGAGACCTTAGTAGGGAAGACGCTAGATCCTCCATTTGATGGACATGATTTACGGTAGATTTGATTTCAAAATTTAGATGGTTTTAAAATTTGTTAAACTTGATACAATTTGATACTTGTGAGATTTACAATTTTTGGACATATTTTATTACATTGTTATTATATAATTTGTTTTATTTAATTTTTGGATGGTTTTAGTACTTTTGGCATGTGAATGTGAAGTAATGTTGTCATATGAACTACATTTGGCATGTGATATTTAATTTGTTAAATGTTTTTGTTGGATAGTTGAATTATAATTGGCATGGCATGTGAAATTTTTAAAACTCCAGTTTTGGATGGTTTCAATCTACATTTTTCATGTGATATTTAATGAACTTTAAATGTTAAATGTTTTAATGTTGCACAATATATAATCAAAATGGTTTTAAAACTTAAATTTTTGGATGGTTTCAATCTACAACTTAAATTTTTGGATGGTTTCAACCTACATTTGCACATGTGGTAAATTGAAATTATGTTACTTGTAACAAGACAATCCCCATTGATTTCATTGTATATGTTGATTTCTGATTTGATATAATTGCATGTATGATGGTACATTACTTGTAAAGTCATTGGATTAATAGTGTTCATTGATTTCAGTGTAAGCGCAAAAAACTATTGACAATATAGAACAATTTTTGTGTTATAATAATTAAACCTAATAATATTGGAGAGCAAGAGAGACAAGGTATGGTGTTTACTACAAGAGTTCGAGCTAAATATTTAAATGGTTTATTATTTATGATTTTTACTTTCTTTTTAATATAATCGATACGGAAAGATGACAAAACTAATAAAGGTGACAATAAGAATAGAAGAAGAAAATAGTTTAAGATTGATCACAATAAATGCTATTTGTAATTGATTACATTCTAATTATTCACATTCTATCATTCAATATTATTACATTGTCACTTTGCATTCAAAAATTTTATTTGATCATTTTCCATTATTAAAGTTATTCTACAATATTTATCATCTCAACAAATTGAGGTAACTAAGAAAATTTAAAATTAAAATGACTTGATAAATCTTAAACATATTTAGCATATTTAAAATGGTTATATTAATATTAGATGTATTTACATATTATTGATAAAATTAATCATATGTTCCTCATATTATCGATAGTTTTTCTTTGGTTGCACGCGACTGAAACCAACCTAGATCCATCTTAACTACGGATCTATCAAGCGCCGAGAGGGATCAAATCTCTCGAGGTGCAAACCTTTCCTCAAGTTTTTCACTCAAAAAAGAGGTTTGCACCTCTAGATATTTGATCCCTCTCGGCGCTTTATAGATCCATAGTTATGATGGATCTAGGAAAATAACTTTCTAAAAATAAGTAAGGGAAAAGCAGCATAGGGAACAATTAGGAGTAAATTTAGGAACATGTGATAGTTGGGTGAGATAAAACCATATTTTAATAAAATAATGGGAATTTGTAGGAGAGAAAAATAGTGGATATGACATTTATTTTGGTGAATAATCAAATTTATGGAATTAAACAATTAATTATTTTTGTATGTGAAAACAAGATTCACACCTAATCCTCACCTAAAATACTAAAGTAAACACATTATTATTAAGGGGACGAGGAGCTTTCTAGGTTTTGAGCTCCCCATTGTTAGATGAGTGTCGTAATGGCATTCCATGTATTTTTGTGAGAACTTATGATATTGTGATATTCTAATTACGAAATAGTGATCTTGAATACATGCTGGATAATCTAGTAGATAGGAACTTTTTGATAAGGGGAGATTAGGGATGTGACCAAATTCCTATCAGTGAAAAAAAAATTCTTCACCTTCCTATAACTCCATTGTAGCTTTGGCGGCCAAAGGTAAGAAGAGTACCTTGGAATTTCTTGGGTGAAAAACCAAGTAGGTCACCAACTTTGGTCTAGTGCATTGGAATTCATTAAAGAATTGGTCATTGGAGCTGCTTCAAGCTAGGAGTGAGCATCGTCACCAAACTACATTGAATATTTTACACTCCCTAGGGTGAATGATACTTTAAATTGATTGACAGTCCAAGACTTTCAAATTTTTCCGAATGCCAAATGATCTTACAAAGCTAGTATTTATAATATCCTAGTAGGTCATTCGGTGACAACTTTTACCGGAAACTTGAAACAAAGAGAATATATCCTTGGCTAGGACATCATGTAAGATGCCTGCCATAAACAGTAAAATTGTACTTAAAAGATGAGATTCGGGCAAGTGGGGACAACCACTTTTTATCTCGTCCCTTGGAGGCTAGGCCATATGGGGATCGAATCTAACCTTACAAAATAAAGTGAAATAATTTGTACCATATGGTCAGAAAACATATACAAGAAAAATTAATATACAAGAACAATTAATTTCATTCTAGAATATCTATATATATATATCCAATACATATAACATTTTTCATCAATGCACATCTATAGAAAAAATACTTTCAGTTGATACTAGAGCACGTGCTTGTACCCAAACAATTTGTAACATGTGCAAACCACAAATAACATAAGCAGCTCAATTTTTAGTTGAGTACTGGAAGTTCTAAAACATATATAATCCAAAGATAATAAATTGTTGGATACTTCACTCAAAAAAATTCTAATGGAATTCCATCTTCAATAATCCGTTCATGATCGGATTTTGACATTTTCCATTTCTTAATTTTTGATTTTTTCTTTGATTGAACTTCTATCAACTTTATGCGTGTTGCACACGCCAAGTGACTATATTGACAACTTATGGAATCAGGTTCATAGTCTTCAAAGTAAAAAAAGTCTCCACTTTGATGAGTTTGTCTGAAAAAATAACCTTTCAGTATAATAGACCCTCTCTCATACTGAAATCCGTGATCATTATAGTCTTGTAATAATTTCATTTTTCGTTCAGTGCAACACATCAAATAATACTTCACATTTTCATCGTTGTCAATAGGTGCAATTACAGAAAAAACATCTCCTGCACAATAAAATAAATTTAACATTTAATTATGCATATTTAAATTTATTTCTAGATCTTTAAATCATTAGAAAGTAATTCAAACGTTACCTTCTCTAACAAGATCAGAAACTCGATCACCATTGGATGATATTTTACTTTCCTCTGATTGCATTTCTTCAAACATTGCAACAGACATTTTTCCCTTTGTATTTAGCTCTGTATGTTTCCAATCGTTCACATAAATTTTGTTTTCACAAACGTCATTGGATTTTGTGTTGTCTATGCAAACATCACAAAAACAAGAATATTTTCTTTTATCCAAAGCAAACACATTTCTGGACAACTTTGTTTGAATTGAATGCAATTTTTGAGTCCCTTTTATTGTTTCAACGTCATTTCCAATTGAGCTATCTACGTCTTCAATTCCAATATGCCAAAAAAACCTTTATATGGAAAATTAGAAAAATAAATTGTAAATATGATATCAAAATACAATTAAAAATAATCATTGCATGATAAATGTACAATGTTTAAAATTAGATTTCCAATATAAATTAAATTGAATGTACCTTCACACTTCTCTTGATGGGTTTTTCTCATGGCTTAGAGCAGCGATGCACCATTGAACAACTTCTTCAGCGTTCACAAGTCGGCATGCAGAGTGGTTCATTTGATATCTTCGAAGTACTCGTTTTATGCATGCTCCTGCACCGTCATGTTCTCCTTTTCCATGGCCAGTCTCAAAGAAATTCCAACAATGTTTAATGCAAGTTTTCTTATGAAGACAACACAACCAAAAGAATGATCATGCAGATTTGAATTGACCTGCACATCCGTCTAACCATATCCAATGTTCATTGAATGTTATTCCACGATTTTTCAATGAATCATAAATTCTTCCAAAACAATGTTGTACAAAACATGTATCATGTGTACGATCGTCACTGATATAAAAGTGATATTCTTTAATGATATGTCGATTTTCACTCGTGCTTTCTATATGATCGACATTTTTTTCAGCATGTCTATATAGAATATGGACGAGCATGGAGACTTGGTCAGAATGATAGTATTCACTCTAAATTTCTTTTTTTGGAACAAATGTGTAGTTTTCTGCAAAATCAATCACTGACAAAATGGTCCCTGGTGGAAAAACTTCACGAGATTTTTTGAATTTCAAGTCTTTCCATTGATCTCTATGGGAATGCTTGGTGTATTTGTAAATTTTTGCCTCAAACTTTCTCATAAAGTCTATCAGAAAAATTTCGTCTTCTCGTAATTCGATTCTTTTAACACTATTTGCACCTTAAATCGATGTACCGATATATTCATATCTCTTCCATTTCACTTTCATGTTGGACAATGATTGATCATTTATATCAATACAATATTTGTTTTGAAATTTAGTCAAATTTCCACAGTCATCGCATTTTTTACCACCAACACATTTCTTTTTGTAAAATAGTTCATCGCTTTCTCTTTCACATAGAATTTGAGATATGAATTCACGGATAGTGGAAGGAGGAGGTGAATCCTTTCATAATGTTCTACCAAAATCAAGGAATGTGTCATAATATAACTCAAATTCCACATGATAACGGCAACAACAAGTGTCGCATACGGTGATAGGTTTTACATACCATGGTTTTTGTTGAACAAAAGCACTGAGTGAAACATGAATTTGATGATTCTCTTCTTTGAACTTGTTGAATAACTCTATCTGAGTGGTTTCCAAGAGATGTTTTTCATGTTCTTCGTACTGATTTCATGATATTCTTCTTCAAATCACATGCCTTGCATTTGGTGAAACACGCAATTTGTTCTTCCAATATTCATATATTATTTTTTTAACATTTTCTCCAAGTCTATCCTTGTCTGGTTGCCTATAAATAGGTCTCCAACAAGCGATTTCATCATTTACATCTATTTGCAACCGAAATTTCTGATGTTTGTGCAATGTTTTTCGCGAGGTTTGCAATGCTCGTGCCATAGATGTTACCAAACGATTCTCTTGAGTACTTGAGGAAACCATTTCCATCTGTATTCCTCTACGTACAATTGAAACATCTTTCTCTCTAGATCTCTTAATTGACTTTATAGCACTACTCATATTTTTTATCACCTCTTCCTTCATTTTTTTTTATCTTTGGTTGATTTTAGAATACCCAATAGTGTCGTAGCTTCTTTTAATTTCTTTAATGATAGGAGACCATTCAACATTTGAGCCTGAACTGTCACCCACTCATTTAAGAAATACTTTTCAAAAATGTAATTAACACGATATCGTATAATATGGTCAGGTTTTTTATCTCCATATGTGTGAGTGTCAACATTTTCTAACATCTCATTATCGATAGTGATTTCATATTTACATATTCGAAAAAATAGTACATATTCAATAAATAACTAAATTAATAAATATATCTAAAATTTCAAATATTTTTCAAATTAGTTCATCAAATAAAATTTAAGCTTCACATTTTACATTAGGAAAAATTTAAATATATCAATAGATCATAATATTTACATTTACATACCTGCTTCAATTTCTGCTTGAGGTTGATTTTCTTCTTCAATATTTTGAGGAATATCTCTGTCTGTTTACATTAAACAAAATATTTTTCAAATTAGTTCATCAAATAAAAATTAAGCTTCACATTTTACATTAGAAAAATTTTAAATATATCAATAGATCATAATATTTACATTTACATACCTGCTTCAATTTCTGCTTGAGGTTGATTTTCTTCTTCAATATTTTGAGGAATATCTCTATTTGTTTACATTAAACAAAATATTTTTCAAATTAGTTCATCAAATAAAAATTAAGCTTCACATTTTACATTAGGAAAATTTTAAATATATCAATAGATCATAATATTTACATTTACATACCTGCTTCAATTTCTGCTTGAGGTTGATTTTCTTCAATATTTTGAGGAATATCTCTATCTGTTTACATTAAACAAAATATTTTTCAAATTAGTTCATCAAATAAAAATTAAGCTTCACATTTTACATTAGGAAAATTTTAAATATATCAATAGATCATAATATTTACATTTACATTCCTACTTCAATTTCTGCTTGAGGTTGATTTTCCTCTTCAATATTTGAGAGGGCTTCTAACTTTCTTTTGCGAGATTGTCTAGTCTCTTCTCTACGTGCCTCAGGGTCTCTGTTACAGGTCAAAATACCTCCTCATCAGCTCAGAGGGGAAGACAAATATGGAAGGAGTACAAAGACCTAAATAAAACCTATTTCTGCCAGGGTAATGTTGGTCTATAACAACACAAGAGCGTTATAACGCAGCTAATCAGTGAATGGGCTGCGTTAGTGGCTAGGGAAATGCTCTGTTTACACTGGAGGGAAGCGTTACCCGTGTTTTAAGTTTGAATCGGGAAAAGCCCGCGGAGAATGATTTGAATCTCCGACTTTCCCTCACAAGAGAGTCAGTTCACAAAATAAAGTGCAGAGCATCAGTTCATTATTGGTCATTTCCATAACAAGACTGAACTCCAAAGGAGGCAAAAGCATAGAGATCAAAGAAACATCGAAATTTTTTCCATTCCAAACTAGTGGAAAGAGAAGGGCAACAATGGCTTTCTCCCTCTCCTATAAGAAGGAGCTGAAGGCTCTTAATTGAAGGTCGAAGGATTGCTAAAGGTTTTGGCATATTTGTGGAATAGAGAATAGTGTTGTGTTGTGAAGGCCAAGAGTCAAAGAGGTTCCTAGAGGGCTTGTTGACTTATACTTCTTCACTTGAGAGATAAGAGAGATTGGGAGACTGAGGAGGGCTTGGTACAACCGATGATTGTAATTCTCCTTCTTTCAAATCAATAGAACTGTGTTCGTTTTGTCCATTCAATGCTTAATATCGTCATTCTTGTTTGAATGTTTACATTGCATGATATGAATGGCCCAGATGTGTAGAATTTAGTAGTTCATTATATATTAACTTGATTTGATAGGATGTATGCTATGTTAGAAATTACACGGGTGCTTTGACTGATTGCAGGATTAATATTTGGAGCCGGCGAGGAAGGACTCTTGTTTCGCTGCTTAGCGCTCTCCAAAGGACCCCAAAATCGTCAAAGAGGTAATTCTCTATCGTATTCCATTCAGTTATGCAAAGTTAATATGAACATGCTCATGCCATCTTTGTGAACAGCACAGCTAATCTTACTGTCTGCCTCGGGCACCGGAAAGCCCTGAGAGGGATATTCGAAAACCAACCACCCAAGCAGTTTACCCTATAGCAGAATTGGCGACTCCGCTGGGGATTTTCCCCATAGTTTCCGGACTATTCTTTCTCTCCTCTCTTCTGTCCTCTGTTCACAGACCCTTCCGACCATTTTTGATGCCCAGTAGACATATCAAACGCTCGCAGAGTTCAATCCTGTGTCTGTTTGGCCAACTGAAGAACTTTTCCCTGGCTAACGCTACCTTTGTAGGTTTTCCAGTGCATTATAACGTTGTCTCTATTCAAAAACAGTGCGTTAGTCACTGTCTTTACTCACAGACAGAGCGTTACTCAACCAAAACCTTGTTATCCACTGCTGTGATGGTGTTTTAGTTGCAGAGTTTTGGCCATCAGTACCTTTAGCTGACTGAATCCCTGTGCTTGTTTGCTAAGATGGAATTTCTATTTGTTTCTCTTGTTTGAAAAAGTCAGTGTCCAAAGCATTTACTTTTTAAGAGGAAATTTTTTTTATTATTTTTTCTGCATATAGTTGAGTTTATTCTGAAATTTCCAGTTCATAGACTATTTAAAAGAGGTAGATAGAAGTATGAATATTTAAAAATTGAACTGAGATATTTGAATGTTAGTGCATGGATGTTGAAAAGAAACCTCTCTCTATAGAAACACTCTTCATCGAATTTAATATCTAGAGCATGTTTTGCATGGTTTCTTGAGTCAAAGTCTCATCACATTTCATACGTCCACTCCCCCTCTGCAAGACTATTAATCAAGTACACTAAGAATAAAACAATAATAAAATCAATCAAATCTTTTTTGAACTCACACAAACAGTAGTTCAGGCTAGGATCTTGGGTTAGGAACAGTGAGAAAACTACCCAAGGTCTCAAAACTTAACGAGCGAAATCCTACTGCACTCATATTATCGAGACCGTTCCTTTATCAGAGCTTAGCGCGAGACAACACTTGGGTGCACAAGAAGGTAGCCCGCCTTCGACTGCATCCTATGGGTGTGTTATATATTGGGGTTCCCTTCGGGAATGTCAAAACTAGATCGGGGATCTAGGTATTCTGCCCATATAGCACACTGTCCTTGACCGTGGACCCCCCTGATGATGTCTGTGATTTGAGGTATCTTTAGTGGCCATACTTTCTAGGGACTTACACAAGGTGACTGGGATGGGCTGTCGTGCTACCTGAAACAGACGGACCCACTCTGTCTTCAGTCTTTAAGAGGGTACTCGTCTTCACGAGAGTGCTTACACCTATCGTTTGAGGTTCGGGCAAAGCTCTAGAGTGACCGTAACTGTACTTTCGACCAACCCTCTCTGTATACTATTGTGATACTGGATTTCATCACCAGCAAACGGTAGTACTCAGACAGGGCACCCTATTCTAGCTGCTTGCTGATTGATTTTAGAGAGTCCTTTTTCTTTTTTAGGTGTGTGGTTACTGTCACTGAGACTTTATAAAACATCACAATTTATAAAAATTTGTTAAAATTAAGCAGGTCACCTAGCGTCCCCCGACCCACGCCATCTGTCTAGACGACAGCAAGGTCTACCTCCTCTAACTATTGAGGAAGAACTACACCTTGGTGACCCTGTGCCTTCCATGGAAGAGCAGTCTCCACTGACTAATCTTGATTTTCACATAGCCTCATACCAGCCGAAATTTCCGGAGGACCCTTTCACTGAAGGAGTTGTACCTCATTACAACCCTCCGCTCACTGATCCGTTGGGGCCTGTGATAATTCAGATTCCACCACGCCAAAATATGTCTTCGGCCGCACCAATATCCATTTCACCACTAGCATCCACTGGGTCGATGCCAATTGAAACCATCCCCGGTTCGCCACCATCCTCCCCGCCGGTGGTCAGTTCTATGCCATCACTAGGTAACTCCAGTAGTCAACATATACCTATTCCCAACCCTATGGTCATCACAACTGTTAGTAGCTTACCGAATCCTTCGGCATCTACTTCTACCGTGACCACGTTGGGACCCACGGTAGCTCCTCCCACGAGTATGACTACTTCGGTACCTTTTAGCAACCCTTTCGGTTGGAACCCTCTGCTGAGTTCAAACCCCTTGGCCTCTATGCCAGGGGGCAGTGTCACCAACACTCAGGTAGCAGGGAATATTTCACTTCCTATGCAATCCTTAGGACAAATAGGACAACCTATTGTTAATACTTTTCCCTTAAGTGGTTCGAATATAGGTGTAGGGTCCATACCGTTGCCAAACTATGCAAGTAGTAGCATGCCTCCGGGAAACTCTATTGCATCCATTTGGACTAACCAACCCCAACCTCCATCTGGAATGGGAGGGCACTTTTATAATGGGGGCAACCAACAGTTCGCCCTGCAATACAACATGCCCTATGGACAGCAACCATATGTCCCTACTCCTCCACCTATAGGAAGTTTTTACCAAAGTCCTACTTATCCTCCTGGTAACACATTGATGGGTGGACCCTATGGTCTAAATAGTCAGCCCATACTGCCTTGGTTAGATTCGGGGGCAAATCCACAATTGCCATTCTTGGTAGCTTTGGACATTCTCGATATCCATAAACTGACTAATGATCCCATCAATCATAACCCGCTTTGGCCTCCAGTACCGCATAAGATTCCTTCTGATATCCCGAAGTTCGACGGGAAACAAGGGGAAGACCCAGCCGCACACATCACTACCTTTCACCTATGGCCCATATCCAATTCCATGGTAGATGATAGTGTCTGACTTCGACTGTTTCCCCGCACACTTACAGGCAATGCTGCCAAGTGGTACATTGAATTACCACGCGCCACCATCAATACGTTTGGGGCTTTAGAAACGGAGTTTCTAAAGAACTTCCAACTACCAATTAGATTTGAGACCGGAACGGAACTATTAACCTCGCTCCGCCAAGACACCGCCACCCACATCTCCGATCACATTCATGAATGGAGACGTGGGAGGAGGCTAGTCAAAGCGCCAATTCCGAATCATCTCTTAGCCAATTGGTTTTGCAAGTCTCTTTTACCCCACATAGCTAAATACATTGGCCTGTCTGGTGCGGTCAGAGAAGATCAATGCATCCGCCATGCCCAGCATCTATATTTAATCTATTCGCAATCTGGCACGCTGTATGATTTACTCCCCCATGCCCCTGGCAACCCAAACCCTTCGGCTACTCAGAAAACCGGAGCTCATGCCGATGGTCTCATTGGCATGATCCTTGGCGTAGCCACAAAACAGTCTCAGGGGAAAGCCTCCCAGCCATCTTCGGCTACCACCGCCCCTCATCAAATGACTACTCTTCCCACCGCTGAGGTAAATACGGTCCAAACCTCACAGAAACCTAGCGGGAAAAATAAGAAGAACAAGAAAAAGTCATCTTCTTCAGAAGAGCAGTTGGATAATCAGAATAACGCTAATCAGAAAAATGCTGGAAAAAATGACAAAGGGAAGGATAAACCCATGAAATTTCCTTTCAAAATCTGTGCAGAGGACCACTTGACATACAAATTTCCTCGGCTACAGGAATGCACCGATTTTATTGCCAACAAGGATTCTAGGAGAACACCTACCGTTCTTCATAACCCTTTCCCTCATCAACAACAGCAACATCAACACATGGTTGACAATCCGCCACAACCCCATCAACGAGGCAATGGTGGTTCATATCCTTCCGGCGAAGGACCATCTGCCATTTATGGCATTAAGAGTGTTGACCTTCAGACTCGAGCTAAGCTTTATGGAAACCCTACCCTAGATTCTCAAGAACCTGGTACTAGTTCCAATCCGCCGCCACCAAACGATTTGTATATCGAATGGTCTACTGCTGACCCCATGATTCGTCCCCCCAAAGGGACACTTCGACGCACGACTCATAATACCTCTGCACATGCAACCCAAAACTACAACATTGTAGAAGATTTGGCACAGGCACCGTCAGCTATGTCTGATCTCGAAGTATTACAAACCTGTCTAGCACAAAGGAAAGCCTTGCTTTCGGCCTTTGGTGGAATAGACCCCCAGGATTCCATGCTAGCTATCTTTGATATGGAAAAGGCTAAACCTTGCCTCTCACACCAACTCGCATTCCAGGTGCAGGTTGTGTCGAAATGGAGACCAATCCATCGCACTATCATAGACGAAGGTGCTTCGACCTGTGTTATGTCACAAGCTTGCTGGCTCAATTTAGGTTCTCCTACCCTCACCCTGCCATCGAATTCCCTCAAAGCTTTTGATGGCCACACTTTCCTCCCAAAAGGATACCTTGCTAACTTTCACATCACTATGAGTGGGAAAACGGTAAACGTGGACATTGAAGTCATAGAGCGTCATCTCGACTATAATATATTGCTTGGTCGCAGTTGGTCATATGCCATGATCGCAATTGTGTCTTCGCTTTTCCGACTCATCCTATTCCCATTAGATGGAAAAATAGTCACAGTGGACCAGCTATCCTTCTACACCCCTGATTATTCCACATTGCCAAGTAACATCATACCCCTAATAGGAGGCTTTCCTGACTCTTATGTCAGTATCGGTACCGGTCTTCTGAAGGCATCATCCCTACTGGGTTGTTTTCCTCTCCCGCCGCCATCGATCCCAAACACGGTTGCAATGATATCCACCACTTTTGGTGGCTCTATCAACCCATGGATCATTCTGGCACCTTCAAACATTGATTCCTACGGAGATCAAATGTCGCTCTCACCAGCCGAGTTGGCTTACTAAGCCATCCAAACCACATTTGAACCCTCCACTGCTATGGTTTCGACCGAAGGTACGGAACTCCCTCCCATCACTGTTCTCTCTAAGGATCTCCTCAATGAAGTCTGGCCTACAGACGAAGCTAATAGAGAGATCATGTCTTTAGAGGAACGACCTTGGGGAGAGTTCCATCATCGCGCTTCGATGATTGACTCGGACGCGATAAAAACTGAAATCCCATCTTTTGACCCACCTGAGATGGTTCCCTCCACTTACACGACTGTCCAAACTATCGAGTCAGAAGGGAACATGGGTAATATTTCGAAGACAATGCTCATTGATATCTCGGTCAAAACAGGTATCGTGGAAAATATTCAGATTGGAGCCGATTGCAATCCTGAGGAAATTGCACGCTTCACATCCCTTTTTAAGGAATTCCACGATGTGTTTGCTTGGTCTTATGATGAAATGCCCGGCATAGACCCTTCTATTTTCGAGCACGAAATCAAGATTTATGATAATGCCAAACCTATTCGGCAACGTCTCAGACCTGTCCACCCACGCAAAGCAGCCGCCATCAAGATTGAAGTAGAAAAAATTTTGAACACTAGTTTCATCTACCCCGTTCCTTTAACGGAATGGGTTTCCAATCCAGTTCCCGTTGATAAGAAACAAGGCACCATTAGAGTTTGTGTTGACTATCACGATCTGAATGCCACTTATCCCAAAGACAATTATCCCACACCATTCATTGACCAGATTCTCGACGATTGTGTTGGATGCGAATATTTCTCATTCATGGATGGATTCTCGGGCTATAACCAGATTGCAATCAAAAAAGACGACCAGCATAAAACTGCTTTCATCTGTCCTTGGGGCATTTTTGCGTATCGAAAACTCCCATTCGGTCTGAAGAATGCTGGAGAAACTTTTCAGCGGGCTATGGACTAGGCTTTTCATGACATTCTACATATTGTACAAGCTTACTTGGATGACCTTCCGGCCCATTCCAAGAAGCGACAGGACCACCTGGCTCATTTAAGAGAAATTTTTGCTAGGTGTAGGTTCTACAATATACGCTTGAATCTTCATAAATGCGTATTTATGGTCGAGTCCGGACAACTATTAGGCTTTATTGTCTCCAAGCATGGGATTAGGGTTGATCCCGATAAGGTTGAGGCAATTGTTGATTTGCCGGCACCACAATCCATCCTTCAACTCCAAATTTTACAGGGGAAGGCAAACTTTTTGTGTCGTTTCATCGTTAACTATGCTGAGATGACGAAAGGATTCATGCGATTATTGAAGAAAGGAACACTATACTTGTGGGATGACCAAGCTCAACGGTCATTTGATGCTTTAAAACATGCACTTGTTTCAGCCCCACTCCTTAGTGCCCCCGATTACTCACGCGACTTTCTCCTCTATCTGGCAGCATCACCATCCTCACTTGAAATGGTTTTGGTTCAAGTACACGATGACGAAAGCGAACATGTGATTTACTATTTATCCAAAGGTCTAATCGGACCTAAATTACGTTATTCGCATGTGGAGAAACTTTCTCTGGCGGTAGTTTTTACCGTCACCCGACTCTGACACTATATATTGCTGCGAAAAACTACGGTCATTGCTTTGGAGAACCCCATGCGACATATCTTATCTAGACAAATTATTGGAGGAAAATATTCCAAATGGATCGTAATCCTCCAACAATTTGATTTGGTCTTCACGGCTGCCAAAGCAAAGAAATCCCTGGTCTTCGCTGAATTATTATCGGATCTTCCCAGAATTGACCCAGCAGAAGTAGCTCACGATCCATTTCCTGATGAATCTGTGTACTTGGTCGATTCTTCGGACCCATGGTATGGAGACATTCTAGTCTACCTACAAACCCAACGCTTTCACCCGACTCTCACGTCCAACGACCGTCGTTGTATCCGACACCAAGCAAAGCACTACCTCGTGCTAAACGATACGCTATATCGTCGTGGTGTTGATACTATTCTCCGACGTTGTCTCAATTTCGATGAGGCAGAACGCGTTTTGAATGACTGCCACGCAGGGGCATGCGGTGGTCATCTTTCAAGCATAGCTACTACCCAAAAAATATTGCGCGCAGGTTACTATTGGCCCACTTTTTTTAAATATTGTATTGCAGCAGTCCAGAAATGCCATCCCTGTCAAATTTTCACAAAGAAAATGTGCGCTCATCCTGCCCCCCTTCATCCGGTTATCTCCGTCGGTCCTTTCGCTAAATGGGGAATCGACTCCGTCACCTGCAATCCCACTTCTGAAAATGGACACAACTATATAGTGGTTGCAGTCAACTATTTTACGAAATGGGCAGAAGCCCTTCCCACGTTCAAAGCCGACGGCGAAACCGCCACTCTTTTCCTGTTTAATCAGGTAATCTATCGGTTCGGCGTACCCCTATCGATTGTCACAGATCATGGATCTCACTTTCAAAATCATATGATGACCGAATTAACATCCATGCTAGGTTTCCGGCAAGATCAATCTTCGTCTTATTATCCTCAAGCTAATGGTCAAGTCAAAGTCGTAAATGGCGTCCTCAAAACCATGATTCGTCGGTTGGTCGGAAACCATAAAACCACTTGGCATCGGAAGTTGTATTCTGCGTTATGAGCATACCGAACGTCAGTCAAAACTTCCACAGGCTTCACTCCTTTCCAACTTGCATTCGGCCTGGAGGCAGTACTTCCAATCGAGTGTGAAATTCCCTCACTCAAACTTTCCGTTGAACTCCTGCCGGGCACCACTGCCACAGAAGAGCGCTTGCTCTCACTCGATCATTTGGACGAAAATCGTCGAGATGCTATACTAGCACTCGAAGCTCACCAACGCCGGGTTAAAACTCAATACGATAAATCTGTCAAGCCTCGTTCTTTCCAAGAGGGCGATCTCATTCTACTTTATGACCAGAAACATCACCTCTTGGGGGCAGGCACACTCCAACCACTCTGGCTTGGTCCTTACATCGTTACTAAAGCCCTCTAAAAAGGGGCTTACGAGCTTCAGGACTGTAACGGAATTCCACTCGAGGAGCCCCGCAACGGGCTCTATTTAAAGAAGTATTTTGCCTAGTTTCGCATTAGGCATATTCTTTGTAATTTTATGTATATAAGTTTTTCTTATTATTTTGATGTCTTTTGGATTGTGTCTTGGTTTTCTAGGTGTTTTTCTCATGTATAATATTTTTTCTTTCACACAGATGTCGTTGCTCCCCTTAGCATACGTCGGATATGCGGACGGTGCTAGTCGTCACACTAGACGCATTGCTTCAGCTACTTGGGTTCTCTACACTCCTGAGTCGGACCTTCTTGGTTATGGAGGAATATTCCTGGGTAACACCACCAATAATGTTGCTGAGTACATGTTGGTGATCCAACTCCTCACGGAAGCGGCATCTCGTGACATCTCCAATTTAGTAGTCAGGTTAGATTCCCAACTCATCATTATGCAGTTAAACAATCACTATCGAGTCCGCCATCCTGTATTGTTACGTTATTTCTTAAGGGTAAGACTTCTAGAACGTCATTTTCAAACAATTACCTTTGAGCACGTTCCTAGAGAATTTAATGCATTAGCTGATTCTTTGGCAAATTATGTGTTAGATTGGCATTTGTCACATTTATTGTAAAATATTTACTCATGAGTACATATATTTTTTTTTATCACATTAAAAATACATAAAAATTCAAAAACAAAAAATCACCAAAAAGTATATATATATAGATCATGTCCAGTACATAGTTACATCAAAAAATCTTCTAAAACTTTGGTGTTTTACAAAAATTTGGCTATACTAAGCCACGCTCTGACACTAATACATCCGCTCCGCCAGCTAGGCCTGCTCATGGTAGCATACAACTACTCTAGCTATCCTCCTCAGAGGCACTAGGTATCTCTTCGGCACACCTACAATATGCCGCTGCAGACAAACTGGAACCTCCCGCATAGGAAGGGGTGGTATGCCCATACTCAGACCCTCCAAGTTTCTGGAGAGTTCATGTAAAACTTGGGCATCATCATCGTCGTCGGCTTCCGCATCCTCTACTGGTGCGCCAGCCCCGGGTAGCTGTAGTCCTCACCGTGCATAGCGAGGGGCCCCAACTGGCCGGACAGGTGCCACATCTGTGTCAAGCAAACAAAAGCTTCACCTCAAAACATAATTTTCACCCTACCTCAACAAAAAAAAAAAAAATTACATAAACATTCAAAAGATAAAAACAAAGTACTTCTTTGAAAATCCACTGATCATTTCCTTCTTACCATTGAGTCCCCACTAGGTACCAGGAGGCAAGACTAGCTCCGGATCGCCTGTGAAGTTCATCCCTGCATAGGGATAATCCTCAATCATGATTATCTGGGAACCTAGCCAATCAAAAAATCCATCATCAAAGCAGTGACAGACGGGACCCTCTCCAGTCCGTGGAAGCAAAGCTGCCCACCGAGCCTGCCTCGGCTCGCGAGGGCCCAATGGCACTGTAACGATCCTGGGCCTCATCAATGGTATCCTCTCTAGTAAGAAAGAAACAACCAGTGTACCGTACCCAAATTCTCTCTGGGTACGAGTCTTACATGCAGTAAGTTCTGCTCGGACCCGACGGACAACTCCGTCACACCAGTCAAAAACCTGAGGTTGCATACAGTCTAGGGCTAGGAGCATATGGGCCTTCATGGCCACGTGCTGAATCTTGGCACCCGCCAAGCGAAAAATCATCCATAAAATAGACCTCAGTGGTCTCAAGGTCACTTGGGCGATCGGTATCTGGTTGCTCACAGCCTGAGTGTCACGTATGCAATGTGCGCAAATCAGATCAGTAGTGGAACGGGGATCAGCTCTGGACCCTGTCAATTTGGGCCTCGCCCCACGACATGATAGGTCGATCAAAAAGTACACATCATCCTTTTCAATTGCAAGCTCATTTCCCCCAATCCAAAATACATGGTGGCGTTCGTCCCACTGCTGGATTAGCCACCTCAGGAGGTCCTCTTGACCCCTCATCAGTTCTAAGCGGGCATATTTCAGCAATCCACACCTGCGGAGAGCCAGCAAGCTTGCAGCATCCGTCACCATCTCTCGTTCTTCCCGTTCATGTCCTCTCTCTCGCCAGATACTCATGTTTAAACAGCTGAATACCTGCACAAACAATATTTTCAACCAATCAAAACTTGCTTGGACCACTTCAAAACAGAAAAAATTGAGTTGCTAGAAAACACGGTGCGCCTAACGCGGGATCTAGTACAAAACAGAGCATGCTAACGCGGCATCCCTTCACGGGTTTTGCACTTAACACGGCTATTATACTCCTGACCCATGTTAGGTGCAAACATTTTTCTAGGGCCTCGAAAATTTCTAATTTTGAACCGGCAAAAATAACAAAAATATAATTAAATGATAGCAGGAGGTTCTAGCTCTTACCTGGATCTCACGGGAAAGAAAATCGTTGCGCGGATTGACTATAATCGTCAGCTGAAGTTTTCACCCCTTTTTTACCCCAGAGCTTCTTCACAACACTTCGCACAGTGAAAATGAAGGCCTTCTGACCTTTTTATAGCCATTTTTTGGGGCACGACTCTTTTAAGCTAGTCAGCAAAGTCGTGAATTCTTGCTACGCATGTGTCGCAACTTTTGAGTTTTGGTACGGATGTTCTGATGAGCGATCAAGATTTATATGCAGACATACTCATGTGATATCGAGCATTCTTTTTACGGTATTTTTCTTCCTCGTTAATCCGAAAAACCTCGAGTTCTCTTCTTCGAACTCGTTAAACTTATACGAAGTTGGCATCGAGCGTTCTTTTTGTATGGTCGTTTTCTTACTCGTTAATCCAAAAAACCTAGAGTTTTCTTCTTTAGACTCGTTAGAACCATGAAGAAGCACTGAGCATTCTTTTTAGGAATCTTTTTCTCGCTCATAAAACTGAAAAAACCCTGAGTTGCCTTTGTCGGGCTCGTTAAACTACCACGACAAAAAATGATAGAGCCATTCTTTTTTCTTTTTCAAAACTCTTTAAACTGAAAAAGTAATCAAGTTTTCTCCGTGTGACTCGTTAAAATTTCATGGAGGTAATCGAGTTTTCTCCACGTGACTCGTTAAAATTTCACAGAGAGCACCGAGTTTTCTTTGTTGGACTCGTTAAAATTTCACAAAGAATACTGAGTTCACTCCGTCTCCTCGTAATCATAACAAAATGAGGTAGACGTCTATCGAACATAGATTTCTCACTTTTCCGGTTTCGATGGACTAACTTACGAAAAATGAACTGTTTCGGGCTTACTATTATCCCTTTGCCGTGCCCGGTTATCAAGACATGACAAAGGTACCCCAGCAGAGTTGTCTTTCCTGACATTTTTCAGACTCTCTAAACATGAAAAATTCACCGAGTTTACTCATTTGAACTCGTTAAACCTAATCAGATGGGGCACAGAGTTGTCTTTCTTGACATTTTTCAGACTCTCTAAACATGAAAAATTCACCGAGTTTACTCATCTGGACTCGTTAAACCTAATCAGATAGAACACAGAGTTGTCTTTCCTGACATTTTTCAGACTCTCTAAACATGAAAAATTCACCAAGTTTACTCGTCTGGACTCGCTAAACTTAATCAGATGGGGAAAATTTTGGACAAAGTGAATACTACCTCTGTTACATTTTCAAAAAGGTCGATTTGGCAGCAAAATTCTTGAACATGGCACTTCCCAGAAAACTCTTTCGCAGTTAGCTGAACCCTACCATCTATGAGTATTAGCCTTTATTTCCCAGTGTCCCTACACCGGTTAAATCCTAACACACTCTTTGGTGTTCATCAAGCTTCAGTTGCCTAGTACCCTGCTAGAGTGCCTTCTATTGTTCAAGCAGATCTCGCTATCTACTGCTCCTGTTATCAAACAAACTGCTCATTATGCCAGAAATTATTTTTCGTCTGACGTTCCCTTTTACTCTTCATGATCTCAATCATAAACAAAATCAGTTGGTTTTCGTTTCGTGTTGACTGATGTAGGACACCTCAGTGCCTACCTTTCAACAGATCACTTCCTATCGACTTCAACATCTTATCTAGGAAGTTGATCCAGAAACTCATTCAGTACCCGGATACTTGCAGACATCAATGGCAGGTAGTCTTTTGTTTGATCAGGGGTCTTCATCATTGGCCCCCGGTCGAATGATTCTACGAGTGTTCGACTTCAACTCATTTTATTCACACTCGCTAGATTGTACTGTGCATCTTAGGGACCATCATCATTATCGGTGGCCACCTTCGCGTCTGTTAACAGTTTTCATTATTAACTGGTAATCAGATGATTTCTCACATGTTCGACGACAACTCCTTCATTCACATGTTGAGGAATATGCATTTTAAGTGAATCAGCGGTCAAGAACTTGGGGAAAAGGCTACATCATTAAAGTTGTGTTTCCTTCCCCAAGTTGCGATATTGTTTATGGAGACAGCTTCTTCAGCCTGATCCTGTTATGACAGACACTTCCACATTGTGCCTATTGGTGGACAGATTCTTCACATCTCTATTCTAGAGAAATCATTTTGTTTAAGCTACTGAGCATGGGAAATGCCTGACTCAAGGCAAATACTATATTTTCTGACATATGTTGTTGTTTCAGGTTTTCCTCAGTCTTTCAATCTCTCTATCTCTACACAAATTATAAATTATTTCGGCCATCGTCTTCGTCTCTGACCTCACACTTTAGGGGGCATCTGTTACAGGTCAAAATACCTCCTCATCAGCTCAAAGGGGAAGACAAATATGGAAGGAGTACAAAGACCTAAATAAAACCTATTTCTGCCAGGGTAACGCCGGTCTATAACAACACAAGAGTGTTATAACGCAGCTAATCAGTGAATGGGCCGCGTTAGTGGCTAGGGCAACGCTCTGTTTACACTGGAGGGAAGCGTTACCCGTGTTTTAAGTTTGAATCGGGAAAAGCCAGCAGAGAATGATTTGAATCTCCGACTTTCCCTCAGAAGAGAGTCAGTTCACAAAATAAAGTGCAGAGCATCAGTTCATTATTGGTCATTGCCATAACAAGACTGAACTCCAAAGGAGGCAAAAGCATAGAGATCAAAGAAACATCTAAATTTTTTCCATTCCAAACTAGTGGAAAGAGAAGGGCAACAATGGCTTTCTCCCTCTCCTATAAGAAGGAGCTGAAGGCTCTTAATTGAAGGTCGAAGGATTGCTAAAGGTTTTGGCATATTTGTGGAATAGAGAATAGTGTTGTGTTGTGAAGGCTAAGAGTCAAATAGGTTCCTAGAGGGCTTGTTGACTTAGACTTCTTCACTTGAGAGATAAGAGAGATTGGGAGACTGAGGATGGCTTGGTATAACCGATGGTTGTAATCCTCCTTCTTTCAAATCAATAGAACTGTGTTTGTTTTGTCCATTCAATGCTTAATATCGTCATTCTTGTTTGAACGTTTACATTGCATGATATGAATGGCCCAGATGTGTAGAATTTAGTAGTTCATTATATATTAACTTGATTTGATAGGATGTATGCTATGTTAGAAATTACACGGGTGCTTTGACTGATTGCAGGATTAAGATTTGGAGCCGGCGAGGAAGGACTCTTGTTTCGCTGCTTAGCGCTCTCCAAGGGACCCCAAGATCGTCAAAGAGGTAATTCTCTATCGTATTCCATTCAGTTATGAAAATTTAATATGAACATGCTCATGCCATCTTTGTGAACAACACAGCTAATCTTACTGTCTACCTCAAGCACCGGAAAGCCCTGAGAGGGATATTCGAAAACCAACCACCCAAGCAGTTTACCCTATAGCAGTCTCTTTTTCGATCATATTTTCTCACACAATTTCTTCGATTTCCCATGATAATAGGGTATGAAGTTCAAAAAATTTCCTTCAAAAAATTAGACAATAACTCAATTACAAAAAATATCACAAAAGATTTAATTTAAAAAAATTCAGTGTAATTTTTTTGCAAAAAATACATATTCCAATCCAAAACACTTTAAAAAATTCGAGAGAAAAATGTCTTATAAAAATGAAACGAAGCTCAAAAGATTTACTTCAACTCAAAACACGTACATACCTCCAAGAAATGTCTTTTGAATGTACGTCCAAGAAATTTTTTACAATTTTTTCCAAAATCACGCCGCCTCCAAGAAATGTCTTCCGAACAAAAAAATTCTTTAAACCTAGAATTGTAAAATCAATTTGCTTCCAAGAAATGCTCTTAAACCCAAATTTTGAAGAAAAGTTTTTGAACCCAAACCAAGATCTTTGTAAAATGAGATGAAGTGTGCGAAATGTGTGAAAATTGTGAATCATTTCGCGGCAATTTATATTGACGCGAAATGTGTTTTTAGTAGGGGGCTCCACAAAACTTTCCGGCCGACGGAGAGTTATACAATATTTCGGCCGAACTTTTGTTAAAAAGTTCGGCTGAACTATTAGGACGTTAGAGTTAACGAATCTTAAGCAGAAAACATAGTTCGGCCGAACTTGGACTAAAAGTTCGGCCGAACTAACGCGTCACCAATTACGCAAAAGCAGGCTCTGAAAATGGTTCTGCAACTTTGGACTGATTAAACTCCATGAAAGGTTGTTAATTAACTGTCGGAACCAAGACAAGCATTTTCAGAATTGAATCTACTTTCAGGAAATATAACTTTTATGGAATTTCATAAACATTTATTAATTTTAATTATTTTTCTAATAAAATGGGTGCAAACAATTTCTGAGGGTCATTGTGATTCAGTGAAATCAAAATTTTGTATCTCCCAAAATACATTGTAAGAAAAATTGAAAAAATTATGGGGCATTACATTGGTCCATCGTCTCTAATGGGTAGCTTTTAGATTTTTAGTTTATAACTTATATGTTAAGAAATTTCTTGCGTCGCGAAACATACCCAAAATATGCAGTTTTTTGTATTGGACCAGTTCAAAAAATTCTAGTAATTATGATATGCATCCATTGGCTTTATAAATATGACGAAACCAAAGTAGACTCTGTCTAGATTGTTGTAACACATTTTGTTTTCTCAAAAACACAAATTTTCAATGAATACAACATTGCGTCATAACATGACTTCTTATGAATCCTTTGATTGTTAAGAAACACACACTCAAAGAAACGCTAAGTTGACATATCAAATCTGCATAAAAAAATTTCAAAAAATAAGTAATAGAAAACTAACAAAATTTCTCACAACTTTTATTTTTATTGCAAAATGAAATTCTACACAGAAAAATTGTTATAGTTTGCAGAAAGTTGAAGAACCGAAAAAAATGTAAATTTTTTCTCAAAAAAGGGCAAAAAGTGTAACCCAGATTCACATTTTCACCAATGTTTTTCTGTTGAAGCAACCAAGAACGGTCCACACACATCTGTGTGAACCCTCTCAAGGATCCCTCAAACAAGGTTCTCCTTCTCATGCAAGGTGGACTTTACATACTTCCCCATGGTGCAACCCTTTAATGCAGGGGCATTAGACACTAGCCAGCAATGTAGGAGGTTTTGTCCACATGTTGTGGCTGGGAGGGTTCGAAATCATCTAGATTGTAAAGAGCTAGGTGTCAATACCTCAGTTGACTGTATCATTTAGATCAGTTAGATTCATAGAAGTCGAATAGTTCAGTTAGTCTATCTTTCATATTTCAGTTAGTTGAATTATTTTAATTAGGCTGTTGATTTTCTAAAACGGTCCTCATAGAGGAACCGAACAGATAAATGTTCATGTATATAAATGTAATCCCTCAGATGTATAAGGGGAGAGAAGAGAAAAGGAAGAGATTTCTGCAATAAAACTCTGTGTATTGAGAAATTGCTTCCGGTTGAATAAACTTCAAGTCCCGTTGATTTCCAACTGTCTAAATTTATAATTGTGAAGAATTGTTTAACTGTGGGGCAATTGTCTACTGGTAATTCCGTTTCTCTGTCTTTGATTTCCCGTAAATTGTTTGTATGAACCCTGTGAATTCACCCCACTCGCAAGCGAGGTCAGAGTAAGAAAGCCATTGTCGTTGAGCTCTGTTTTATTATAACAGAAATCCCACTAAATAAAGAGAATTACATTTGTTTTCTAGTAATTAGAATTCCCAACCCGAGTAGAAAACCTGAGTTGAGGCATACAAAGGAGAACGCAAACCCGACATGTACCTTGGTCAAGCCCTATACTAAAACCATGAGCGGATTTGCGGAGGCGGATTGCCCATATCGCACCGCTTTTGCGGATTGAGTGGTATTCCCAGAATTGGAGCGATTCCATAGAACCGTCGACGCGTGGCAAGGGTGGACCCACGAAAACCGTTGTTCAAAGCGTGCCATCGCGTGTTAACGTTTGTACCAAGATGTCGAGCGATATGCGTATATGTTGTTGATTTGGGAAGGGGCCATCGAACGGTGGTCGTTGGATAAAGATGCGCAGAAGATAACTGGTACGGGGCGTGCGTCTGATTGGGCCGTCGATCGTAGAGGTGGGACCAGAGCCATGGTTTATTATAAGCCGTTTTTTTTAAAGGCATGGAGTATTAATATAAAGTTCGAAAGGGTTAAAAATTTGTTATAAGGTTCGGAGATATAAATAAATTTTCAAAGGTTGTGGATAACGTTTATTTATCAAATTCCACGAATTTGATAAATAAATTTCCGAGGAAAATACAAGTAGACCACGTGGAGGCAAAGAACGGGGGTTGACCAGGAAAATCCTGACAGAACCACGGTTACAGTGACCATCTCTCCTTAGAAGGGTCCAATTTCAGTTTTGTTGTCATCATTTGTGGTATCAGAGTTGTTGTTTGAAGTTGTTTTTGTTGACATGGCAATCCGAGTTGGTAGAGGTGCTAGCAGAAGGAGACTTGTTGCCAATGCAGAGGTGTTGGGGATGTTGCAGAGGGTCAAGGCCAGAATGGATGCCATTGAGCGAAGACATCCTAGAGATCCTGAAGACATCAGTGAACCTGAAACAGAAGAAGCTGAAGAAAATGTTGAAATTCCTCCTGACATGAGGCTCCTCAGAACTGTTCTGGGGTCTGCAGTTAAGCCCAGAATTGAAGCGTCGAGTTATGCAGGGGGACTGAATCCAGAAGAACTAGTAGACTGTATTAATGAAATGAACAAGTGCTTCGACTATGAAGAGATAAGTGAGGACAAAAAGGTCAAGTTTGCGGTGACAAAACTGAAGGGACATGCTGCACTTTCGTGGGATGGAGTGCAGGCAGAAAGGAGGAGAGTTGGAAAGAAACCTATCAAGAGCTGGACCAGAATGATGGCTAAATTAAAAGGTAAATTCTTGCCTAGTGATTACCAGCTGACATTGTATAAGCAAATGCAGAACCTGAGATAGAGGTTACTGACAGTAGTAGAATACACAGAGGAATTCTATAGAGTAAGCATAAGAGCTGGGAAATTCCAAGACACACCAGAGAAGACTTCCAGATATGTGAATGGTCTCAAGCTGGAGATCCAAGATGAGATTGGTCTCTTGTTTTCTAAGACAGTGGAAGAGGCCTACCAGATGGCCTTGAAAGTAGAGGAGAAACTCCTGAGGAAACAATCTGCCAAGAAGAGAGGTACTTTCCGTGGGAAGGGAAGTCAGGGTGGTAGAGGAAAGCCTACTACACCCAGGGATGGAGCTAATAGTAGCTCATCTCAGAATGCATCTAGAGAGGATGATGCAAGGGGCAGAAGGGGTTCTTACAGAGGAAAAGGAAGAAGAGGCAGAGACAGAGGCAGAGGTCGAGATTTGAGGTGCTATAGATGTCATAAAGTGGGACATAAGCACTATGAGTGTCCAGAGAATGTGGGTGCTGGTCCAAGAAATGTTGTTGTTGCCCAGTCTAGAGAAGAGGCAGAAATTGAAGAAGAATTTCTTCCAGAGAGGGGAGAATCCTTGGTGGTAAATAAGGTCCTGTTGAAGCAAGCTAAAGAAGTCACTGAACCTGCACAAAGGAAGACTTTGTTTAGGAGCATATGCAAGGTCCAAGGGAAATGCTGCCAGCTAGTCATTGATAGTGGCAGCACAGACAATCTGGTTTCCACTGAGGTAATAGAAAAGTTGAAGTTGAAGATGAGGGAGCATCCAACTCCCTACAGTGTGTCCTGGCTGCATAAAGGGCACCAGCTGGTTATGAAAGAACAGTGTGAGATAGAGCTGCAAATGGGAAAATACAAAGGAGTCCTATAACGTGTAATGCCCATGGATGTGTCATATCTGCTTGGGTATTTGATTTAATGGCAGCCGGTGCATGATGGCAAGAAGAACCCTTACAAGTTCTTCAAAGATGGGGTACACCATACATTGATACCCATGGAAGAAGGAGAGCCATCCAGCAGAGTGATTGATCCAAAGACCTTGTTGCTGAGCGGGAAGGAATATCTGCAGTAGATAGAAGAAGAAGAGGTAAGTTTTGCTTTATTTTGCAAACCTAAATTATTTCTTACTTCTACAAATATTTCTGATTTTCCAGTAGAAATCCAAGATATGTTAGATGATTATTGTGACATTATTGTGGATGATTTACCTGATGAGCTGCCACCTATGAGAAAGATCAACCATCAGATAGATTTTATCCTTGGTTCAAATATGCCAAATAAGTCAGCCTACAGAATGAATCCCAAGGAAAATGAGGAAATGTGATAGAAATAGAATTGGTGGACAAAGTGAAAATTCTGAGAAAAGGTTGATTCATGTGATGCCAATATGTGATCCCCTATCCCAAAGAAAGATGGAGGCTGGAGGATGTGTACTGATTCCAGAGCAATCAATAAGATCACAATCAGGTACAGATCCCCTTTGCCCAGAGTTGAGGATTTGATGGACTATTTGAGTGGTGCTAAATATTTCTCAAAGATAGATTTAAAAAGTGGATACCATCATATTAGAATAAGAGAGGGTGATGAGTGGAAAACTGCCTTTAAAACAAATGAAGGACTGTATGAATGGATGGTAATGCCTTTTGGGTTTTCAAATGCACCTAGCACTTTCATGAGACTTATGAATGAAGTATTGAAGGAATTCATTGGGAAATTTGTGATAGTGTATCTAGATGATATATTAATTTTTAGCAGAACTAAAGAAGAACATTTAAGGCATCTTAATCATGTCTTGAAGAAGCTGAACCAAGAGAAACTTCTGATAAATCTGAAGAAATGCTCATTCATGAAGGAAGAGTTGGTGTATTTGGGTTTTGTTGTTTTTGCAGAAGGATTAAAGATGGACCCAGAAAAGGTTAAGGCAATTGTGGAGTGGCCTTCACCCAGGAATGTTTTTGAGGTAAGAAGTTTCCATGGACTTGCTAGTTTTTACAGAAAGTTTATAAGAAACTTCAATAAGATCAATGCACCCATAATTGAGACAATAAAGAAGATAAAACAGCCATTTAAGTGGATTTCTGAAGCAGAAAGAAACTTTAGAGTGTTGAAGCAGAAGATAACTAAAAAGCCTGTGTTGATTCTGCCTGATTTTACAAAACCATTTCAAATAAAATGTGATGCCAATGGAGAGGCCATTAGAGCTGTGTTGAGTCAGGATGATAGGCCTATGGAATATTTTAGTGAAAAGCTGAATGACACCAGAAATAATTATTCCCTCTTATGAGAAGGAATTCTATGCAATTGTTCAGACCCTGAAGAAGTGGAGACATTACTTGATGTCCAGGGAATTTGTATTGTATTCTGACAATCATGCTTTGCAGTATATTGTACAGCAGCCCAAGTTGAAACATAAGCATGCTAAATGGGTTGAGTATCTCCAAGTTTTTAATTTTGTTTTGAAACATATAAGTGGTCAAGCCAATAAAGTAGTTGATGCTTTGAGTAGGAGGCACATGCTTGTTCAAGAAACAAATTTTGAAGTTGTAGGATTTGATTTTCTCAAAGAATTGTGTAAAACAGATCGAGATTTTAAAGAAGCATTTGAGGCATGTAGTAACCCTGTTTTAACAGATAGAAGCCAGTGGCTGGATTATTTCTTGTAGGAGGACTTGCTATTCAGAAGAAGCCAACTGTGTGTACCAAGATGTTCCATGAGGGAAAACTTGATCAAAGAGAAGCATAGTGGTGGACTTGCTGGACACTTCGGTACTGATAAGACTTATGAGCAGCTGAGTCACTTCTATTACTGGCCCAAGATGAGATTAGAAGTGGATAAGTTTGCGAAGAATTGCAAAATCTGTCAATATGCTAAAGGAAGGAGCCAGAATGCAAGATTGTACACTCCCTTGCCTATTCCAGATAGGCCTTGGGACATGGTGAGTATGTATTTTGTTCTAGGATTACCCAAGACTCAGAGAGGGAATGATGTAGTCTTTGTTGTAGTGGACAGATTCTCCAAAATGGCACATTTTATTCCATGCTATAAAACTAGTGATGCCACCCATGTTGCTAACTTGTTTTTCAAAGAAGTTGTTAGATTGCATGGGTTTCCCAAGAGTATTGTTTCAGACAGAGACACCAGATTTGTGGGTCACTTTTGGAGGACATTGTGGAAGAAACTTGGTACCAAAATGAGTTTCAGCTCAGCTTATCATCCTCAGACTGATGGACAAACTGAGGTAGTGAATAGGAGTCTGGGAAATTTGTTGATAGGTCTTGCAAGAGAGCATCCCAAGTAGTGGGATCATATTTTTCCTCAAGAAGAATATGCATATAATGACTCACCAAATAGGAGCACAGGGCAGAGTCCATTCCATATTGTTTATGGAATGCACCCCAGAGGAATATCAGAGTTAAGAAATCTGGGAAAAACAGAGCTAAGGAGTGCAGATGGTGAGGAATTTGCTTCAGAGATCCAGGCCATACATGAACAGGTGAAACAACTACTACAAGGCACCAGCATCAAATATAAAAGCAGAGCAGACTTGAGCAAAAAAGAAGTTCATTTTGAAGTAGGAGATTTGGTCTTAGCACACTTGAGAAAGGAGAGATTCCCAAAGAAGGAGTATAACAAATTGAAGTTCAAAAAGATTGGGCCATGCAAGATACTTAGAAAGTTTTCTGCAAATGCTTATGAGGTTGAATTTCCACCTGATGTTGGAATATCTCCCATTTTTAAGGTTGTAGATTTGTACAAGTATGAGGATGATGGTGCAGAAGAAAGATCAGCAGACAAGGAACAGATTGAGTGGAAGGAGCAGCTACCTCTAGCACAACCATTACAACCAGAGAAGATATTGGACAAAAGAGTGTTCAAGAGGACCAGAGGACAAGAGTACTTTCAGTACTTGATCAAATGGAAGGACAAGCCAGAGGAAGATGCCACTTGGATGACTGAAGGAATGTTGCAGAAGATAGGCAGATCAGTGGAAGAGCTCATGGAGAGGAGCCCATGAAGAAGATCGCCCTCGGGAGTCTGATGCAGGGGCATTAGACACTAGCCAGCAATGTAGGAGGTTTTGTCCACATGTTGTGGCTGGGAGGGTTCGAAATCATCTAAATTTTAAACAGCTAGGTGTCAATACCTCAGCTGACTGTATCATTTAGATCAGTTAGAGTCGTATAAGTCAAATAGTTCAGTTAGTCTATCTGTCATATTTCAGTTAGTTGAATTATTTTAATTAGGCTGTTGATTTTCTAAAACGGTCCTCATAGAGGAACCGAACAGACAAATGTTCATGTATATAAATGTAATCCCTCGGATGTATAAGGGGAGAGAAGAGAAAAGGAAGAGATTTCTACAATAAAACTCTGTGTATTGAGAAATTTCTTCCGGTTGAATAAACTTCAAGTCCCGTTGATTTCCAACTGTCTGAATTTATAATTGTGAATAATTGTTTAACTGTGGGGCGATTGTGTACTGGTAATTCCGTTTCTCTGTCTTTGATTTCCCGTAAATTGTTTGGATGAACCCTGTGAATTCACCCCACTCGCAAGCAAGGTCAGAGTAGGAAAGCCATTGTCGTCGAGCTCTGTTTTATGATAATAGAAATCTCGCTAAATAAAGAGAATTACATTTTTTTTGTTGGTAATTAGAATTCCAAACCCGAGTAGCAAACCTGAGTTGAGGCATACAAAGGAGAACGCAAACCTGACGTGAACCTTGTTCAAGCCCGGTACTAAAACCACGAGCGGATTTGAGGAGGCGGATTTCCCATATCGCATCGCTTTTGCGAGTTGAGTGGTATTCCCAGAATTGGAGCGATTCCATAGAACTGTCGATGCGTGGCAACGGTGGACCCACGAAAACTATCGTTCAAAGCGCGCCATTGCGCGTTAACGTTTGTACCAGGATGTCGAGTGATATGCATACATGCCGTTGATTTGGGAAGGGGCCATTGGATGGTGGTTGTTGGATAAAGATGCGCGGAAGATAACTGGTACGGGGCATGCGTCTGATTGGGCCGTCGATCGTAGAGGTGGGACCGGAGCCACGGTTTATTATAAACCATTTGTTTAAAAGGCATGGAGTATTAATATAAAGTTCTAAAGGGTTAAAAATTTGTAATAAGGTTCGGAGATATAAATGAATTTGCAAAGGTTGTGGATAACGTTTATTTATCAAATTCCACGAATTTGATAAATAAATTTCTGAGGAAAATACAAGTAGACCACTTGGAGTCAAAGAACGGGGGTTGACCAGGAAAACGCTGACAGAACCACGGTTACAGTTACCATCTCTCCTTAGAAGGGTCCGATTTCAGTTTTGTTTTCGTCACCCTTGCACTGATCTAACTTATTAAGTGTTCCCATTGGAAGTCCTGTATATATTTGATGCATGACTTTCAAGGCTCCATGATGAAGATGGCCCAATCGCATGTACCATAATTCACCCTCATCCCGGCTCACCACTTTTTTCACCTTGCCCATCATGGAAGTGGAACCATCTACCTCTGTAGATATTCTTAACTTGAATCCCTATCCTCTTGGCTTAACATTTTCTTTTTTGTCGTAGCAAATCTTTTCCATCACTAAAAATAACATCATAGCCTTTGTCCTCCAACATTGCTACTGAGACCAAAATTGTCTTCTGACCTGGAACATCCATAACATATTTCAATTGAAATGGTTTACCTGAATCCCTCTAAAAGGTAATGGTACCAATCCCAGTAGCACTGTACCGCCCATCGTCACTCATCTCTATATGCATCTGGAGATATTTCTCCTCCAAGTCACTGAAAATTTCCTTATCTCCTATCATGTGAAAGGAAGCACCACTATCCAAATACCACACCGATCCCAATGCACTTGAAACCATGCATGCGATCAAAGAGAAGTGTAGAAATTATATACAAGATGCATGTATATATCCAGATTCTCCTGATCTAACAATATTTATCTTCTTTCTAAATACAGAATCCTTCCACTGTTAATCTTTTATGGAAATTAAAATCAATTGCAAACACATGAAACAATAAAAACAAGCACACATAACACAATTGTTTAACGGGAAAGCCTGAAGCTAAAAACCCCAACTATCATATATTATGTATCATGTAGATCATGTAACAATCTCATACAAAGCTTAGTACATCAAGCTCTCAGTACAATCAATCATCACACACTAATCAGAAGAAATTTGCAAATCCATGCACTGATTTCTTGCCACCTGTGCCACATTCAACACCTCCCTTTTGTGCAATCCACTGTTTGAATAATAGCTCTAAAATAGAATTTGAATTACCTTTCTTACCTTCTGCAATCCGCTGGAAACTCCAATGTATGTGTAGGTACAATCAATGCATATCCACTATAGTCTGACAGATAGTCCATCTTGCCCTTTACCCTATCTCTCCTTGCAGGTCTCCATAGACGTATTGCATGAATTCTTTGTTGTATTGTTCGGTTATTAATAGATTATTATTTGTGAATTAATTAACTAATTATTCCTCCCTCACTAATTAACATCATTCAGTTAGACTAGATACAACTAGCTCCAGCCCGGGATTTACTTCCATTAGCGAGTTAAACTAAAATAACAACTCACGAACTATAGCTGCAGCTTCAGTCCTGCTTTTCCCTTGATTTCTAAGCGGGAGTCCTCCATGCATGAACCACCAGTAAACCCTAGGAATTGCATAATTCCTTCAGCCCACTGATTTGCCAAATCTGTACACTAAAATTAAGTGCTCCAAGAGAATAAGTTGATGTTTATTGTCGGATTATTATTAAGAGCTAATAATAATTGACACTTCTATTTTTAGATCGAAAATTTATAAATAGACTTCGCCCAATATTCTAAAAATATAATTTCATCTATTTTTACAACTTGACCAACCATCCACAAATAGCATCCTACAACTTTTGAATATGATCATCATGTCTAAAAATAGACATAGTCTAAAAATAAACTTGCACCTAAAAATAGCCTGCGGGCCCACTTAGTGAAGGTGACTGATTTTCACTAAGCTCATCATCTTGTTGAATCTCAACGCTCCCTCTCAACAAGATAGGGATTACCCTTCACCTCGATCCTACCTCTATGGTATTCGAATTTGCTCCTGGTGATCGCCTTCATCAAAATATCTGCATCTTGATCTTCCGTAGGAATGTACTGAAACAACATGATTTTTCGCTGCACATGAAATCTGATATGATGATACCTGATATCAATATTTTTAGATCTATCATGAAACACAGGATTAATCGAGAGTTTAATGCAACTCTGATTATCACAATGTATCACTATAGGATCTAAATCTAAACCAAACAAACCAACCAGGATCTTCCTCATCCAGATAGTCTCACATGCAGCTTGACTTGCTGCCATGTATTCTGCTTCCACTGAACTGAGTGCCACGGATCTTTGTTTCCTGCTGTACCAAGAAACTATTGTAGATCCAATACTAAAAACCCCTCCTAATGTGCTCTTTCTATCTGTTGGGCTGCTTGCCCAATCTGCATCCGCAAATCCATGCAACTCCACCTCATATGTCTGTCTGTATCATAAGCCATACTGAGATGTGCCCCTGAGATACCTCAGGACATGCTTTCCTTCCTTCCAAAAGAGCTTGGTAGGCTTAACCATCACTTGTGAAAGTTGGTTCACCGCATAGCATATGTTTGGTCTTGTATTAACTAAATACATGAGCGAACCCACCAACTGTCGATAAACAGTGGCATCCACTACCTCTGCCGATGTAGCATCCTCTTTCCTCCAATTTCTTGGAAGAGGAGTGTCAATAGGCTTGCAGCCTTGCATGTGAAACTTCTCAAGTATCTCCCAAGCATACTTTCCTTGAGACACAAACATTTCACCTTCCCGCTACCATATTTCCAATCCAAGGAAATAATGAAGGAGGCCCAAATCCTTCATCTCAAACTCCTTTGCAAGATCTGCCTTGCATGAGTGTATCAACTGCTCATCACCCGTTAGTATTAAATAATCAACATAAAGAACAATGATTAAAATCTTACCCTCCACCATAATTTTTTACAGGTTTGCATCCGCCTCACTCTTGGTGAAGCCAAGTCCAGTGAAATAGCTGTCGATCCATGTGTACCAAGCATGAGGTTCTCATTTCATCCCATACAACGCTCTTTTGAGCCTGCACACATGCGACTCACTGTTGAAGATCTCAAATCCTTCAGGCTACTCAATGTACACCTCTTCCTCAATGATCCCATTAAGGAACATAGTCTTCACATCCATCTGATGAATGTGCCAACCCATCTATGCTGAGAGAGCAAGGATGGTCCTTATGGAAGAATAACGTGTGACAGGTGCAAAGGTTTCTTCATAAACAATCCCCTTGATCTGTGAGAACCCTTGGGAAAAAAATCTTGCCTTATACTTCTCGACGCTCCCAATAGCAGCTTGCTTTAGATTGTAGATCCATCTTGATCCTACAACTGATTTTCCCACCAGCCTTGGAACAATCTCCCAAGCACTATTTCTGACAATGGAGTCATACTCCTCCACCATGGCATCTACCCATGTGGGCTCCTGCACTGCTTCTTCAAAATAATATGGCTCTGTCACGACACACTTGCTCATAAGAGCCATGTATCTAGTAAAATGATCAAGTGACTGTCTCTGTCTACACTGTGATGTAGGGACTCCTACATTTTGTGCCGCATCAAGCTTCAGTCTCTCAGCTTATGTGGTACGCTTTCCGTCTTGTCTGATGTTTGGTTCTGCATGAGTGGACTCCTCCACTCCATGAATCGCCTCCTGTGGCTAATCCACATCTAGAGGCTCATCTTTGGGAATAATAAGTTCCTTCTTTTCATGCAAGTGTAGCTCCCTCTCAAGCGACGACTTCATGGCTTTCACCTCATTGAATTTTATATCCCGTCGCACCATAGTCATCCGACTGTCTGGAAAATACACACGATAATTATGGGGTGTTTCTGTGTACCCCACAAATATCCCAACTTCTGTAGTCGGCTCCAGTTTCTTCCTACATCCTTTGTCACATGAATGTAAACAGATGATCCAAAAATCTTCAAATGAGAAATATCAGGCTTCTTACCAGTCAAATATTCTTTAGGTGTACTCATGCCAAGTACTCTATGAGGACAATGGTTTTTCACATAAACCACAGTGTTGCATGCTTCCGCCCACAAGTGCATCGGTAGACCCTGGTCATGTAGCATTGCTCGTGCAGCACCCACGATCATTCTACTCTTCCTCTCAATGACCCCATTCTGTTGTGGGTTATGAGGCATTATGAGTTCTCTTCAAATTCCTTCTTTGCTACAAAAGTCTTTGAATTCGCCCGAGATGTATTCACCACCATTATCACTCCGTAGAGCTTTCACTTGCTTCCCCGACTCCTTCTCCACCAATGCTTTAAACTCACAGAACTTTGAGAATATTTCTCTCTTCTCATGGATGAATAAGATCCAGCATCTACAAGAATATTCATCATCAAATATAACATAATACCTGTGTTTTTTTGTTGAAGCAACCGAGAAAGGTCCACACACTTATGTATGAATTCTCTCTAGGATCACCGAAGCACGGCTCTCCTTCTCATGAAAGGTGGTCTTCACAAACTTACCCATAGTACATCCCTTGCACTAATCTGACTATGCAAGAGTACCCTTGGGAAGTCTAGTATAAATCTACTGCAAAATATTCAAAGAGCCATGGTGAAGATGGTCCAATCCCCTGTGCCATAATTCACCCTCATCCCTTCTCGCCACTTCTTTTGCTTTGCCCATCATTGCAGCGCAGCCATCTACCTCTAGCTTGTAGAGATTCTTAACTCAAATCCCTATCCTCTTGGTTTGACCCGTTGTTTTATGTCGCAGGAAATCTTTTCCATCGCTAAAAACAATGTCATAACCTTTATCTTCCAACATTGAGACTGAGACCAAGTTCTTCTTCAGACGTGGAACATGCATAAAATCTTTCAACAGAAATGGATTACCTGACTCCCTCTCAAAGGTAATGGTCCCAATGCCAGTCGCACTGTATCGACCATCGTCGCCCATCTCTATATGCATTTGAAGGTCCTTCTCCTCCAAGTCACTAAACAACTCCTTGTCTCTCGTCATATGGAAAGATGCACCACTATCAAGATACCACACCGATCCCATATAGCTTGAAACCAAGCATGCGATCAAAGAGAAATAAAGTTCAAATTGCAAGGCTAAGGCCTCTCCAACTACAGCTCCAGGAGCCTTCTTGTTCTTCTTCTTCTGTGGGCAGTTAATGGAAAAATGCCCATGTTCGTGACAGTGAAAACACTTCACTTTGGACAAATCCTGCTTCTTTCCTTTAGCTTTGGATTTTGAAGGAAATTTCTTCCCCTTCCCTTTCCCTGCTTTGGCAGCCAAAGCACAATTTTCTTCATCTCCATTATTCTATGAAGAGCCATCCTTGGTACTTCGCCTTATCTCCTCCTACATAAGATCCGACCAAAGTCGCTCCCATCCCAGCAGTTTCTCTCATCCATTGATAAAGTCTTCGTAGCTATGCCAACTCTTCAGAAGCCTAAGGAGAGCCAAGCTCACCAAGTCTTCATCATCAACAGTAATCCCAACACTTCCCAGTTCATCCCTACAGTGGACAAACTTTGTGAGATATTTTGGAATATTGTCGCCCTTCTCCATTTTTATTTTTCTGAGCTTATCTTTCAGCGCCAACTTCCTCTGGTCGCTACTACTTTGGAACAAATCTGTCAAAGCCTTCCACATTGAAAATGGAGTGTATTTCCCATGAAGGCTAGACACAATATGGTCCTTCACACCTTCCAACATAATTCTTCTTGTCTTTGCTATCTTCTTTGGTCATGCGTCAAGTCATGCAACATCGCTAGATCCCGGCTTAGGAAACATCGCTATCGATGAACTCCTTCAGTACATTATCCTCCAGCACCGCCTCCATCCTATCCTTCTAGGATATGTAATTAGAGCTCCCATCAAGGGCATACTCCAATCCCAACCCATTGAAATACATTTCAATGTATACTCAACTGTCACACCAAAAAATTTCTGCAGCAAATTCGAATTGTCCACCAACACAAACTCAGCAATTCTTCACAATTGCAATCTTCAAGAATTAACACTTCTTTGATACCATATAGAAATTATATACAAGATGCATGTATATATCCAGATTCTCCTAATCTAACAATATTTATCTTCTTGCTAAATACAGAATCCTTCCACTGTTAATCTTTTGCGGAAATTAAAATCAATTGCAAACACATGAAGAAATAAAAACAATCGCACATAACACAGTTGTTTAATGGGAAAGCCTGAAGCTGAAAAACCCAAAATATCATATATTATGTATCATGGAGATAATGTAACAATCTCATACAAATATTAGTACATCAAGCTCTCAGTACAATCAATTTTCACACACTAATCAAAAGAAATCTGCAAATCCATTCACTGGTTTCTTGCCACCTAATAGCCTGCCTCCACTGCGCAACCCCTGCTGAAGAATAGCTCTGAATGAATTCAAATTACCTTGCTTGCATTGCACAATCCTCATTGGCAACTCCAATGTGTGTGTGGTGCAATCAATGCATCACTATAGTCACAACAGATAGTCCATCTTGCCCTTTCACCTATCTCTTCACTGGGTCTCCACTGGAACTGACATGCACTGTAGTTAACTGATGTATTGTTCAGTTGATTAATGAGTTATTATTTGTGAATTAATTAACTAATTAATTCACTCCACTCTCAATAGTGTTTAATTCATTTAGACTAGATACAACTAGCTCAACTGAGTTTAACTCCATTAACTGAGTTAAACTGAATAACAATTCCATGAACTACTCTTCCAACTTTGTCATAAATTTTCCACTTCAGTTCTAATTGAGTCCTCCATGCATGAACCACCATTAAACCCTAGGAATTGTGTAATTCCTTCAGCCCACTGATTTTCCAAATATTTACACTGAAATTAAGTGCTCCAAGAGAATAAGTTGTTGTTTATTGTCGGATTATTAGTAAGAGCTAATAATAATCGACACTTCTATTTGTAGATTGATGATCTATAAATAGACTTCGCCCAATATTCTAAAAATAGAATTTCATCTATTTTTCCAACTTGACCAGCCATCCACAAATAGCATCCTACAACTTCTGAAATATGATCACCATGTCTAAAAATAGACATAGTCTAAAAACAGACTTGCACCTAAAAATAGCTTGCAGGCCCACTTAGTGAAGGTGACTGATTTTCACTAAGCTCATCATCTTGTTGAATCTCAAAAAGAATTCAAGCTCAAATTACGAGATAAGGGCCTCACCAACTGCAACTCCATCAATCGTCTTGTTCTTCTTCTTTTGCGGAAAGTTAGTAGCAAGATGCCCATGTCCATGACAGTGAAAACACTTCACCTTAGACATATCCAGCTTCTTGCCTTCAAACTCAGATTTAGAATGGGATTTCTTCCCTTCCCCTTCTTTGCCTTAGCATCCAAAGAAAAATCCTCTTCATCATCATGCTTTGATGAAGAGCCATCTCTAGTGTTCTACCTGAACTCCTCCTGCACCAGATCTGACCACAATCGTTCCCAATCCGGCAATTTTTCCTATCCATTGATAGAGTCTTCATAACTGTGCCAACTCTTAGGAAGTCCCAAGATATCCAAGCTAACAAATCATCATCAACAACAGTTATTCCCACACTCGCCAATTCATCCCAACATTGGACAAAATTCGTGAGATACTTTGGAATGTTGTTTCCCTTTTCCATCTTGATCTTCCTGATTTTATCTTTGAGTGCCAATTTCCTATGGTTGTTGTTGCTTTGGAAAAGATACGTCAAATCCTTCCACATAGCATATGGTGTGGCTTTCCCATGGAGGTTTGGGATAATGTGGTCTCGTACTCCCTCTAACAGGATCCTCCTCGCTTTTTCCATTTTCTTTTGCCATGCATTAATATTGGCAGCATCTAATGAGGCATGCTTAGGAACATCATTGTCAATGAATTCCTTCAAGCCATTATCTTCGAACACTGCCTCCATCCTGTCCTTCCAAGAAATTTAGTTTGAGCTACCCTCGATTTCATACTCTAACCTCAAGCCATTGAAATCCATTTCAATCTTGAATCAGCTGTAGCACCAAGAAATTCTTTCTTAAAATTTGAATTCTTTCCACCAACAAAATCAGCTCCTGCTTCACTACTGCAATTTCCTGTGCTCTGATACCATGTAGAAATTTCATACAAAATGCATGTATATCCTAGATTCTCCTGATCTAAAAATATGATATTGTTAAATACAGAATCTCTTCTACAAATCTTTACGGAATTTAAAACACAATCGCCAATCACAATATCATGAAGAAAGATCAATAACACATAACATAGATAATTTACCGAGGAAAGCTTAAGCTAAAAACCCCACTATCCTCTACTATGTATTATATCATGGATCATGAAACAATTACATACAAATCTCTAATCCAAGAGCTCTCAGTACATGAGCTACTTTTCTCACACTTTCATACAAAAATTGGCAAGTTCCTTATCCAACTTACTGTCTCCAGACAGCCTGCCTCTGCTGCGCAATCCCAGCTGATAGAAATCCCTGATTGAGTGCAATATTACCTACCCTAACTGCGCAATCCTCACAGGCACATCCAATGTGTGTGTGGCTTCATGTGTGCAACCGGATAATGCCACAACTAATAGTTTACTTCCCTTTCACCTAGAACTCAACTGGGTCTCCAGTGGATCTGACATGCATGCAGTTAATAATAGTAAATATTCAGTTGCATGTGATACCACTGATTGTGAATTAATTAATAATTAATTCACTTGATCTCTCACTATTATATCTTCAGTTACAACTAGCACAATTGATTTTAACTCACTTAACTTAGTTAAACTACTTTACAACTTCCATAATTGTACTTCCAACTCTGTTACAACTTTGAATCACTCAGTTACAACTAAGCCAGCCTACATTTCCCACCAACCAACCACTTAACTCGAAATCCCTTTACCTAACTGATTTGCCACTTCAGTTAACTATTTCCAAGTGCTCATTGAGAATAGAATATAGTTTATTGTACAACTAATATTAAGGGATAATAATAGTAGACATGCATCTATAAATACACATGCAATCTATAAATAGAATTTGCACATACATCTATAAATAGACATACACCTAAAAATAGCCTGAGATCCATCCTAGTGTAGGTACTTAATTTTCACTAGGATCTTCTTATTGAATCTCAACACTCCCTCTCAACAAGAAAGGGATTATCCCTCACCCCGATCTAGTCTCTATGGTATTCGAATCTGCACCTCTTGAGCACCTTAGTTAGAATATCTGCATCATGATCTTCCGTAGGAATTTACTGAAGCAACATGATCCTCCTCTGCACACAATATCTAAGATGATGGTATCAGATATCTATATGCTTACATCTATCATGAAACACATGATTAATCGAGATTTTAATGCAACTTTGATTATCATAATGAATCATTGTCAGATCTAAATAAGAACCAAAGAAACCAACCAAGATCTTTCTCATCCAAATAGCCTCACATGCAGCTTGACTCGCTACCATGTATTCTGCTTCTGCTGAACTGAGTGCCATGGATCTCTGCTTCCTGTTGTACAAAGCAACAGTTGTAGACCCGATACTAAAGATCCCTCCTGATGTGCTCTTTGTGTCTGTTGGACTTCCATCCCAATCTGCATCTTTGAAGCCATGCAACTTCACTCCATCCATCTGTCTATACCATAAAACATACTTTGATGTGCACCTCAGGTATCTCAGGACATGCTTACCCACCTTACAAAATAGCTTGGTAGGATTAACCATAGCTTGACTCAGCTAGTTAACCACATAGAAAAATTTTGGTCTCGTGTTCGCTAGATACATTAGCGACCCCAATAACTCTCGATAAACAGTAGCGTCCACTACCTCTCCATAAGAAGCATCCTCTTTCCTCCAGTTTCCTAGAAGAGGAGTATACATGGGTTTGCAACCTTCCATGTGAAACTTACACAGTATCTCCCTTGCATACTTGCCTTGAGACACAAAAATTTCACCATCTCGCTGCCATATTTCCAATCCAAGGAAATAATGAAGGAGTCCCATATTCTTCGTCTTGAAATCCTTTGCAAGATCCCCCTTGCATGAGTGTATGAGGTGCTCATCACAGTCAATATTAAATCATAAACATATAGAATAATGATTAAAATATTACCCTCCACCATAATTTGGTATAGGTTTGCATCTGCTTCACTTTTGGTGAAGCCCAGTTCAGTGAAATAGTTGTCTATCCAAGTGTACCAAGAATGAGGTGCTTGCTTCGGCCCATACAGCACTCTTTTGAGTCGGCACACATGCGACTCGTTGTTGAATACCTTGAAACCTTTAGGTTGTTGTAGGTACACCTCTTCCTCAATGATCCCATTGAGAAATGTAATTTTCACATCCATCTAATGAATACGCCATCCCATCTGCACTGAAAGAGAAAGGATGTTCCTTATGGAAGAATACCTTGCAACAAGTGCAAAGGTCTTTTCATAATCTATCCCCTCAATATCTGAGAAGCCTCAAGCCACAAATCTGGCCTTGTATTTCTCCACACTCCCATCAACAACTTGCTTTACCTTGTAGATGCATCTTGAACCTACCTCTGATTTATCAACCAGCCTTGGAACAATTTTCCAAGCATTGTTTTTGACAATGGAGTCATACTCCTCCACCATTGAAACTACCCATGTGGGCTCCTGCACTACTTCATGAAAGGAAGATGGTTTAGTCACAATACATTTTCTCATGAGAGCCATGTATCCAGTAAATCGGTTAGGAGATTGTCTTTGTCTGCATTGTGAAGCAGGGGCTCCTACATTCTGTGCAACATCAACTCTTAGCCTATCAGCTTCCGTGGTACACCTTATGCCAGTTCTGATGGTTGGATCTCCATGAGTGGACTCCTCCACTCCATGAACATCCTCCTGTGGCTAATCCACATCTAGAGACTCATCTTTAGGAACCAGTAGTTCCACCTCCGCATGCAAGTCCCACTCTGTCTCAAGCAACAACCGCATGGATTTCCCCTCATCAAATTTTATATCCCATCACACAATATTAATTATGTTGTTTGGAAAATACACACAACAATTATGGGGTGTTTCTGTGTATCCCACAAAAATCCCAATTTCAGCAGTTGGCTCCAGCTTCTTCCTAGCGTCCTTGGTCACATGCACATAAACAGATGATCCAAAAATATGAAAGTGTGAAACATCTAGTTTCTTACCAGTGAAAGCTTCTTCAGGTGTACTCATGCCAAGTACTCTATGAGGACAATAGTTTTGCACATAAACCACAGTGTTGCATGCTTTCACCCATAAATGCATTAGTAGGCCCTGATCATGCAACATCGCTCATGTTGAACCCATGATCGTTATGTTCTTCCTCTCCGTGACCCCATTTTGGTGTGGGTTATGAGGCACTATGAGTTCTCTTCGAATTCCTTCTTTGTTGTAGAACTTATTGAAGTCGTTAGAGATGTATTCTCCACCATTATCGCTCCTAAGAGCCTTCACTTGCTTCCACGACTCTTTCTCCACCAAAGCTCTAAACTCAGAGAAATTTGAGAATGTTTGATCCTTCTTCTGCATGAATAAGATCCAGCATTTACGAGAAAGGTCATCAACAAAATAACATATTACTTATATATTTCTGTTGAAGCAACCTAGAATGGTCCACACACATCTGTGTGAACTCTCTCAAGGATCCCTGAAGCACGATTCGCCTTCTCATGCAAGGCGGAATTTACATACTTCCCCATGGTGCAACCCTTGCACTTATCTAAATTAGTAAGTGTTCCCATTGGAAGTCCAGTAGATATTTGATGCATGACTTTCAAGGCTCCATGATGAAGATGGCCCAACCACATGTACCATAATTCACCGTCATCCCGGCTCACAACTTTTTCTGCCTTGCCCATCATGGAAGCGTAGCCATATACCTCCAGCTTGTAGATATTCTTAACTAGAATCATTATACTCTTGTCTTAACTCGTTCTTTTGTGTCGCAGCAAAGTTTTTCCATCGCTAAAAACAATGTCATAGCCTTTGTCCTCCAACATTACAGCTGAGACCAAATTTTTCTTCAGACCTGGAACATGCATAATATATTTCAATTGAAATGGTTTACCTAACTCCCTCTAAAAGGTAATGGTACCAATCCTGGTAGCATTGTACTGCCCATCTTTTCCCATATCTATATGCATCTGGAGATATTTCTCCTCCGAGTCACTGAAAAGTTCCTTATCTCCTGTCATGTGAAAGGAAGCGCCACTATCCAAATACCACACCGATCCTAATGCACTTGACACCATGCATTTTATCAAAGATAATTCATGCTTAAATTATGAGGCAAGGGCCTCACCAGCTGCAACTCCATCATCCTTCTTGTTCTTCTTATTTTGCGGAAATTTAGTAGCAAGATGCCCATGTTCGTGATAGTGAAAACACTTCACCTTGGACATATCCAGCTTCTTGCCTTCAGGCTCAGATTTAGAATAAAATTTATTCCCCTTCCCCTTCTTCGACTTGGCATCCAAAGCACAATCCTTTTCATCATCATGCTTTGAGGAAGAGCCATCCATGGTGTTCCGCCTGAACTCCTCCTTCATCAGATCCGACCACAATAGTTCCCAATCCAAAAAAAATTCCCATCCGTTGACAGAATCTTCATAACTGTGCCAACTCTTAGGAAGTCCCAAGAGAGCCAAGCTCACAAAATCATCATCAGCAACAGTTATTCCCACTCTCAATAGTTCATCCCGACATTGGACAAACTTTGTGAGATAATTTGGAATGTTGTCGCCCTTTTCCATCTTGATCTTCTTGATTTTATCTTTGAGCGCCAATTTCCTATGGTCGTTGTTGCTTTGGAAAAGATCCGTCAAAGCCTTCCACATAGCATATGCTGTGGCTTTCCCATGGAGGCTTGAGACAATGTGGTCTCTTACTCCCTCTAACAGGATCCTCCTCACCTTTGCCACTTTCTTTTTCTATGCATCAAGATTGGCAGCATCTGACGAAGCATGCTTAGGAACATCATTGTCAATGAATTCCTTCAAGCCATTATCTTCGAGCACTGCCTCCATCCTGTCCTTCCAAGAAATGTAGTTCGAGTTGCCCTCGAGTTCATACTCTAACCTCAAGCCATTGAAATCCATTTCAATCTTGAATCAACTATAGCACCAAGAAATTATTTCTTCAACTTCGAATTCTTTCCACCAGCAAACATAGCTCCTTCTTCACTACTGCAATTTCCTAGGCTCTAATACCATGTAGAAATTTAATACAAAATTCATTTATATCCTGGATTCTCCTAATCTAACAATATGCTATTGTTAAATACAGAATCGCTTCTACAAATCTTTGCAGAATTTAAAACACAATATCCAATCACAATATCATGAAGAAAGATCAATCACACATAACACAGATAATTTACCAAGGAAATATTATAGCTAAAAACCCCACTATATTCTATTATGTATTATATCATGGATCATAAAATAATTACATACAAATCTCTAATCCAAGATCTCTCAGTACATGAGCTGTCTCACACTGTCATACAAAAATTGGCAAGTTCCTTATCCAACTTACTGTCTCCAGACGGACTGCATCCATTGTGCAATCCCATTTGATAGCAATCCATAAATGAGTTCAATCTTTCCTACCTTGACTGTGCAATCCTCATGGGCACATACAATGTGTGTGTGGTTACATTTGTGCAACCGGATAATGTCACAACTGATAGTTTACTTCCCTTTCACCTAGAACTCAACTGGGTCTCCACTAGATCTGACATGCATGCAGTTAATAATAGTAAATCTTTAGTTTCATGTGAGACCACTGATTTTAAATTAATTAATAATTAATTCACTTGATCTCTCACTATTGTATCTTTAGTTACAACTAGCACAACTGATTTTAACACACTTAACTAAGTTAAACTACTTTACAACTTTCATAACTGCACTTCCAACTCTGTTACAACTTCGAATCACTCAGTTACAACTAATTCAACCTGGATGTCCCACCAACCAACCACTTAAATCGAAATTCCTTTAGCTAACTTATTTGCCACTTCAATTAACTCTTTGCAAGTGCTCATTGAGAATATAATATATTTTATTGTCCAACTAATATTAAGGGATAATAATAGTAGACATGCATCTATAAATATACATGCAATCTATAAATAGAATTTGCACATACATCTATAAATAGACATACACCTAAAAATAGCCTCAGCTCCATCCTAGTGTAGGTGCTTCATTTTCACTACGATCTTCTTGTTGAATCTCAACACTTTTTATGACCAATAATCATATTTTATTCTTTTCAATATAGATATGGATGGTTCTATAATTCAAAAACATCTGGCAGGGATTAATCCATTGAGTGGCTCTAACTATACTTCTTAGAAAATGAACATAGATATCATACTTTTTTATATAGATTATGATTTTGTCCTTCTGGACGACAAGCCTTCTACTCCAGTTGTAGATTATTTAGTTTCTATGAAGGCCTACATTTCAAAGTGGGATAAATTCAATAGGATAGTCATGATGATTATTCAAGCCTTTATTAGTGAGGCACTTCATAGTGTAATTGCAACCACAGATATGAAAAAAGAATTGTTGGTCGTCATCATGAAGCAATTTTTCGACACCTATAAGTCCCTCCAATATGGATATTTGTAATTAATAAATCTGAAATATGATGGAAATGTCAACATGAGAGCATTTACTAAAAAAATTCCAAGTTCTTCATTGGGTTACATGAGCAAGGAATCATTTTTGAGGGGGACTTTCAAGTACACATCGTAGACATCTCATTGAAAAAAATCGTTGATGTCTTCAAGGTTAATTACAATGCTCAAGCAACCAAATGGGACCTTAATCAACTTATCACCTTATGTGTATGATTGAGGTGGAGTTCCTTAAGGCTTCCAAATTTTAGTAAGAACAATGGGTGATTTTTTCGGCCAAAAGAAATAACTTCAAGAAGAAAAGTTTTAAGAGGAATGATAACAATAAGAAGGGAAAAGTTTTAGAAATAGTCTGAATGGGAATTCTATCAAGTCTAAATATTTTGAACGTTGGTTCTACAAGAAAGAAGGGAATTTGAAGAATTATTTTTATAAGTATAAGGAATGGATGAAGAAAAACAAAGGATGGGTTTAGCAATAGGATAAGCCCTAGACTTGAGGATAAGCTTTTTCTTGGCAATGTTGAGGTGGTGAAAGTTGAAACCATTGCAACATACCTTCTTGTTTTAGATTGTGGATTTAGTTTGGTTTTGGAAAAAACTTTTTATGTACTGCCATTTAGATGAAACCTCATTTATATTCCTAGACATGATGTTGTTGTTATAGATTGACATTTGGAGATGGTAAATTAGTTATTTTTTATCATGGTGATGTTGTTGGAGATGGATTATTAGTTGATAGTATTTATCAATTATCTCTTGATGGTATTTTTGCATCTTCCTTTTTAGCTTTGTCCACTAATTTTACACTCTCTGGATTTAAGCATCCAAACTCAGTGTAAAATTCTTCGATGTTGTGGAACATGAGATTAGGTCATATCTCTAGGAAAAGGTTTGAATCCCTTGTTAGACATGGAATTATAGGGCATTTATATTTCTTTGACTTTACTATTTATGTGGACTGTATAAAAAATAATTTGATGATTAACAAGGGTTTGAGGCCTCTAAGGTGTTAGACTCACTAGAGTTAATCCACCTAGATATATTTGAACCTTTCTCAATTCCTTCTCGTGGAGGTCAACAATATTGTATTAGATTTATTGATGATTTCACCATATTTGCATACGTTTATTTGATCCACCATAAATTAGAAGCTCTAGATGTGTTCAAACTCTACCAAGTTAAATTCAAGAATCAATTGGATAAGAAAATAAAATTTGTTCGATTGGATCAAGGAGAGGAATATTTAGGACGAATTAACCATGATGGTGTCAATCATGAACTTTTTTTGGAATACTTTAGAGGGCAGGGGATCATTCCTCAATACACTACTCTAGGGACGCCTAAGAAAAATGGTGTTACTCAAAGAAGAAATCAAACTCATCAATATGCAATCCAAAAGCATTTTAATCCATTCAAATATATTGAAAGGGTGAAGCCTTAATAATTGTTTGTATCCTAAATAAATTTCCTTGTAATTTTTTCCCTAATAACATTTCAAGCTCTTGACTAGATGAAATTTGTGCCTTGTTCACCTTATTGTTTAGGAGTGTCTTTTTGAGGCCAAATTATATGACCCATAACATAAGAAACTTGATCCTAGGACCATAACTTTTCATTTTATTGGATATCCTAAGAAGTCAAAGGGATGCAATTTTTACTATCCTTCAAGACATAAAAATATTATAGAAACCAATTGTGTCAAGTTCTTTGAAAATGATAAGGATAGTGGTATCTTAAAGCACAGAAAGGTTTCTTTCCAAGAATATCATAGAGATATTCCAACTTTGTCTCTACCTATTTCCTTACCTCACCCTATTACTACACCATTTGATCCTATTAGAGTAGACAAATAGGTTTTTATCCCTTAGTACCCCATTCCGCAGGTGATAAACTCTCAAATGATTGAACTAGTCCCTCTTAGGATATATAATAGAAAGCACATAATGATTATTCCTAATGATTAAAAATTATATGTTGAGGAGGGTGAGATTCGAGGTATTGACATAGATGAAACATCTACTTTTAGGGATGTTATGGAGAGCATCGAGTCTCAATACTGGCTAGAGTTAATGAGAGAGGAATTGAAAAATTTAGAGAAGATACATGTTTTGGATCTTACAACTCATCCATAAAATCAAAATTAGATTGAATGTAGATGGAAAAACTGAAAGGTTCAGGTATAGATTCATGGCTAAAGGTTTAAGAAAAAACAAAGAATTGACTTCTTTAAGACATTTTCAATAATATCTTCAAAGGATTCTCTTAGAATCATTTTGGAAATTGTAGGACATTATGACTTGCAGTTGCATCAGATGGATGTAAAGATGATTTTTTTAAATGGTTATCTTGAAGAGGAAATTTATAAGGCATAGCTCGATGGTTTCATGATCCAAGGGAAAGAGAGTTTATTCTACAACTTGAATAACTCTATATGGTTTGAAAAAGGAATCGAGACAGTGGTATTTGAAATTTGACCAAGTTGTGATCGGATATGCTTTCAAAGAAAACATTGTAGATAAATGCATATATCTCAAGGTTAGTGGGAGTCTCTTTCTTATTCTTGTACTCTATGTTGACAATATATTTCTTTTAAGAAACACCATTCATATACTACATGAAACAAAACATTTTTTGTTAAATAATTTTGATATGAAAGACATGGGAAATGTAGAGTATGCTTTGGGCATTAAGATTCATAGGAATCAACTAGCAAGACTATCAGGATTAAAATAATTCATTGATAAAGTACTCAAGCGGTTGAGTATGAAAAATTATGCACTTGGCGAGGCCCTAGTAGTAAAGAGGGATATTTTTGGCTAGAAGTTGTGTCTTAGAAATTAGATTGAGAAAAGTGAAGTAGATGTGAAAGAGTGTGCCTTTGTGGTTGGTATCCTTATGTATGCAATGAATTTCATTTGACTATATATTAATTATGTTGTGGGTATGTTTCAAAAGTACCAGAAGAACCCTGTAATTTCTCATTATAAGGTTGTAAAGAAGGCACTACAATACTTACAAAAAATAAAGGATTTTATGTTGATCTAATGGAAATCGAGAAAGCATGAGGTGGTTAGTTACTATGATTATGACTTTGTTGTTAGTCGTGATAGTTTAAAGTCTACTTATGGATATATTTTCTTGCTTTCAGATGGAGGAATCTCATGAAGAAGATCCAAGCAATCCATTATGACCAACTCGACCATGTTTTTTGAGTACATTAGTTTTTATGAGGCAACTCATCAAGTGATGTGGTTGAATAACTTCATTGGGGAGCTTACGGTTCTTGATTCAATCATAGGCCTATGGTTATATATTGTAATAATGAAGTTGTTACCAAGTACATCAAGAATGAATAGGTGACCAAAAGAAACAAGCACATGGAGATCAAGTATCGTCTAGTGTATGAAAAGGTTCATGAAGGGATGATTGAGAATCCTTACATATATACAAATAGCATGATAGCACACCCACCCACAAAATGTCTTTCGCTAAAAAATTTTAAGGGGCATGTGAATTGCATGGGAATGATAGAGTTTTTAGACTATGATTTGAGTGTGAGTTACCTGATGATGTTTTGTCCATTACAGTATTATTGTTATTTATATCCTTCTTATAATAAATTTCATGATGCATGTCTCTTTATACGTGTATATTTTTGTGCATATGCAATAAGGTTATGTCTAAATTTTTCCTGAGAATATGTGTACTCATTAAAGTTTACTTGGGGTGGATATGATTTTACACCACATTGGTAAGCCTTTATCTTAATAAGTTGGTAATGGTTTTCACATGCCATTTTCCCATAAGATATCAAGATGACATACCATGAGAATGCACATGTTAGATTGCATAAGGGATGTGCATTGCCCTTACACCACCCATATAAAGAATTACCTAAAGTTAAACTCTCAAATTCATCTATGGTACTAGTTTTGTGACCATGGAAATGTCTTAGTATCAAATAGGAATACTATGAACAGCCATGACCTATTATTAGTGGTATCCTTGAATTTGGATGAAAGTTCAAGTATAATTATTTTAGGCAATGTTACTTTTATACAGAATAAAGAGTGGCCAATAGATCTCTAAAGATTCCAACCCAAAAATAATCTTAATATATATGACCAAGTGGGAGATTGCTAAAACTATTTTACCAAGGTTAAAATTATATAATGGCCCCCATATATATCAAGATTTATGGGTAATGATTTCCCAAAATAATATAGGGTATTTTTTTAATGGCATGAGTTAGAAATCCTTTTTCTCTGCATCTCCTTTGATGGGAGGGTAACACCAAGATTTGTTAATGAAACAAGGTATCAATTTCCTCTCCCTTAAGCTTATGAGATCCCATCTACAACATAGAGAAGAAGAAAGGGTAGAATTACTAAACTATTTTAGGGAACACATACAAAACTACTTCAACTAAAGGAAAGGTAGCAAGAAAATTGACAAGCTACTAAAAATATCAATAGTTGGAAAGCAATTAAAGGTACAGATTTAATGAGAGGAATTTAATTTTACTTTTTCAGATTTGATTATGAACAAACCCTTGATGTGAAGGCTTTATTGGGGATAAAGTATCTAACACCATAAACCTCTAGTAATTTTCAGTCCAACTTTAGAGAGGGAGTCTGTTTGTAAATATGATTGAAAGAGATGTGAGAAAACAATAAATAGTTTGCATTATTTGTTGATATATGAACCAAAAAAATAGAATTTATAAATCTAATTGTTTCTTTCATCCATTATATAACCACTTGTGAGTCACCATAGATATGCAAAGAAGACATCGTCATATGAAAAATTATGCAAAATTATCTTGAAGAAAGACCTATGTTTGGAGAAAAAGAATAATGAGAGTTACCAACAAGATAATTCCACATAAACCTCCAACAAAATGGGAAATTTTAGCAAGGCCATTAATGAAAGGCTATGTGGTATCCTCAAAAAAATTCTAGAACTTAAATATCAAGGCAACTAAAAATAGTTTAATAACCACTGGAATTATACTAATTTAATTGCAAAGCTATAAATAATCTTAAATTTTTTTATTTATAAGCACTTTGAAATAATTATTAATATTTTTTAAATATTATATTTCAACTATACTAGAATTTAATTTTTAGATATCTATTATTTTTTTAATTTTTATATAAATTTTGTTAAAACATTATTATTGTAATTATGTTATTAGAGTGAAAGATTGATTTCAATGCCAATAGAAATTATTTTAATAAATTTGGTTTTAGCCCATGAGAAATATCTATATATAAGATTAATTGAAAAATGAAACATCAATTATTATTATCCCTCAACCCTAAAAATGCAAAATGCATGTCTAATAACAACCTGGTGCGAATCAGCCAAACTTAACCAAAACGAACGCCCAGGCCACACATGTCTAACCACATGCATAAGTCGATTAATACGATAAAAACTCCAAGACACAAACCCTACTTTATCAAGACAAAATGGATAGAACAAAACCATTCAAGATAATGAAATGATAGCGTGACAAAATTCATAACAGGAGTGAAAAAGAGAGGCGATGGGTGGTTAGGAACAATCTAGATACCGGCAGAACCATGATAAAACCTAATGAAAAACATTTTTGATTGTGATGGAATGGCCATTTTCGTAAACAAAATATATTTGCCAGCTGCACAAATTGTAAGATTTGTCCGTTGCAATTATTTTTCTTTGTTTCTTTCACAACTTTAGAGCCCATACGGGGCTTTAATCTGCAGAATACCGTATCAATCACATCCATTAAATTTCCAAAAGTTACTCCATCAACTCCCTTGCGTTTCTGTCGAAATAATTCAAGAAACTCAATTGTTCTGTGGTGGTCCGTTCTTTAAATCTTCTGCAAAACCAGAATCTATGATATCATGGACAATTCCAACTCCGCTGTCATGTACAATTTTCCAATTGAATCTGTTCAATCGACAAGTGGGTGGTTGCTCCGACATGGTCCATAGATGCCTCAGAATAACAAGCAAGAACATTTGCAATTAATTTCCACTTTGCAGGACGCTGCCAGCTAGTGAGTCCAGCTTGTCAGAACTGGCCCATGTGATTCCTGGTCATTAACTATATAAGATTGGAAGCAATGTTATTTTTCAGGGATCATATATAGTTGGCTTATTAATAACCCTAACACAAAAGGCATTGACTAGAATTGATTTCTAACATCTCATTAGTCATACAAATACATTAAATCTGTATATTTTGCAAGCAGTTTTATGTAAATATAATATTTTTTTTAGTAAATATAATATTTTTAATGTAAATTTTTATTTTAAGTTTGAAAAAATAACTGAGATTTATTAACATATTAAACAATAATTTATAAAAAAAAAAAAAATTAGTTTGATTTTTGTAATTTTAATGTTTTTTTATTATCATTAACATTAGAAAAATGTTTTTTAGAAAAAAATTTAAAAAAATAGAAATTATATATATATATATATATATATATATATATATATATAAACAATTCAAAATAAGCATGTTCTTTTTAGAGAATTTGCTAATCAGTCATCACTTACAAAATAGTAAACCAAAAAAGTCAAATTTACATGACTATTTACCTCACCCTCTGAAAATACAATCCCTATTTCAACACTTATTAATCAGACAAATACATTAAATCTGTATATTTTGCAGTTTTATGTAAATATAATATTTTTCAGTAAATATAATATTAAATATAATATTTTTAATGTAGATTTTTATTTTAAGTTTGTAAATACAACTAAGATTTATTAACATATTAAACAATAATTTATAAATGTTTTTAGTTTGATTTTTGTAATTTTAATGTATTTTTATTATTATTAACATTAGAAAAATGCTTTTGTAGAAAAATTTTAATTAAAAAAAATAAAAATTCTATCAAATTATATATATATATATATATATATATATATATATATATATATATATATAACATATTTTATGTAAACAATTCAAAATAAGCAAATTATTTTTAGAGAATTGGCTAATGAGTCATCACTTACAAAATAGTAAACCAAAGAATGTTTTTTTTAGAAAATTTGCTAATCAGTCATCACTTACAAAATAGTAAATCAAAAAGTCCAATTTACATGACTATTTATCTCACCATCTAAAAATACAATCCTAATTTCAACCCTTATTAATGATACAAATACATTAAATCTGTATATTTTGCAATTTTATGTAAATATAATATTAAATATAATATTTTTAATGTAGATTTTTATTTTAAGTTTAAAAATACAACTGAGATTTAGTAACATATTAAACAATAATTTATGAATGTTTTTAATTTGATTTTTATAATTTTCATCTATTTTTATTATCATTAACTTTTGAAAATTAATTTTGTAGAAAAAAATTAATTAAAAAAATAGAAATTATATATATATATATATAACATATTTTATGTAAACAATTCAAAATACTTTTAGAGAATTTTCTAATCAATCATCACTTATAAAATAATAAATCAAAAAAGTCAAAATAACATGACTATTTATCTCACTATCTGAAAATACAATTTCAATTTCAACACTTATTAATCATACAAATACATTAATTTAAATATGCATGTATGGTATACTTTTACATCATACATATTAACTAGCAATTGCACCACATGTTGCAAAAGAAAAGCCTTAAGGAAATACTATAAGAAAGAGTAGCCTAGAAGAAATAATCAAAATTTTCTTCCATGGAAGCAAGTAGTGAAATCTTAATGCAATATTGGTTCCTTGAGCCTTACAAATCATGAGGCTTATGTTGAAGTTAAGTTAAATACCTTGTATGATCATGCTAAAATGAATGCCTCATGAATAAAGAAATAGATGGTAATTTTCTACCTTCAAAATCAAAGGTTGTTTTGGTGCAGTTCCTCCATATTTAATCTTAATCATTTTCTATTGAGTCACCTATGTATTATTTCCTTCATGATCTTTGAAAATATTCAAAATATGACATTGTTCTTTACCACTGATGTCCCTAGTCTCTGTCATGTTCTTGTTTTTTCAGTATCACTGATAAGAAGTTGGTTTTTTTTGTTTTTTGTGTAGACACTTAAAAACATATGGAGAGGTGGCTTTCATCACTTCAAGTGCAGTAAAAATAAGGCGATTGAGAAAATAGCTCCAACACCAAGAAAGATTTGGTAGAATTTATGGAGTTGGAGAACATGTCTTGTTCTGTGGTGTTGGCTACTTGCATCGCTTTCTTGATCTTGTGTAGAAGAAATGGTTTTTTATTTATCTTATATTACATTAACCATGAAATTGCCAACATTCATGGCACACTTTCCATCACATTTGTAGAGCAAATTATAACACAGTATCACACTTTTCTTATCAGAGCTAAATGCTCCTATATGCAACAACGATGAATTTCATCACTTCAAAGTAGTAAAAACAAGTTTATTGAGAAAACAACTCCCAACATATTTGTAGAGAAAATTATAACATAATATCACACTTTTCTTATCAAATATAAATGCTCCTATATGCAACAACGATGGATTTCATCACTTAAGAGTAGTAAAAAAAAATTTATTGAGAAAAAAAAAACTCCAACACATTTGTAGAGAAAATTATAAGACAATATCACACTTTTCTTATCAGATCTAAATGCTCCTATATGCAACAATAATTTTTCTTATAATATCTAAATGCTCTTATATGCAACAACTATGGCTTTCATTAGTTCAAGAGCAGTAAAACCAAGTTTATTGAGAAAACAACTCTAGCAATGAGAGAGATTTGGAAGCAACTGTTGAATTGGTGAACATGTCTTGCTCTATGGTTTTGGATATTGGGCATAGCTTTCTTGATCTTGTATACAAGAGTGTAAACTTGCATGTAGCTTATACTACATTAACCATGAAATTGTCAACATTTAGGGCAGGAGGCATAGCTATTTTATGGAATCCAGTAGAAATAATTGCGGAAGGATGGATAGGTCTTCCGAGAATATTAACAAGAATTTTTCGGCAAATAGGAACACAAGAAAAGATACTTATGTCGACAGTGTATGGGCCTCCAATTCCAGGAGAAAGAGAGGATTTTTTAAAAATTATTAGGACTCTAAATAATATGCATCAAAAAAAATATTGGCTCATAGGGGGGGACTTCAATATGATATTAAATTTGTCTGAAAAAGAAGGAAGTATAAGGAGAGAAGATCTGGAGATGGAGTTATTTTGGGATTTACTCAAAGATCTCAAATTGGTAGATATTCCAACACTCAATGGGAAGTTCACATGGAATAATAGACGTGGGTAAAGACATCAAATAGCATCAAGGTTGGATAGATTTGTAGCCTCCGAGGCTCTAGTAAGTCTTGATGTTTATTATGAAGTAGTAATCTTACCAACATTTGGATCTTATCATTGGCCGATATGCATAGAAACAGATATGAAAGCAGGGTCGAAAAATAGACCTTTCATATTTTAATTATTCTGGCTGAGAGACCCTAGGTTTCTAGAACAAGCAAAACATTGGTGGGAAAGTAATAGGATTCAAGGAAGAAATAAAATGCATTCTTTCCATCTCAGAATGAAATAGCTCAAAGTCAAAATAAAATGATGGAACAAAACATAATTTGGAGATATTCACCAGGATCAGGTCTGACTGAGAGAGAAAATGAAAGATATCCAGCAAAATATGATCCTCAATGTCAGAATAGAAGCTCTTGCTGAGGAAGAAGGAAACACTCTTAGCCTCCTTGAGGAACGAAGGAAGCAAGAAGAAATATTATGGAAACAAAAATCCAGGATTCAATGGCTAAACGAAGGTGAGCAGAACACAATTTTTTTTCATAAAGCAATAATACAGCGGAGACAGCAAAATCAAATTTTCTCTTTGAAAGATCAAAATGGTAATCGTTTGCTGCAACATGAGGATATGGAAAAGATACTTGTTGATCATTTAAAAAATATCCTAACGGAACCTGACTTGAATAGACAGCTTACAATTGACAGAATCACTAGTAATATTCCTTCAGTAGTGACCAAAGATCAGAACTTAGCCCTTTTTTGAGAAATGAGTTTGGAGGAAGTAGAAGAAGTAGTTATGCATATGCCTACAAATAAGGCCCCTGGCTCGGATGGTTTCACAGTGGAATTCTTCAAGGCTACCTGGCACTTCATTGGTCATGATATTTGGGACATGGTAGAGGAGTCAAGAAGGAATCGAAATGTTTGTCCAGCACTAAATTCAACATTCTTAACACTTATCCCAAAATAGGATAACTCGGACACTTCGGTAGGGTTTAGGCCTATAGCACTTTGCAATATAATTTACAAAATCTTATCTACCATCATGGTAAATAGACTAAAACCTCTCTTGCCTTGCTTGATCTCTCCAAAACAAACAGGATTTGTGAAAGAAGAAAAATATTAGATGGAATTGTTACGGCTCAAGAAGCAATCCACTCTTTAAAGACACTCAGAGTGAAAGGAATGATGTTAAAATTGGACCTCTGCAAAGCTTATGACCGTATAAGCTGGCCTTATTTAATAGTTGTGCTCTAGGAATTTGGTTTTGATAATAGATGGATTCAATGGTTTCAATCGTTCATATCATCTCCTAATTTTTCGATATTACTAAATGGAATTCCTTCTCAACCTTTTAATATTTCCAGGGGCCTTCGGCAAGGGGACCCTCTGTCGCCATTTTTACTTATTTTAGCAGCTGAAGGTTTGGGAAGATTAATCAAAGCTCGTTTAGTGGGAGGTCAATTACGTGGTTTAAACTTATGGGGACTGGCTCTCACTTTGACACACCAACAGTTTTTTGACGACATCCTTTTATTTTGTTAGGCATCGATGTGGGAGGCTAAATAAATTTTAAATGTTCTGAACATCTTCATGGAAGCTTTAGGTACTTTGGTCAATACAAATAAATCGAATGTTTGTTTTTTCAATGTTAATGATTCCACACAGATATTTCTAGCTAGAACATTGAAATTTAATATTGGAAACTTTCCTATGAAATATTTGGGTGTTCCATTAAATACTTCTTCTTTAAGAATAGCAGACTGGAAAGACCTTATTACCAGATTGCAAAAAAAAATTCAAAACTAGACTTTCAGAGCTTTGAATGCCCCAAGAAGACTTATTTTTCTCAAATCTGTTCTTCAATCACTACCTGTTTATCAATTATCCGAGAGGGCTGCACCGAAAAATATATGCAATCAAATGGTTAATGTTTTTAAGAAATTTCTTTGGCAAGGAGCAACCGAGTCTAGGAAGTGGGCACTTTTGTCTTGGGATAAACTCATAAAATTAAAATCTGTGGGAGGATTGGATCTTCGCGATCCCTATGTTATAAATCAAGTTATGGGAGAAAAATTGTGGTGGAGATGGATCCAAGGAGGTTAAGATCTTTGGAAACTCATTTGGGAGAAGAAATATGACATGCCAAAATCAATATCAGGTAAATGAAAAGTTGATGTTGTTCCTAAAGGTTCCAATATTTGGAATTTAGCAGCAATGAACAGGCATTTAATCTGTCAACGTAGTTTTTGGGAAGTGAGGGAAGGAAAAACAGCTTTGTTTTGCAAATATTCATGGCAAAAAAGAGAAAAAATCTTTAGTCGCCTTGACCTTGGGGAAATCTTCTTATTTACAAATACCCCTAATAAGAGATTAATCAATAATTATTGGTGTCAGCAAAATACAAGTCAATGGAGAATATCGAAAGAAAAAGTTCATTGGCCAGGAGCACCGGAAACGTTACAATGGAATAATCTTGAGAAAGAATTGAAAACAAGGAGATTAGTAATAGCAGCAGGAAATGATATCCTTCAATGGGGATATCAAAGTACAAGCATGTTTACTATACATGAGGGATACAATGTTCATGCTCAGAATATTCCAAACAGAGCAAGGTCAATATGGAAAAAAATCTGGTCAAGTAATCATTGGCCAAGAGTAGAATATTTCCTCTGGATACTCAGTCATAGGAAAATTCTAACATGGGATCAATTACAGAAGAAAGGAATGCAAGGGCCCTCCATTTTTTTTATGTGTAGGAAGACAGAGGAATCAATAGAACATATCCTAAATACTTGTGAGATAGCAGAAATAATATGGAATAGCAATGCAAGGCTATTTATGCAGACGGATAGAGATAACTCAAGAATAAATGAAACGATCATCAAATGGAGAAAGGGGGTTTTCAAAGTGAAGTCTTGAACAAAGCATGGAGGTTGTCTTTAGGATTTATATTATGGGGTATATGGAAGGAAATGAATCATCGTATCTTGAGAGGTGAATCCACTTATCACACTCAAATTTGGCAGAATATTATTGAGAATATTTGGGAAACCATATTGGTTGAGAAATGGACAGATGACGAGTAGAAGACTGAAGGTATTGAATCTAATATCCTAGATAGATTATATCTGAAACCTCAAATGTTGTCAAGGACCCTTTGGAAATTTAAGCCACCTCACCAAAACATCAATGATAAATGGAAGGAACCACGGAATGGATTCATAAAGCTTAATTATGATGGGGCATCAAAAGGAAATCCAGGTCAGGCATGAGCTGAAGGGATCTTCATAAATTCTCAAGCACGACCTTATAGGGTATATGCTATGGACATTAGCTATGCAACCAATAATGAGGTTGAACTGACAGTAGTAAAATAAGGATTGAAAATAGCAATAAGATAACAATACTATAGAATTATAGTTGAAGATGATTCATCTATGGTCACAGGTGTGTTAAGAAAACTGCAGCAACGAACACCCTGGGAAAAGATAAGCAAGAACTGGAGGAAAACTAGGCTTATTCAAGAAGTAGATTCTCTTATTCAAAAAATTTAATACCTGATACGTTCACATGTTCGAAGAACCAAAAATGAAGCAGCTGACTATCTTGCAAATTGGGGATGTCGCAATGTTGGAAGACAGTTGGATGAGACCCCAAGTGAAAGAATTTGGAATATAGAATCACATTCGCTTCAGATTGTTGTAGATAAAGATGTAGCAGGAGCTAACCCCCGATCGGGGTGCCCGTTGTCAGGAGCCACTGGAAAACTAGAGGGCGAAGTCACTGTGATTCAAGCATGAGAGTTTTTCTAGCATGCTCATTACAGTATGCAAAGGTATATAGAGTTAGTAATTCATGATGGTGCATTTACTAGGACAGGCTCGAGTGTCATAAGGCCATCGGAATAGGCAAAATAATGGAAGCCTAAAGAGGCTAATGTGGGTTGTGTATTCACCATTTCAACCCAGCAGGAGCGACGAGAACAGAACTGGTGCAGACTTGGCTCAGAGGTTTTAGGCGAGGGTTAAGGGGTATGTAATTCTTCAATCCACGCTTACGTTTTTAGCCATTTATTGTAAGATGAGATAGGATAATGGAGTAATCGAGATTCTGGGAATGAATTCGTTTACCAACAACCGTAAGATTAAAAAATTATAATGTTTTACTATTGCAGAAAGCAATCCCGCCTTGTTTCCGTGACCCCTGCAATGTCATGCAGAACTTCTTTATAAATTTCTTTTAAATCAAGCATGCATGCAAGTTTAGTTTGGTTGGGCAATGGAAATTTCATTCTTATTCTATCAATTTCTTGCTGCATGAAGTGGAGTCTAGTTTTATTGATCATTGGACATTATTTTCCGCTTATAGCAAGTTCTCTGACCTCTGTCTGGGGCTCTGTTCGGTAATCATCACAAACTTAGGGAACATTTGGGGCTTAAGTTGTTAGTCTTACCATAAAAAACTTATTTCAAAAATCATGTTTGTGTATCTATAAATCCATAAGGGAATTTCAATACAGATGTTGTGGGTATATCTTGAAAATTATGGGTAGTTATTATGGTTTCTGGTCTAGGGATGTCGAAGGTTGAAGTCAAATGTTAGATCTTGGTTTTTCAGTTTTGTATGGTCTAAATAGGTTACTGAATCATCTTCGTCTGAGTCTCTACATCCATCATCCTAATTGTAGAAACCATTTTGTCAATAATCAAAATCTTTCTATGAATTATAAGCCAAAGGATGACTTATACAAATGCAGAGTTTAACAGTTCTAACCCTGCCCTCCTGTCATACAAGTTTGCTGATAATAAACACAGATTTTCAACAGAGAATCAAAGAAGCAACGATGGTAAAGAGGCAATTGAAGAAGAGTAGGGTCAATAATCAGGATAAAGGGAAGAAAAAGATGGAGAAAGAAAAAGCAGAGACCAGTAAAAGAGGTAGGAAGACTAAGAAAGAGGTGTTATTCAATATCTCTCAAGCTTACTCTTTTGGTAATACTCCACAAACCAGGAATACAATCCAGGGATGGGAAAAAGAAAGCCACATTAATGAGGAGGATAATGAGGCATAGGTGGAAATAATGGATTTCATTACTGATCCTGGAAACAAAAGAGGCCGTCTGTCACTGTTTAATCAAATGGTTTATACCTATTGGATAATGAAATGTGTCCTTGCCAAAGCAATGCAAAGTTTTCAGCGAGGGAAAGGGAATGTAAATCCGACAGTAATAGAAATTTTTCAGGACTTCAACAAATCAAGGTGACACAATACCATATGTCAGCTTGAATGGATTGAATAGAGAAGCAGATGCAACAGCTATAGCAAGTGGACATGCCTGGATCCACTGCTAAGGATCCGGCACCGATTGACTCTTCAGATGGATAGTTTCCTAGTTTTTATTTTATGAATTTTTCGGATAGTGTTTATTTTTTTAATCACTGCTTACTTAATGTATTAGACAGTAAAATGGAAAACAGTAAACTGGCCATTGCGGCAAGTCGGAGAAAGAAACAATTTCAATTTTGGATGGCATTCAATGCGTTAAGGTGGCCAACGGACCAAGTTTCCTATGGGCAGGTTGAGGTCACCAACTCTGTATATGATGCAATCTGCTTTTTACAATAATAGAAAATAGTAAGGTCCTACCAAATTCACAAGAAAAAAAAAAATAGTAAAAAGAATCACATTAATTACCATGGCCGTCATGTACCTTCTCCTTATTACTTTTTAAATACCTGATGTTTGTAACTTATTCTAAATCCAATAGTGTCAATTTTGTAAAACAGTAATCTATAAGTCTCACTTTTTATAACTTTGGTGGAATGGTAGAGTATCTAAATTCCCTTACCCTTTAAGAAGCATCCTCAATTATTGTACCACCCACATCGACATCCAATATAAACATCTTAGGTTATTCTAAATTGATCAAGAGTATAGAATTTTTAGGGTGGTGTTCTGTGTGCACTAAAATTCCCATGAGGTCCATCACTATGTATGGGGTTCATTGCAACCTTGGATATATTTTGTGAGTTGTTGTGATTTTTTTCCTGTGGCTACAACTTAGTTTTGGTTGTCACCTAGTTATCATGATTCAAAACTTTTTTATCATCTCAGATACTTATAGAATTAGATATATTCTGTGAGCTAATGTGATGTTTTATTTGTCACAATGATTCAAAAATCAGTTATTATAACACAATATTGACTTTCTCATTGTCTGTTTTGTTTATGAACCATTCAAAAAAACCACAGGAAAATTTGATTTTATATTGTGACCTCCCTAGCATGCGTGGGGGTTTCAAAAATTCGAGAGTAAATCAAGCGGTTATTGTTAGAAATTGTTGTATAAGATTGAAAATTTGGATGGTTTGTAGACAATAAAGAGATATCTATTTTGAATTTTTTTATTGTCTCTGGCCACCATGCATCTAATAGGATCCATTTAAACTAAGAACGTCAATAAATCATTGTGCGAATGATAACTTGTGACATCTCTAGCCATTTTATTTAATTGTGGATCGAGTTATAAACTAATAACTTGTGAAATACCTAGCCATTTGTTTTTATTGTGGATCAGGTTATAAGCTAGAATATACTCTCTCTTCATAAGACTCTACAGTATATATTGGATGGAGAGAAAGGTTATGATAAAGCTTGTACAAAAAAACCCCTTAGGGTTGTCTCAATTTACTTTATTGTTAATTACATAGTGTTAATTTTGTAAAACTATAATCTACAATAAGGACTGAGTGGGTTTTTTCTTTTGTAAATTTTGTTTGGAATTGAAAAATAAAAAAATTATAAAAGCTAAAATTATATAGGGAAAAACTTTTTTTTTAATTTCAGAATAAAAAGTTGATTAAGTTTGACATCATATAATATGAAAATTGTTTATGATTATAAAGTAAAAAACATGTAAGATTTTTTAGCTACAATTAGGTAATTAAAGATATGTATATAGTTTTTTTGAATGGAAGAAATTTGATATTCATTAACAAAAAGTGTATATATGTAGTTACAAACTGTTATGTAGTCAGAAACTATCACAATTGAGTAATTAAAGGTAAATTTAGTTTTATTTAAGAAATGAGGATTATGAACATTCATCATTATTGCTCAAGATAAATCATGTCTTATGAAATAATTTGGAAACTTAAAAAATATCACATATTTTAATATTTTTCATTATTAATTTAATTTTTTTATATATTAAGAAATACTACTCATGAATAATAAAAGAGTTGTAACATAAATAATATATAAAAAAAACCATGTATTTTTGGAATATTAAAATAGTTGTATATTTGGAACAAGAAAATAATATAGAACAAGAAAAGCTATGTATATTTGGATGTATGAAAATTTAGATACATTTTATTAAGTTTTAAAACAATAATGGTTATAAACATTTAAAAATAGTTTTATTAAATAATTAGTTTAGATGTATATTATTTATCAAGGGATCAATTCTCTTTTTACTCTAACAGAGGTTTGCATATCAAGACATATGATCCCTCTTGGCTCTTGATAGATCCAAATTTAAGATTGATCTAGGTCATCTTAATTTCCCTCTTTAAATAAACTACATTCCACGTGAATACCATGGGTTGTTTTAATAGTTTATTATTATTTTATTTTATTATAAACTACATTCTACATGAATACCATAGGTCAATACCATGGGCTGTTTTTGTATTTTATTATTTTAATTTTTTTATTGTATTTTGACCTAGTTAAAATGTTCATTACATTATGTCAATATTTTTATTTAATTTACTTTTGTGTAATTTGACATAGTGAAAATGTTAAATTGAGGTTAAAATCTAACAAATTTTTAATAACAACATTTTAACTTAAAAGTCACCAAAACTTAAATTCAATCTAACTTATTAAAAAGAAAAAAAAAAAAACTAACATTATAAAAATCATATCTTGTGGATCTAATGGCCTAAAACATTTCAATTGTCTAACATTTGATCCAATGTCTCAAACATGGACACAGTGGAAGCTAGGAGAGTTGTTTTTATTAATAAAAACGCGTTACGGCGTAATTAAATTAAAATATTAATAATATTTATCCCAATCAAAATATAACATCTAAAAATACAATCCCAATTTCAAAAACAAATATGATATACTTTTACATCATAAATATTAATAATATTTATCACAATCAAAATAAATAAATAGATAGATATTGACGAGATACCAAAAATTTTGATTCACGTTTCTATAAATTATGATAATAAAATATTTGTTTTTCACAAATTTATTGATATTTCGGGTTAAGGGAATCCATAAAGGCTTACCCTACGATGAAGTTGAATTAGTAAAAAACAATAAATTTTTATGGTTTTTAGAAGAAATTTTGGTTTCATTTTTTTAATAATTTTAAAATATTGAAAATTATAATTTATATTTTTAAGATTATAATAATAATTTTTTCTCCACATATTAAATTTATGTGAAAATATATTAATAACTTTGATTTAGCATTTTAACATTATGATAATAAAATAATTTTTATTAATTTGAAAAGATTTAATAATTTTGATTTATAATTTTAAGGTTACGATAATAAAACATTTTATTTATATAGATTTGGTTGAATGTAGTATAAAAGAGAAACCACATATGTTTAAAAATTTGAGATATTAAATAAGTAGAAGGCCATTTATAGTTTTTTTTTTTATGATTTGGCAGGAAATTTTGATTTTAATTAGTTTTAATCATTTTAAAATGTTAAAATTGTTGATAGTTTTTATTATAATTATTTATATTAAAAATTTTAAAAATTTATAAAATATTGTTTTATATATTATAATAATGTAATAAAATTTTAGGGTTAAAATAAAATTAGATATTAAATTGATATATTAAGTTGGTGTATTATATTTTTCTTTTTAGATGATAAGAGATTTAATTTTAATACTAAAATATATTAGAGTACATATACTATATATCTAGTTCAATTTAAATATATATATATATTAAGTAAATATTCTTTGTTATGCAACCAGCTCATAAAATAGAAGAAAAGATATATCAACGACTTAAAAACTATCTTCTTCAACACGAATCTTCTTTACATTACATAAATGAACAATTCTTGGATGATTCAAATGAGAAAACCTCATTTCTATATATAGGAGCCTAAGGGATCACAATATAATTAGAGGCAACATAATGTAAGGGCACAACAATAACAATAGTCGGCTTCTATGGGGCACAATAATAAAAATATGGCGACTACATGGGCACAAAAATAACAATAAAGGGGCTACACTAACAATAACAATAAAAGGGTAAACTAGTATTATAGGGACCTAACATGCCACCTCTCCTTCAAAAAAGTGTTGTCCTCAACACTTGAGTAGTTTTTTATGCTTCTATATAAAATTCTCATCCTCCCATGTGGAATCTTTAGCAGGTATGTTCTTCTACTTGGTGAGATACTTTGAAATTGATCGATTTCGTAGTTGTTGAGTTCTTGATTCTATGACTGCTTCATTTTCCAATATGATTTTTCATTCCTTGTCAAGTTCTCGCAATGTTGTTTGAACTGGGAGTTTGTCACCTATAATGTTTTTTAAGTATGAAACATGGAAAAATGGGTCCACTCGGGAAGATGCAGGAAGCACCAATTTGTATGTCATAGTACCAATCTTTTGCAACACCTTGTAAGGACTATAATACTTTAGTTATAATTTATTATCCTTCTTAGCTTATTTGAGGGAAATTTGTTTGTATGGTTGTAATCATAAAAATACCCAGTCGCCTACATCAAAACTTATTTCGTTGTGATGTTGATTTGCTTATTGTTTCATTTGATTATGCGCCAAAGTGAGGTTATCCTTTAAGAATTGGAGAACTTGTTGTTGATGCTCGATGTAATCTTCTACTGCTTGAACCTTATAATTTTATCTTAAATATGATGCGATGGACGATGGATGATATTGTAATGTCCCAAATGGGGAAAATTTTTGCTCCATCGGGAACATCTTAGATGTTCCTATTTTCCACTCCATAAATATTAACAATCAACACTGAACTATCTCAGAGATTGACTGCTGGGACATTTACTGGATATGTCATCTTCAGAAGGAAGAATGAGATCCAGAGGCTACCTAGCCCACTAGTAGACTCTGACAATAGAACTTGTCAAGAGCTAATAATTCCCTTCAAGGAATTTCTGCATCAGCTGTCCATGAGGACGCTGTATAAGGAAGCCAATGTGAAAATAAGGCAATCCAATGTTGGGATGCCTTGAAACATGTCTGATACCAACTCCCTGCAGAATAGAAGCTCAAAGAAATAACCCTAAGGGGGTTATTTAGATCTCCTACCAACATGTATATTGAAACCAGGCTTAATCAAGGACTCTTCAGCAGCATTAAAACTCCAATATAAACAGCAGTGAAGAATGCATCATATAATGACAGAAGAGTACAAATCTGATACAAAATGTATAGCCACAAATATTATAAAATATCCTTGAGGAAAAGGCATCTCAAGGTGACTGCAACCCAGCCTTTAAGGAAAATGCACATAGACATGAGAATGCATTGCTGCATAATACCCAGCTACTCTATTACTGCGCAATCTCTATAGGAAAACTACAGACTGATATACATGAGATGATATGACATTATAAGCTCAAATAAAGTTAGGGGAGAATATCTCAACCCTAGAAAACATTATTATCTCAATCCTCCAAGGGATTGGCTAAAATACATAAAATAGTAAAATGTCGGAGTTGCAGTGTAGCTGCTGCAACTCAATAATAATACAAGAATGGAGAAGGAAGTAGATGCTGTAATAAACAATGAAACCTCCTCCAATGATCTCCAAAGTGAAGCAGTTGATCTCCTTCCTGAAGATTGCACTCCAGAGTGCACAAAATGATCTCCTCTTGCAAACCCTCTCAGATAATAACGTTGTAGGAGAAAGGGACTGCCCTGGACATGAGATGAAACAATGGCCTAATGCCAAGATCTGCAATAAAAGACTCTGGAATCTCCTTTGATGATCTCCTAGAGGAAGATATGGCATCTCCTCTACAGAAAAACTCCAAAAGTGAGATGGTGATGGTCCCTCACTGCAACACCAGCAACTCCAGCGTTCTCTTGCTGCAAGAATAACACAGTAGCTGTAGATGACTGCTTTGGCCTCAATCCATGATGTGAGGAAGATGAAGAACAATCTCTCCATGGCCTCCCATGGAAGAGAAGGGCATTCCTAAACCGGAATCCCTCTTGTGCTAAGTAGCACCAAGTTGAAGAGAGCTTCAACTTCAAATTATATTCTCCAAAATGATCTCCACAATGGCTCTCCTTCATCTTTTATGCAAAGCATGCATGGACCCCACTCACAATAGGGTTTCTCTCATTTGAAATTTTCCCTCCACTCCAACTACGCAATCTTCTTGAGAAAGTTTCCCCTCTTAAGGTACGTTGTTGACTTTGGTCAACCATGGTTTTTCTCACTTCCCTTTGGCCCTTTTCACACTTGGGCTGCTATCTTAAGCCACTTAAGTGACTTTTTTCACCTTAGGAGTGTTTATTAAAATGCTACATGGGTTCCCTCACTCACTTATTCACTTTTATTAACATAAAAGTAAAATTAATGTCCCAAATACTTTATTACAAAATTTGGGACATTATAGATATCCATAAAATGCCATAAATGGAGTCATTTTTGCTGCAGTATGGAAGAAAGTTTCATAACACCATTTTGTCTCAACTTTATTTTGTTGGAAAACCAAACATTCCACCACAAACTTTCAAATATAATATTTAAGGCCATCCCAAAAAAATCCTTCTTAACCCTGTGGTAAGTTTTTAAAAATCCCAAGTGCCTTCCTAAGGGAGAGGTGTGCAATTCCAAAATAATCTTTTGTTTGAGTTGAGAATTCGTACAAAGATATAAATTACCCTTGTACCATAATGAATCATTTTTCCAACTTAATGTATCAGATGTACTGGGATCTTGCTGCAAATTTTGAATGAGTTCCCACACTTTTTCATCATTCATCCATTCATTCCTTGCTTCGGTTACCTAACCTAGTCGGATAATATAAAAGTAACAAAGCAATGCTTCCAAATCCTCATCCTTTCTTGAGAGTTCATCTGCAACAAGTTTTTTCTTCCCATTTTTTCGACGATTTCAAAGTCATAATCCAACATCTTTGTGACCCATTTTTTTTTTATCTTCTTAAGATAATCTCTATTCTAAAAAGTATTTAAGACTATCATTATCTGTTTTTACCTTGAAGTGGCTTCCCATTAGGTAAGGTCGTTATTTCTTAAGTGCATGTAGTATTGTTGAAAATTTCATTCTCTTAAATAGGTTTGTGTAAATACTTTCCTTTGATTAGACGACTTTCAAAAGAAATAAGTCTTCCTTATTGCATTAAAACAATACCAATTCAATTTCCTCAGGCATCACATCCACAATAAAGGTTTTTGTGAATTCCAGCATAGCTAAGACCGATGCTTGGAACATTTCCTCTTTAAGATGTTCAAAGGCCTTAGTTGCTTTTTGAATCCAATAAAATGCATATTTTTTTAGTAATGTTGTTAGAGGTTTTGCTATTATCCCATAAATCTTAACAAATTTGCGATAATACCCTGAAAATTTGAGAAATTCTTGCAGATGCTTTATGGTTGTGGGGATTTTCCATTCCTTGATGGCTTTAATTTTGTTAGGGTCTACCTTAACACCCTCATGAGATACAATATGACCCAAATATTCCACCTCATGTACTCCAAAGAAACATTTGGAGGTTTTTGCATATAATTTTTTCTCCTCCAATAGTTTTAGCACCCTATCAACATGTTGAACATGATCCTTCCAAGACATTTTTTTAATTATTATATCATCAAAAAATACTAACACGAATTTTATAAGGTTTTGAAAATGGAATTTATCAAACCTTGAAATGTAGAAGGTTCATTGGTAAGTCCAAAAGGCATGACCAAAAATTCATAATGACCCTCATGAGTTCTAAATGTTGTTTTAGGAATGTCTTCAGTATTCATTCTTATTTGATTATATCCTAAACGAAGATCCAACTTGATGAAGTCAATTGATCCATGTAATTCATCCAATAATTCATCAATGATAGGAATGGGAAATTTATCTTTAAGAGTGAGCTTGTTGACCTCCCTATAATATGGATCCATGATCCATCCTTCTTGTGCACCAATACTACTAGACAGAGAAATAAATTTGACTAGGTTGAATTATACCTTAGAAAGTATGTCCAAGACGTTTTGGAGATCTGGAGAAATAGATGATTTCAATGTTTGAATCTCCAGTGAATATAATTACGCAATTATGCCTTGTTTTTATTTCTTTAGAATATTTTTCATGCCATTATGTTTGATTATCTTTCCCAGTTTCCCTGCGATACCCCTTAGTTCAACTTCCTTTCCTTCCCAAAAAAAAATCTTTAAAATTAAAAGTTATCGTGCCCAAAGATTGTAACCATTGGACTCCAAGTACAACATCAGCACCACCCATTGGAATGGAAAGATTTGGACTATTCAATACATATTCTCCCATGGATAGCTTGACATTATGGCACTTTCCATAGAAATTTATAGTTCCTCCATTTACAACCATCACTTGATACTCTGGTGTTGGATATAGGAAGAAATTTAATTACTTGGCTATCTTAAAATGAATAAAATTATGGGTACTACCCAAATAAATCAATGATATTACCATTTTCTTCTTGATATGTCCTTATATCTTGAGAGTTCAAGGAGTGGTAATTCCTGCCAATGCATTACAAGATATGGTTGGATTCAATTCTTCTTTCTCTAGGGTTGGTTCTTGGTGTATGTCCTCCTATTTTTACCTTTCTTGTTCCTTTTCTTCCTCCTCTTCACAATATATGAAAAATAATTTCTTCTCAGAACACTTATGACCTTTATTTTATTTGCTATCACAATTGTAACAAATCCATTTTTCTCTTTTTTCCTGCAATTGTTGTGGTGCCAACCTTGTAGGTTCTGGAAGGTTAGGAGTAGCAACACTTCCATGTTTATAGTTGTGAGTGGTAGACTTCCTTGTTTCCCGTAATTTTTCTTTCAACTTTTCTTCTCACCCTGAATGTCTTCTCCAATGAATTAGGATCCCAAAGGAAAACCTCATGTTGGACATTATCCTTTAAGGTCGCTTTGAGTACATCAACCTTATGCTCCTCTAGAATATCATTTACTGTGATATTCAATTTTTGGAAGTCCTCAATGTGCTCCGCCATTGAACCATTTTGTTTGAGATTTATCAATTGGCTAAAGAAGGTGTTTCTCTTTGTATCCTCATAATGTTCTATCATTTCCTCCGTAAAAATTGACCAAGTGACAAGTGGTTTACGAGAACAAAGCCATCGATACCATACAAACTGATTGGGCTCTAAATATAAATTTTCAATGTGTATTTTTTGTGTGTGTTGCACATTATGGAGTTCAAAATATTGTTCCATCTGTAGTATCGATGTTTTCGGATCCTTTCCATTAAACTTCCTCATATCTATCTTTGGAATATGGTGGGCCCCCATTCCAACGTTAGATTCAATGAAATCATGATTAACATGTTTTTTGTTCTCATCATGAGTTTCATCTAATACCTTTTCTTCATTAGGAAGCATTTCTTGTAGTGACTTTGTCAAACCTTCCATGTCTGCTTTTAAACCACTCTTCAAATCTTCCATGTTGTCTTTTATTGTCTCTTCTATACCATCCATCTTAGCTTCCATGTCTAATTTTAAACCATTCTTCAAATATTCCATGTTGCCTTTGATTTTTCATTCTATACCGTCCATATTAGCTTCCATAACATTATTTAAACCATCTATCTTATCTTCCATTTCATTTTTGGTTACCTTATCAATCCTTTGTTGGGATTATTTTGACTGGATACTTCCCAGGATCACACATTCTCTTACGTATTCTCAATTTATATGCGTCATATTCAAACCACAAATTTTTTTGGGATAGATTGGACTCTTGCAGTCTTTTGTATATTCAATCTCTCATTTTTGCGGGGGGCATGAACCTAACCAGGGAAGCTAAGGAGATTTGAGGGAAGAAATGCAAGCAAGATCCACTTCCATGATACTTTAAGGACTTATTTGATCTTAATTTTCTCAAGGACATTGTCCCCTGTCCAATATGTCCAACATGGAGGAACAGAAAACGTGGGGCTGAGGGAATTGCTAAAAGATTGGACATTTTTTGTTCCACTCATATTCTTATAGCAGATTACAGGATCTCATGTCTTGGTAAACTTTCTCATAAATATCAGATCATGCGGTTATTTTTCTTATTTGGATAGGAGATAACATATATTTAGTTATACCATTTAAATTAAACAACTCATGGCTCCAAAATAAGGAATTCATAAAATCAGTTAGATCCTCCTGGTATCTTCTCTTAGTTATATTTCCTAAACTCAAAAGGCTTAAGAAGGAGGTGTGTTCATGGATTAGAACCTGGAAGAAAGAATATTCCAAAGAACTAGACAATATAGATCGAGAGCTGGTTGCTCTAAATAACCATGAAGATCCAGATTTCTTTGTTGACCACACCATGAAGTAGTGAGAAAATACAAAATCTTGAAGTTTCCAAATGAGAATGGAGGCTAAAAAGTAAAATTCAATGGGTTTTTGAAGGAGACAAGAACACACATTTTTTCCAAAGTGTGGCATCAAAGAGGAAAAGGGAAAATTACATTTCACATATAAGAGACATGGATAACAAGCTTCTCTCCTCACAACAGGAAATTTAGAGTGAGGTAGTGTGTTTCTTCAACAAACAATTTAGTGCAAGGGAGGAGTCTATTTTTTCCATACAACTGGGCTTTGTTAATCTCTTGCCACAAATTATTAATGAGGAGGCTTTTGAGATGTTGGATAAACCAATTATAATGTTGGAACTGTAGGAGGTCACAAAAACCCTTGACTGGATGATTAGCCGAGGGAATTATTCAACCAAAGTCTTCGAAGAAATGCGACCTGATCTCTTAGAGATGGTGGAAGAATCATGTCGACTAGGCTACATTTAAGGTTCCATCAATGCAACCTTCATTTCTTTAGTTCCTAAAATGTTGAATCCCTCTAACTTCTCTGGTTTTAGACCGATATCCTTATGTAATTCAGTGTATAATATTATCTCCAAACTAATTACAAAAATAATCAAAGAGATTTTATATTCTCATATTATGCAGGAAAAATTTGGATTCCTACCCAAGAGACAAATATAATATCTGGTATCCATAGCTCAAAAATGCATGAATTCAATGAAAACGTGTAGGTTGAAGACCTGCCTTCTAAAAATTGATCTGATTAAAGCATACAATAAGGTCGACTGAGAATTCCTTAAGATGATCCTCCCTAAGTTTGGCTTTTCACATAGACATATTGACTGGTTCATGGCATGTATCACATTAGATAATTTGGTTGTGTTGTTCAATGGAAGGTCAACGAAATTATATAGGATTTCTAAGGGACTGTGATAAGGATGCATGCTCTCACCTTTGTTATTCATATTGGATTTTTATGGGTTGAGAAGAGGCATTAGGGTATCTCAGGAGAAAGGAAATATCGTTGGATGTAGAGTATCAAGGAAAATTCGGGCCACACATCCTATATTTGTGGATGATTTTCATTGCGCTAGAGAAGCTAAAATTGCGAAGTGGAGGGAGTTCCACCAAATCATTTCCAATTCTGGTAAGGCTTCAAGGCTTATCAAGAACAAGAAGAAATTGAAATTGATCTCCAACAACTTAGAAGAGGCAATCACATAAGATATTGCTAATATATTTGGGATAAAAGTAATACCTATGATAGGGGGGTTCCAGTATATGGGTTTTCATATAAATCCAAACTATGATGAGAATAAAGATTGGGAATAGTTGATCTTAAAATTTGAGAAGCTAAAAATGTTGGAAAATAACTGGTTGAATATGGGAGGCAGTGATCTGAAAGGAGTGTATTAGTTTTTATGTGCTAAGTGTCCTTTCAGTAATATAAACATGTACAATTTGTCTCCATTTGTTTGCTTAAGGAAAGAGTGTTTTAACCATGAAACATAGATGAATTAGTGAACTTTAAGCATGAAAATAAGCCTTAAAAACACTGAACAACAGTGTATAACAGAGAAATACAATCACACATAATTTTTACACGGTAGGCATGATGAAGCATTTCACCCCTCCCGAGCTACATCTGTTGGTCCAGCTCCCAATGGCATGTCCCTCTTTGTCATTATTCTCAAAATTGTAAATTACATGTGTTTGTAGGCCTCTAATGGTTATTTTCTCTACACCAATGGCTCCAGAATGCTCCAATTAGTCTAGGTAGACTCTTGTTTCACCAAAATTGGTCGAAAATTGAACTCACAATGCATTTTTCCCAATGACAGCTAGAAATGCTCCACTAAAAGTGGAGAGAGGTGCTTAACTCGAGTTAAATTTAATAAAAACCCTTAAAATAGGGTTCTTCTACATTTCCCACCAATTGAAACCGTTTGGATGAAATGTTTAAGGTTTAGGCGGGGTGGTCACATACCGACGCCCCCCCCCACTGTCATCTCCGCTTTAACCGTTTTAACTCTGCATAGGTGGCTTGGAACCCAGAGTGTTGGTTCTGTAAACCATGGCATTTCATGCCATACTCTGCGCCATGTGACTACATTAAATTCCACTGAATTAGCTGTCGGTTAGTGGTTTGGTTTATCCATCGGTTTTAAACAACATGATGCCACGGTTATTGGCGTGTGACCACTATTTTGGGCCGCCAGCGGGTTGGGACCGCTGGCGGTCCCTCCTCCCAAATGTAGAATAGTTACACCATATTACCAAGCAGAAGTCTATACTTGTAGGCGGACTGGTCGAAGTTCTTTACAGAGGGAAAGAGGTCGTAGGTTTGACCCCCCCCCCCTCGACTCCACAAAATTTTACCACTATATCATGAGGACACGTGGTGACCTCCGGGCTTGCCACGTGTCGCTCATCCAACGGCCCTTAACAAAACCATCAAATGGTCAGAAATGATTCCCGTACCACAGAAATCAACGGCCCACAACATGAAACGTGGCGCAATCTAGTTGGCTGAGAGAAAAGGGAATATTCCCTAGAATATGCCATCTATTGACTGTACCTACATGCTGACTGGGCATCTAGTAATAAAATTCTTGATGTTTGGGAAAACAGACAGAACACGATATCTTCCTCATACGACATCGGTTTTTCGAACCGTTCATGGCGCTGAAATCATAACGACGAGACCTTTTCGGTCGCTCAGGTTCAGACCTATTTTGAGCACTTTAAATTTTGATCATAACACATGATCTCCTAATCACACTTCCCCATTGGGAAGCTTTTTGACCCCAAAATACTTTAATCATGTTTTCAGAAGATGAGGGTACATCTCCATCACCTTTTCCACTTCCATCCATCTTGCCTTACTTGGTTTGTTTCCCTTGATCCCAATTTGAAGATAATCGACACTTCCCCTCTTAGAAGTGTGTGTCCTCCTGTCAAGGATGGAATCCTCCTTGAGCTCATCCAAAAATTATTGCGATAAATCTTCTATTGATGGTCATTGAATATCACTCCCTTGATCATCAATCAAAGGAGGCTCATACAAACGTAAATTCTCCACATTGACAACAGAATACATTTGCATATATGAAGGCAAGTCAAGTTGAAATTCATTATTACCAACTTGTTTAATTTCTTGAATTGACCATAACAAATAAGATTTATCTTTTTACCTTCTCCTTGCATCCTTTCTTTTCTTATGTGCAACCATACTTCATCTCCTTCTTAAAACTTGTGATCAACTCTATGTTTGTCATGCCTCTCCTTGTATTTTCTTTGACTCTTCTCAAGCTGTTCTCAAACTTGTTGATGAATAATCTGAATTTTCTCAATGAAATTTCGAGCCTTGTCAATATCACTATGCCCATCAATTGCAACATCCTTCTCATAAATGAAGTCTAATGGCGATTTCGGAAAATACCTAAAGAAGGCTTCAAAAGGTGAAGTATTTGTAGAAGAGTTCTTGGCCCGGTTGTAAGCGTGATGAATGTAATAAGGTTGTTCATCCCACAACTTGGGATGTTTGTTTCAATATCTTCTCAATAGATTCACAACGGTTCACCACCACGGTTTGGCCATCAATTTGTGAATGAAAATCAATACTCTTTTTCAACTTTGTGTCCATCATCTTCCAAAGATTGGACCAAAAATTCCCAACGAACCTGGAATCCCTATCACTAAAAATAGAAGTTGGTAAACCATAATGAACCCATACATGTTGAAAATAAATTTCAGCAGTTTGTTCAACAGTAATGGTTTTCTTACATGGCATAAGTATACACATTTTACTAAATCTATCCACAACTACATAAATATAATCATGTTGTTTTCTTGACATAGGTAGAACAAAGTCCATGGAGACACTCTCCCATGGCCTTGATGGTACCAGTAGTGGCATGAACAACCCAAGCTTCCTATTGCCAGGCTTGCTTGTTTCACACATAGAACATCCTCTTATAAAACGTGACACAATATCTATCATGAGAGGCCAATAAAAATACCTCTATAGATGTGCCACTATTTTGCTTACCCCCAAAGTGTCCAGCAATAAGAGACAAATGAGCCTCTCTCATGAAACTAAGTCTCTCTCCTTGTGGTATACACAGCTTGCCCAAATGAAACATCAAATTGTTATGCATATGATAATCATTTTCCTCAACTTGATTCTCTTCACTCAAACTAGCATACACATCTTGAAAATCAGCATTAGATTCATATTGTTCTATGTAACTCTCATGTACAATAGAATAATTTTTAAGCAAAGTAGAAGCACTTATAATTGGCCTTGAAAGCATATCAACAACTTTATTGAAAACACCTTTCTTGTACCTTATAACCAAGTGAAACTATTGAATAAATCCCATCCACCTGAAATGTCGTGATTGCTGCAGTTTTGTTTGCAACTGCAAGTACTGTAATGGTTGATGATCGGTATGTATAATCGTCTCTTTACCCATCAAGTAGTGTTTCCACTTCTTGACGTTGTGTACCAACACATACAGCTCTTTTTCATATGTTGGATAATTATTTACATCACCATTGAATGTTTCAAAATGAAAAGAGATAGGCTTACCATGCTGCAAAAGTACTGCGCCCATGGCATAATCACTAGCATCGGTTTGAATCTTGAACGGCTATCTCAAATCCACTAATGCAAGGACCGGAGCTGAACTGATCTTGTATTTTAAAGCTTCAAAAGCCTACTGCTATTTGTCTCCCCATTGGAATCCTTTCTTCACACTTGTCATTGCATGCATAGGAGCTGCTATGGCATAAAATCTAGCAATAAACTTTCTCTAATACTGAGTTGCACCTAAGAAACTTCTTACCTCGGTTACTGATTTGGGAGTGGGCCAATTCACAATGAATTCCACTTTAGAAGGATCAATTCTCAATGTTCCTCCTCCTACAATGTGTCCCAAATAAACCAGAGAAGTCTTTCCAAATTCGCACTTAGACATCTTAAGAAATAATTGCTCTTTCTTCAAAACATCAAGTACCCTCTTTACATGCAAGACATGATCTTCTCTTGTTTTCCTGAAAATGATTATATCATCTAAATAATCAATCACAAATTCATCAAGAAATGGATGCAAAACATTATCCATAACATGCATGAAATTCGTCGGTGCATTACACAAACCAAACGGCATAACCAACCACTCAAAGAGTCCTTGTTTGGTTTTGAATGCAGTCTTCCATATGTCACTTTCTGTAATTCTTACTTGATGATATCCACTTTTTAAATCTAACTTAGTGAATAAATTTGCTTCTTTCAGCTGATCTAGCAAATCATCTATCCTTGGGAGTGGGTATCGATTCTTTACTGTTATCTTGTTCAAAGCTCTCAAGTCGACACACATGCGCCAAGTCCCATATTTCTTCAGAATCAGGACTATGGGTGAACCACATGGCGAAGTGATTGGCCTTATGACTCCCTTTTCCAACAAGTCTTTGATTTGCCTCTTTATTTCAGAATTCTCCATTATCGACATGTGATACATGTTGATGTTTGGAAGAGGACAATCTTGTTGAAACTGAATCTCATGTTGAATCTCCCTTTTAGGAGGCAATCCTGTTGGCTCCTGAAACATCTCATGATGTGCATCAACTACATCATATAAATCGGATTTCAACTTAGGATCACAATCTTCAAATGACTCATGATTATTATTAGATTTAGGCTTAATCATTAGAAGAAAAAAATTCTTACTTGAATTCACCAGCCTTTTTACCTGTCCAGCATTTACCATTGCAATATTTGTCTTCTTGTGATGTGCTCTAACAATGTACTCCTTGCCATATTTGAATAAATGGTATTTGTTCTCATGGCGATGGAAGATCTATTTCATGTCATACAAGTAAGGACTGCCCAACACAACACCTGTAATATCAAGTGGAACCACATTTGATTCAACTGTGTCAACAAAATGTGTAGTTATTGCAAAGCGCAATATGCACTTCTTTGAAACCTGTAAATTTGCATCCTTACAAATCCACCCAAGTGGATATGGTTTTGGATGTGGAATGGTCTCAATATTAAGTTTCTTGACCAAGTCTTTAAAGATTAAGTTCTCTTGTGACCCACTATCAAATAGTGTATCAATCTTGGTATGTTTGGATATGACCCTCACATGAAATAGTTCAATTCTCTCTTCTTCATTTGGAGCTTGTATGTGACAGTTTGAAGTACTAGTACTGGGTTTTTTTTAAATTTCTTTCCCCTTCATATTCTTCAATCCCATGGTTGTAATTTTAGTTTCAACACCTGAATCCTCTCCTAAGTCATGTTGAGTTGTAGCTGCAGTTTTATGCTTCCCTTTGTTATTGTTAAACCTGGGTCTCCTTTCAGGATGTAATTTCCAACAATTTTTCTCTTCATGGCCTTTTCTTGAAAAATGTTTACAAACCAATTTCTCTCCCTCTTTCTTGACAAATTCATTCTTTTTTCCTTTTCCTTTTGAGGTCTTATCTTTGTTTTTCCCCTTAAAAGGTTTTTTTCTACCCTCTTCAAAAATAATTTTCCCTCTCGCTTCTAGATGTGTGACCTGAACACATACCTCATCTAGACTTGTAGGATTAAACATGAGGATAGTATGTCTAAGGTAGCTATGTAAGCTCCCTATGTACTTGATCAAAGTATCTTGACTCTGCAAATCTACCCCTAAGAAGAGAGCTCTTCTCCTAAATTCTTGGGTGTAGTCTTGTACATTTTGTCCTTTCAATTGTCTAAAATTTTTCCAGTTCATTATGCCTTTCTACATGTGAGCTAATGGATAAACTGTTGTTTTATTGCAGTATGAAATCAGTCCATGATATAATAATCTTACCATGCTTTTTTATTTCCTCCTTCGTCTTGGCTTCCCACCAAACAAGAGTTGCACCTTCCATCCTCAATGAAGCTAGTTCGATTTTGGTATCATCATCATGAAGGTTCTGAATTCTCAAATAAACCTCCAATTTCCTAATCCAATTATAAAGCTTTTCTACATTGACTTCACCATTAAACATTGGCAATTCAAACTTAACATCAAGTTTTAGAAAAGGAATTTTACCAATGTTCTTTGACTTGTGTGATTGGTGTACTGAAGATGAAGTAGAGGATGATGATGATGAGGGTGAGGATGGTGACTTTCCACTGCTTCCATTTCCTCCATTTCCCTTCTTTGATTTATCTTCATCATTGTGGCCTCCTGATGATCCCTGACCTTCCTTGTGAATTTTGGATCCTTCTCCTTCTAGTCTTTAATTCCTTTCTTAATAAAGGACTCTCGCAATTTCAGTCATATCAAGGAATGCTTTCCTGAACACTCTTTCTTCTTCTTTGGGATACACCTCTTCATGAGTTTATTCTTCTCCTGGAGGCATGCTTATTTCTTCTTCTGCTTCTCTTGGAGGTGAACTAGGTGGTGGAGAATGTGGCAATCTTGCCCTCCTTTGTTGTGGCTCACTTTGAGAACCTCTTGCTTCCACCAATTTTCCTTCTCCTCTCTTAAGCTTGAGCCTAGTAAGCATGAAAACCCTTGCAAAAAGTTAACGAATATTTGCACATAAAAACACCAGAGATTAAACTTTCGCTCTGATACCAACTTGATCTAAAAGGAGTGTATTAGTTTTGATGTGCTAAGTGTCCTTTCAGTAATATAAACATGTACAATTTGTCTCCATTTTTTTTCTTAAGGAATGAGTGTTTTAACCATGAAACATAGATGAATTAGTGAAATTTAAGCATGAAATTAATCCTTAAAAACACTAAACATCAATGTATAATAGAGAAATACAATGACACATAAGTTTTACACAGTAGGCATGATGAAGCATTTCACCCCTCCTGGGCTACATCTGCTAGTCCAGCTCCCAATGGCATGTCCCTCTTTGTCATTATGCTCAAAATTGTAAATTACATGTGTTTATAGGCCTCTAATAGATTTTTTCTCTACACCAATGGCTCCAAAATGCTCCAATTATTATAGGTAGACTCTTGTTTCACCAAAATTGGTCGAAAATTGACCTCCCAATGCATTTTTCCCAATGACAGCTAGAAAAGCTCCACCAAAAGTGGAGACAGGCACTTAACTGGAGTTAAATTTAATAAAAACCCTAAAAATAGGGTTCTGCTACATTTCCCACCAGTTGAAACTGTTTGGATTAAATGTTTAAGGTTTGGGCGGGGTGGTCACATACCAACCCCCCGTCGTCATCTCTGCTTTAACCGTTTGAACTCCGCATAGGTGGCCTAAAACCTGGAGTGTTGGTTCCATAAACCATGGCATTTGATTCCATACTCTGCACCATGTGACTGCATTACATTCCGCCGAATTATTCGATGGTTAGTGGTTTGGTTTATCTGTCGGTTTTAAACAACATGATTCCATGGTTATTGTCGTGTGACCACTGTTTTGGGCCACTGGTGGGTTAGGACCACTGGTGGTCCCTCCCCCTAAACGTAGAATAGTTACAACATATTACCAAGTGGAGGTCTATAATTTTTAAGTCATATGTGGTAGGCAGACTGGTCAGAGTTCTTTGCAGCGGGTAGGAAGTCACGGGGTCAACCCCCCACCCCCCGACTCCACAAAATTTTACCACTATATCATGAGGAGACGTGGCGGCCTCCAGGCTTGCCACGTGTTTCTCATCCGACGGCCCTTAAAAAAACCATCAAACAGTCAGAAATGGTTCCCGTACCACAAAAATCAACGGCCCACAACATGCCACATGGCGCGATCTGGTTGGCTGAGAGAAAAGGGAATATTCCCTAGAATATTCCATATACTGACTGTACCTGCATGCTAACTGGGCATAGAGTCACAAAAATTTTGATGTTTTGGAAAATAGACAGAACGTGATATCTTCCTCATACGACATCGATTTTTTGAACCGTTCACGGCGCCGGAATCACAACGACGAGACCTTTCTGGTCGCTCATATTCGGACCTATTTCGAGCAATTTAAATTTTGAGCATACCACATGATATCTTGATCAAGCAGGAATATAATGATTAAGGTTTTTTTACAGGGAATTTCAATATATTGGATGCATCTCTTCCTCCTACCCAATGTCGTCATCCAAAATATAATAGCAATAATAGCTCAATTCATGTGGTGTGGTGTTGGAAAAAATAGGAAATATCATTTGGCGTGACTTGATCTTATCTCCAAGAGCATGGTGTAAGGGGGATGGGGAATAATATATACCAATTTTTTCAGCCTTGTGATGCTTGAAAAAAATATGTGGAGATATTTTAATGACTCTAGAATATGGAATTCAATTATCAAATGGAAATATCTAAAAATTTGTACTTTGGAGGAATGGGTAAGCCGAGGAGCACAAGAAAACAAAAATGCCTTGTTCATATGGTTTATTATGATGCAATCCAAACCCTGGCTATGTAGGAACCTCAGATGGGAGGTTGGTAGGGGTTATAGGATTTCCATTGGGTTGTATGCAATCAAAGGCATGTGTGGAGATCACCTACTAGCTATTCCAATCCTTAAATTTCTATAGGACTCTGGTATTTTGACTATGTCTCACACTGGGAGTAAATGTGCAATGATCTTCCCTTCTAACTTATGGACACACTCCCAAGTCCTTAGACTCCCAATAGCACATGAGGCTGAGTGGGAGCGATATCATTACAAACTTGGCCAAGCGAGCATTGTGGTGACTAACAAGGATGATCATATGGCATAGGGAGGAGGGGAAGTTGATGGTAATATTATGGTTTAAGAAATTTACTCTTATATTACTCAGGACATTAGGCTAGTTTTTTATGTTACCTAGTTGGAAGACATGTGAAAATGGGATGCCCCTCTTAAATTGAAATGTTTTTTCTAGCTTACCTTTCATAACCAAATTCTCATGTGGGATAATCTAATGAGAAGGGGATTTTAGGGACCAAGGATTTTCTCTATGTGCATATCATCAAATAAGGAAGTGGTTCACCTATTCCTTAGATTCCCCTTTGTTGTTAAAATTTGGAATGAACTGATAAAGTCCCTTCATATTTTTGTAGTGGTTGATAGATCTTCTATTGGTGGGTGTTTTCTCATTGGATTGAGGAAGCTTACAGTCTCTCCCATTATATATTTTTTGGGGAATATTTGAAAAATCTATCCTATATGAGAGGCTAACTTGTATGAATATCTTTGACTACCTCCAGGATAAAGGGCCTTGGATTCCTAAACCAAATAGGAGGATATGTATTTATAAGGAAATTGATTCGGCTCTCCTGATGGGATTTTCTTATGGTGCCTCCTCGGGGTAAATTTGAAAATTTGGGGCTAACATTGTGATAAAGAATGGCCTCTAATTTTAGTTCTTTTGGAATGTGGGAGTGGATACAAAAAATAGAGAATAAATTTCCACACTATGGGGAGTTTTTAGATGTGTGTCATGGCTAGAAATAGAAGAAATGCAGGATATTGGTGACTCGAAATTAGTCATTTACTAGGTGTGAGACTTTTCTTCTCTTGGGTAACCCTAATTATTCCATTGGATATCAAAAACCAAACTCTTGATGAGGATATTCAATAATATCTCTTTCTCCCAATTCCATCGAAAGAAAAAATTGACGACTTACTCCCTCTCTAAAAGGGCATGATTGCTTTGCATGGGGTGATCAACTATTCCTTCCTAGTTGAAGGCTTTGTAAGTGGAGCTAGGGTATTTTCTTTCTAAGTAGAGGGACACTTATTTTTTTGGTTTTTTTATTAATTTGTGTAGGCTATGCATGAAATCTAGGTTTTTGACCCCTCCTGTTTTGGTGCTCCACCAAACGTTTCTATTTGAGACCCCTATCTCATTCACTCAATGCTTATTTTGATTTACTCCTGTAGTATCACATGTTGAAGCATGTAACTAGTCTTAGTCTTAATAATTGTACTTAATTCATGATTTAATGTGTTTGTCAAAATAAATAAAAATAAATTTTATTATTAAAGAAATTAAATTATTAAAGCATGGGTTTCATGCTTAGGTCAAGTATTTATAGGTCAGAGCCTCTATTGCAGGCTCCTATGGTTTATGTCAAGTGTCCTTGTCCATGTCATAATGTAAAGAACCCTTCTTGGGATTTATTTTTGAAGAAAGAAATTTATTTTATTGTAAATTATATCTTCTAGGCCTCCTCCACTAGGTTGGCCTAATTGAGGGGCAGAAACACCTATATAAAGGCAAGTCAAAATTTTAGAAATCTAAGAAATTCAAATTTTAGAAGTGCAGGCATAATGAGAAGTGCGGGCAAATTGAGAAGTGCAGGCAAATTGAGAATTTTAGGCAGGTCGAGGATTACAGGAAGACCGAAGAGTGTAGGTGGGCTGAGAAGTGTAGGAAGACTGAAGAGTGCAGGCAGGCTGAAAATTTCAGAAGTGTAAGCAGGTCAGAAATTCTGAAGCTCGGGCTGAAATTTTTGGGTTGTTTCTGGGTTTAAGTTGTTGGACAAGAAGAGACTACATAATTGTGCTTAGTCATATTGGAATGCTGAGCTGGTGGAGGAGTAAGGTATTTTGGTCTAATATCTTGGTCTATCTCATTTTGAATCTATTGAAGGAGGTGTTTTTTACTTGGTTTTACCCTATATGGGTTTAACTGAGCACCTACATATTGTGTCCATGATATTCATGTTTTTGTCTAGATAATTGCTTGATGAGAAGAACATGAAGAATTTAATAAGAAAATAATAATATCACAAGTAATTATCAACATAAGAAAATACTTATGCCTTTTTTATTTTCTAACATGGTATCAGAGCTAAGGTGAAAGGAGGAAGAAAAATTTAGCCTGAAGATATATTGAAAGGAGAACAAGAGATTCAAGGTTAGGTCATAAGGAATAGCAAATATCAAATATGAAGAACTCAATGAAGGCAGAAAATAAACTAGAAGGAGCCTCCAAATACAACGCATGGAAAAATAGGATAGATCTTATCCTTGAAAAGCACAAAGTATCGAATTGTGTTCAATGGAAAGTCATGAAACCAACAAATAAAGAAAAGAAAGAGAAGTTTAGAGAATCTGAAATTGCAGCCATCAACCTCATAGTGGATGGAGTTAATGAAAAACTAATTCCATGCATATCCAACATATATTCTACTCAAGAAATGTATAAGGATATCTCCAAGTTCTTCACCATCAAGAACATTGGTCAAATAACAATCCTCAAGAATGAAGTAAGAGTTGTTAAGATGAAGAAATATGATATTGTTTCATCATATTTTGTAATAATATACAAAGTAAAATATGAACTGCAAGCAATAGATGAAATCATACACGAAAAAGAGCTCATAATTATTTCTCTTCTAGGACTACCAAAATCTTGGATTTCTTTTGCATCATGAATCAATAGTTGGAAGGATACTCCAACATATGAATAGATGTGGAATGTGTGCAGTCAAGAAGAATCTATAATATAATTAGTGAAAAAAAAGAACAAATATGAATAATAAAATATCTTTGATGCCTATTCTACTCATCACAAGAAGAAGGGACCCTTCAAGCAGTTTAAGGGACCAAAGAACAAAGTTTTTCCTATCAAAGATTGAATGCTATAATTTTCATAAGATGGGTCATTATAAAATTCAATGTCATGAGAATCTAAGGAATAGAGAGAGAGAAAGATATCAAACAAATATTTTCGATGAAGATCTGCTAAAGAAGAAAAAAAATAAGGAATCGGAATTCAAACACTTATACTACTAATTCTTATCCTACATATCCTTCTTAGTCTTGTATTGTTTTCCTTTATTTTTTTTATTTCTAACGTTTTTATGTCTAACATGTCTTGTTAGAACATTTTTTGAACTATTTTATAAGTTTTAGGTATCCCTCAATATTAGATTAAGAGGGATCCCTCGCCAATTTACCAAAGAGAAGTATCTTGTTTATTGTCTCCTCTTTTATGTTTGGTTTTCTTCTCATATCAAAATATTGTTTGTATTATATGCTAATAACCTTTTTGTATTTTCCCTGGTAAATAAAGATTTCAAATTGCATAAGAGTTATGGAGGAGTATTTAAAGGATCAACTTGAAGTATGAAATAAGTTCTGTTGCAAATGAAGGTCTTCAAGAAACGTTATACTACAAGATTTGTTAAGGAACAACTCAAAGCTATGTCTTAGACTATAATCTTTGTTATAAATTTATATTTGTGTAAAAGGTGTGATCATTCTTCTTTTGAAATTTACTTTAAATCAGTAATATTGTTATGTCTAGGGATTTGAATTTTAAAGATTCTTGTTAAGGGTAATTAATCATTAGATTGAATCTACCTTCATGATATTATTTGGTCATTCTTGTGTAATCCTAACCTTTAGGACTCACTAAAAAAACCTAGCATCTTGTTGCTAAGGGTATGTCAATATTGATTATGAAACCCAAGTATACTTGGGTTTGTTGATGAAATATAAAATCCGTATTTTTTATGTTTAGGTTTTGGTGTCGTTATGATAGCAACCTTAGTTGTTTAGGGTTTATTGTTAATGTATAAGTTATAAACCCTATATATTTAGGGTTTGGTGAATTAGGGTTCATAATAAAAACCTTTGTAATAACAAGGTCCTAGGAATGAAACCCTAGTTGTATAGTCATTTTTCTTATCCAAATTCTAGTATGTCTAAATTTGATGTATTGATGTTTGTGTCTTGGTTTTACCTAGTAGATATTGATGTGAATTGCTAGTGAATGAAATCCTAGATATGTATTTGTGAGTATGCTCACCTAATTGTTGATGCTCATAGTTTTTGAATTATGGGGTTTGTAACAAAACACTTGAATAGATTGATATTCTAGGATATGATGATATTGTTTGTTGATATGATTAATTTTTGTTAAATCTAGGGTTTGCAACAAACCATAGTAGATTCTAACATATAAATCTAAAAAAATTTGAAACCTTAGATGCATAGTAGAATTGTTATTTCATTGAATTGTTGATATCTAAGCTTTGTGTCTCAAAGATGGAATCTGGGGTTTGTAATAAATCATGGTAGAATATGTCATATATCTTTGATAGTAATATTGAGGCCCTAGATATAATGAGACCGATATCTTGATTGAATTGCTCCAAATCTTGATGATGTAGTCTAGGATTTGTGACTAAACCCTAGAAATAAGTTGAGTATGTAAATTTTTATAAACCTAACTAATTCTAGGTGTTTTATATCTAAAGTCTAATGCTTCCATTTTAGTATTGACATGATTTTGATATAGTTAACTTTGTGCTTTGATTTATATTTGGTAATGCTTGTTATTAAATATTTCTAGGTACATAATCTTCAATATGTTGAAGACAACTTGATAATTAAGGAATTTATGATAATCATGATGAATTTAATGTCGTAGGAAGGAATGAATCCATCAAAGTTCTTTGATGTTATAGAGAAAGGAAGTGATCTGTATCTCCCCAAATTGAGAGAGATCAGAAACGGCATATCTCCTTAGTTGAGAGGGAGGGCATACTATGATAATGAATACTTTAAAGTAAGAAAAAATTACTATAGTTGAATGTTCATGAGGTCGCAAAAAAAACACTTGGGAAGATCTGAAGATGTATTTGGTGCAGCTAAAGAAATGAAAGAAGAAGAAAGATTTCAGAAAAATTGTATATGGATAAATTGATGATGAAAGTAGCATCAGAATGATTGAGGACCCTGAAGGTTTATGTTTACTTATATATATTTTAAAATTTATTATTGACTGGGGTTTGTGTTTGTATAGGAAAATATCTCCATAAAAGGGTTGAACACTCTGGAAGCATGCTTGGACAAATGGATAAATATAGTTTGATAGGGAGAGTTGAAGCATATAATTGTGGATGCTTGGGAGGACATATGTCCAACCTATGTGTTGATGTCCAGATCCTGAAGAGGGAGGGTGATATTGGTCCTGGAGCTCTGACCTTGGATATGCACATAGTGATGGAATTATGATTAATGTGTTAACTTTTCGTTTATGGAAACCTACTTGATAAAATTGTCAACATGATAATTATGCAGATATTATAGGTGAGATAGACAAAGGAATATAAGTTTAGAGACATAAGAATGGTAAATATAAAGTGTGAGAAAGTATATGTGGGTCCTATAAAGAAAGGTCACGTACATACGTGGGTATGGTGAAGAAAATTCGTGTATAGTTTCTGCACCATGGTATGCTAAATACCAGAGGTCTTTACCATGGTATTGGCCCATAGTAATGAGTGCAAAAATAGATATTTGATCCCCTCAAAGAATAAAATCGACATTACTAAGGGATTGGCCTAAGGTTTCGGCTAAAGACTATGCTACATAAGGAGATGGAGATCAAAGTGTTAGGTGTGAGAGTAATGGGTTATTGATTAATGGTTTTATCTAAAACAGGTGTGGACCTAGGAGCATGAAAGAAGTTCATATTTGATAGATATAAAAGCATTGTAGTGACTAATAAACATGATTTATTTATCTTTTATGATTATGACTAACAATGATAGATCTGTGATGGTAATGATACTCTGACATGAACATGTGACATTAAGGGTTGTGAAGTATGTTTTATGGTTGCAGTGAAAGCATGATTCAGTGATTACAAATATGTATGTAGGTTTTCTTCAGAGAGGTCATGTACATACATGGATCTACTTTAGGGGGTCACATATACATTCTGCAAAAGTTCATAATTTGTATGCAGGTGTCAAGTATTAAAAGTGCATACATACATGGTTGTTCTTCATCAGAGCTGCGTACAACTGCTTGGGTTTTGCAGTATGAATTTTTTATGATGATTGATCAGTTCTGTTATGTTTTTTGATGTCTATCAATGATGTCTCTCTCATAATAATTTTTTTTTTATAGTACTAGTTAGATTGAACTAGTTGTGGAATAGAATGTTAACTAGTGATGATATTGTTGTATTAAGATCTGTATTTTGTTTTGTGATCTATGATGAGTTTAAGTATGTGATATATTGATTGATTCAGTGTGATAGTGATTTATATTCAGGTATCATTGTTTTGAGATCTATATGCAGGTATTCTTCAGGAGAAACATGTGCATACACAGGTAAGATTAAGAACAGTAGCGTATACAATCTAATTTGTGCTTGATTAGAGTTGGAAGTGGTAGAAGTTGTTTCTTGAGGTGGGTAATAATGTTTGGCTTGGTATATTGATGAGTGGCTATGCATTAGCATGATATGTTCTGATCTAGCTTGATCTAGTTGCATTAATTTATTTGATTATTCAGTTGGTTCATTATTTGAGTAATTTATTTCAGTATATTTGGGAGTGGATCTAGTTTGAAACATTCTGAAAAGAAAAATTCACCTAGAACTAAGGATAGCAGTATTCATAAAAGGGCGTTGTAGCTCCCTTCCAGTAGGAGCTGGAAAACGAGAGAAGGTTGTAGCCTTCTGTAGGTAGGATCCTATGTGTTGGTTAGAGTCTGCATCAACACAAGATTGTAAGATGATTCCTTTTTAATAAAATAAGAATACAGATACGATAGCAATGACAGTTTTTCTCCCATATTGGGTTTCCACCTAAAACTCCTAGTGTTCATATGGTTTTTCTGTGTTGATGATCTATCTGATTCTTAATTACTCATACATACTAATTAATTGATGATTACTGATTTAAATATGCACTTATTAGTATTTCATATATGATGGAATTAATGATCAGATAAATTATTTGGATATACATGGGTTTATTTTGTAACAGTCACATACATATGTTAGTTTCCTTTATAATAGTCGCATATACCAATCATAATAAGAAATTTAATTTGAAAATATTGATTCACCCCCCTCTTTGTATTTTTCCTAACAATTGGTATCAGAGCAAGTCTTTCAGAAGAAGCTTGATCGCTTGAAGGAAGATTCATCAAGATGATGAATCAAGAGGGAGTATCATCTATCAAGCCAACATTGTTTAATGAAACAAACTTGGTTTTCTGGAAAGTTATAATGAGAGCATATATGTAGTCTCTTGGAGTTGATGTTTGGGCAATCGTTGAAGAAGGATATGAGTATCCATCATCCATTCCCACAGATGAAGCAAGAAAGAAAAAATATGAGACTAGTGAAAAAGTTGGAAATGCTCTTTTTGGGAGTTTAGAAGAATCAGAATGTGTGAAGGTCATGCAGTTGAATACTGAAAAATCTATATGGGACAAGATCATCCAAAGTTATGAAGGTGACTCTAAGGTAAAGAGTGTCAAAATTCAAAAATTTATAATTCAATATGAAACTCTTAGAATGCATAATGATGAAATTATTGCAAGTTTTTATCTTAGGGTAGATGAGATCATTAACTCAATGAGAAATCTTAGTGATGAAGTAAAATATTTGATTCTTTTCAAGAAAATACTAAGATCACTAACTCCAAAATTAGATTCAAAATTATCTGTCATTGAATAAATGCAAGATTTGAAGAATATTACTATTAAACAACTTCATGGGATCTTGACAGCCTATGAAATGAGAAAAGGGGGTCCATCAGACATCAGAGAGGAAGTATTCAATTATAAAGGAAAAGAAAATGAGGAGTTAAAGGAATCAGGCTACGTATCAGATGAAGAAGAGGTGAACTTTGTAAATAAACTCCATGTATGAACTGGCATATTTAGAGGTAAGATTCCCTTCAAATGTTTTGCTTGTGGAATATTTGGGCATTATGCTGCCAAATTCCCTTATAAATAAAACCATGAGAAAGCGAATAATTCTACAAAATTGAATGTTAGAGGAAGTATTGAAAACAAGAAAATTTTCTACACACAAGGAGATAGTGATGGTCTTTGAAATGGTGAAGAAGATGAATCTGATCAAGAATATCAATTACTTCTGGCATTTGAAAATAAATGTGTTAATGAGTCTGAGGATGTCTTTATGTATGCTTTGGAAGAAAAGGATAATATCATTGAAGAAATAACTTAGCTTAAAACTATTTTGGAAGAGGCTAAATTAGTTGAAGTCCTGAAGAAACAAATTCTAGAAAAAAGAGAGGCACAATGAAAAGTTAGAACTAGAAATAGTAAGCCTAAGAAAGGAACTTGAGAAAAAAAGGGTCTAAATCTTAGATTTGCTAAAGGATCTGAGACCTTAGAATAAATCATCAAAGTACAACACTCTCCCCTAATAAACAGAGGTCTTGGATATAAGGTCTTCTGAAACAGGAACAAAAATTTATATCAATGCAACAAAGGGAAACATTCATCAAAATTCCAGCTCTAAAAAAAGGAACGAGGGATAAAATGTCTCTCAATTAAAGCATCCTCACCTCAATAAAATGGGAATCTACTCAAAAAGGTATTATAATCCCATGAACTTCGATTTAAATGATCAATTCTTCACTTTCCATAATTTTGGCCATAGGGTTGTTCAATGTGTTTCTTATAAAACTATTATGACTAGAGAAGCAAGAAAACAAAAGAATGGGATTGGGTCAAAGAAATACTCCTACATTGTTTTCTCACCTCTCCAAGATGAAACATAATGTTCCCTTGGCAATATATTTGGGCATCAAGAAGTTGAATGCAGAATAAAAATAAGATTGATCCCGCAGAATGAACAAAGACAACAACGTCCAAGGTCTGGAAAAAGAAAACCATAGAATCTAAAAATTGTGGTATATATTTGTATGCAGGGGATCAATAAAATATGTGGTACATTTACAGTTGTTTTTCAAAGCACATGACATGTGACAAAGACAATTTTATGTCTTTTAATGAAATAAACAAAGAAAAGAATGTAACCTTTGGAAATAACTCACTTGCTGCTATTAAAGGGAAAGGATTTGTCTTGCTAAAGAATAAAGTTAAAGTTGAAAATGTTTTGTTTGTTGATGGATTAAGACATAACTTGTTGGGTGTTAGTCAAATGTGTGACCAAGGGCATGGATTTGTTTTCATATCAAATAATTGTGTGGTACGGAATCTCAATACATGTAAGATCATAATAAAGGGAACAAGAACTCCACGTAATGTTTATATCTTAGAAGCCAACCAAGAGCATTGTTACTCGAACAAATCAGAAGAAATTTGGCTTTGGCACAAAATATTGGGACACCTAAGCTTCACTCAATTACACAAGTCAAACATAATGGGAGCACTACGTGACTTTCCTAACATCTCTCTACTAGAGAACAACATATGCAAATCATGTTAATTCAGTAAGAAAACCATAGTTTAGTTTAATGAAAAAGAAGGCACTTCAAGTAACCCACTTGATCTTATTTATATTGATTTGTGTGGTCCTATGAGAAAGAATTATTCTCGGGGTGAAAAATACTTCATATTATTCATTGATGATTTTACAAGAATGCGTTGGATTGGCGTATTGAAACTTAAAGATGAAGAATTTGATAAATTTAAATTTTTCAAAGCTCTTGTAGAAAATGAGTTAGAATTGAAAATCAAATGTCTTAGATATGATAGAGGAGGTGAGTTTATATCAGATGATTTTTTTGACTTTTGTGATCAGTATCGCATTCAAAAGGAAATTCTCTATAGTTAAAACTCCACAACAAAAGTTAGAGGAAAAAATAATGAAAAAAACAATTCAACAAATGGCACGTGTCATGTTTGATGAATCTGGAGGGGGGGAGCAGCCCATACAGCTGTGAATGTCCTTAACAAAGCTCATGTTCAAGTAAACGCTGATAAAACTCCTTATGAAATTTGGTTTGGTAAGCCTCCAACTATCAAGCATTTTAGAGTTTTTGGAAAAAAATGTTACATAAAGAATAATGATGATAAATGCAAAGCAAAATAGCATGAGAACTGAAAATTGATACAGTTTCAGCAAATCACTTTTCATTTAGTAAAACCTTTTGTTACACCTTGAGAAGAGTAACACATTTCAAATCGGTTAATTAATATTAGAATATTGTCTAACTTAGTTTAATTAGGTTTTGTGTAACTTAATTTAATTAGGTTTTTCATCTTTGAAAATTTTTAAAAGTATTTGCAAAATTAATTTCGAAATGGTAAATGTTGAGAACATGTATATATTAAATTTAATTTCACCAAGTAAAATTGGTTGCAAGGGTGAATAATAAATCTATATATTTTGCAATTTTATGTATATTGTATGACATCAAATTAAGCCATAAATTTGTATATTTTGTAGTTTTATGTATATTATATGACATTAAATTAGATATTTTAGTTTGTTTGAGTAAATATAATATTTTTTTAGTAAATATAATGTTTTTAATGTAGATTTTTAATTTTAATTTGAAAATACAACTGAGATTTATTAGCATATTAAACAATAATATATAAATATATATAATTTTAATGTATTTTCATTACTATTAACTTTAAAAAATGAAAATTTTTAATTAAAAAAATAGAAATATTATCGAATTATATATATATATATATATATATATATATATATATATATATATTAATTACATATACATATGTTCTTTGTAGAGAGTTTGTTGATCAGTCTTCACTTACAAAATAGTAAACCAAAGAAGTCAAATTAACATGACTATGTACCTCCACCATCTGAAAATACAATCCTAATTTCAACACTTATTAATAATACAAATGCATTAAATTAAATATGGTATACTTCTACAGCATACATATTAATTAAATTAAAATATTAATAATATTTATCACAATCAAAATAAATAAAGAAATAGATATTAACAAGATACCAAAAATTTTGATTCACGTTTCTATAAATTATGATAATAAAATATTTGTTTTCACAAAGTTATTGATATTATGGGTTGAGAGAATCCATAAAGGCTTGCTGTAGGATGAAGATGAATTAGTAAAAAATAATTAATTTTTATGGTTTTTAAAAGAAATTTTGGTTTCAATTTTTTTTTAAATTTTTAAATATTGACAATTATAATTTATATTTTTAAGATTATAATAATATTTTTTTCACATAAATTTATTAATATGAAAATTATTTAAAATTTTAACATTATAATAATAAAATAACTTTTATTGATATGAAAAGATTTGATAATTTTGATTTATAATTTTATTTTATTTATATAGATGGGGTTGAATGTAGTATAAAAGAGAAACCACATATGTTTACAAATTTGAGATTGAATAAGTAGAAGGCAATTTAGAGTTTTTATGTTTAGTAGGAAATTTTTATTTTTATTTTTTTTAATAATTTTAAAATGTTAAAATTGTTGATGATTTTTTTTATAATTATTTATATTAATAATTTTAAAAATTTATAATATATTATTTTATATATTATAATAATGTAATAAAATTTTAGGGTTAAAATAAAATTAGATATTAAATTGATATATTAAGTTTTGTGTATTTTTTTTAATATGATAGGAGATTAATTTGAATATTAAAATATATTAGAGTATATATATTATAGATTTTGTTTAATTTAAATAAATGTATTTTTTTTAAGTAGATATTTTTTTGTTATGCAACCAATTCATAAAATAGAAGAAAAAATAGATCAACAACTTAAAAATTATCTTTTTTGAAGGGGGATCTCTTTTACATTACATAAATGAACAATTTTTGGATGATTCAAATGACAAAATCTCATTTCTATATATATAAGAATAAGGGATCACAATATAATCAAAGGGGACATAATGTAAGGGCACAACAATAACAATAGTCGGCTTCTATGAGGCACAATAATAACAATATTGGGACTACATGAGCACAACAATAACAATAAAGGGGCTACACTAACAATAACAATAAGAGGATAAACTAGTATTATAGGGACCTCACATGCCCCCTCTCTTTCAAAAAAGTGTTTTCCTCAAAGCTTGAGTATTTCGAGATGCTTCTATATAAAATTCTCATCCTCCCATGTGGAATCTTCAGCGAGTAAGTTTTTCCACTTCATGAGAGACTCTGAAATTGATCAATTTCGTAGTTGTGAGTTCTTGATTTTGTGACTGCTTCAAGTTCCAATATGATTTTTCCTTCCTATTCAAGTTCTAAAAATATTGTTTGAACTGGGACCTTGTCACCTATAACCTTCTTTAAGCATGAAACATAGAAAATTGGGTGCACTCAAGAAGATGCAGGAAGATCCAATTTGTATTCCAAAGCACCAATCTTTTGCAACACCTTGTAAGGACCATAATACTTTGGTGATAATTTATTATCTTTCTTAACTTGCTTGAGGGAAATGTTTTTGTATGGTTGTAGCCGTAAAAATACCCAGTCGCCTACATCAAAACTTCTTTCGTTGTGATGTTCATTTTCTTTTTGTTTCATTCGATTCTGCGCAAAAGTGGGGTTATCATTTAAGAGTTGGAGAACTCGTTGTTGATGCGTGATGTGATCTTCTACTTTTTGAACCTTATAATTTTCTCTTAAATATGATGTGATGGACAGTGGATGATATCCATAAAGTGTCATAAATGGGGTCATTTTTGCTGCTGTATGGAAGAAAGTGTTATACCACCATTTTGTCTCAACTTTATTTTGTTGAAAAACCAAACATTCTGCCACAAACTTTTGAATATCATATTTAAGGCCATCCCAAAAAAAATCCTTCTTAACCAAGTGGTAAGTTTTTAAAAATCCTGAGTGCCCTCCAAAGGGAGAGTTGTGCGATTCCAAAATAATCTTTTGTTTTAGTTGGGAATTCTTACAAAGATATAACCAATCCTTGTACCATAATGAATCATTTTCCCAGCTAAATGTATCATATGTACTAGGATCTTGCTGCAACTTTTGAATGAGTTCCCACACTTCTTCGTCATTCTTCTATTCATCCCTTGCTTCGGTTATCTAATCTAGTCAGATAATAGAAATGGCACAAACCAATGCTTCCACATCCTCATCCTTTCTCGAGAGTGCATCTGCAACAAGAATTTTCTTCCCTTTTTTGTAGATGATTTCAAAGTCATAACCCAACATCTTTGTGACCCAATTTTTTTCTCTTTTGAAGATAATCTTTGTTCTAAAAAGCATGTAAGACTATCGTGATCCGTTTTTACCTTGAAGTGTCTTCCCATTAGGTAAGGTCATTATTTCTTAAGTGCATGTAGTATTGCCAAATTTCCTTCTCATAAATAGGTGTGTGTACATACTTTCCTTTGATCGGACGACTTTAAAAAGCAATGGGTCTTCCTTCTTGCATTAAAACAATACCAATTCCATTTCCTAAGGTATCACATTCCACAATAATGGTTTTTGTGAAGTCTGGCATAGTTAAGACGGGTGCTTGGCACATTTCCTCTTTAAGATGTTAAAAGGCCTTAGTTGCTTCTGGACTCCAATAAAATGCATATTTCTTCAGTAATTTTGTTAGACGTGTTGCTATTATCCCATAATTCTTAACAAAATTGTGATAATACCCTAAAAACCCGAGAAATTCTCACAGATTCTTTATGGTTTTGGGGATTTTCCATTCCTTAATTGCTTTAATATTGTTGGGGTCTACATTAACACCCTCATGAGATACAATATGACCCAAATATTCGACCTCCTGTACTCCAAAGAAACATTTGGAGGTTTTTGCATATAAGTTTTTTTTCTCCAATACTTTGAGCACCCTATCAACATGTTTAACATGATCCTTCCAAAAAAATTTGTAGATTAGTATATCATAAAAAAATACTAACACAAATTTTCTAAGGAAGGGTTTGAAAATGGAATTTATCAAACCTTGAAATGTAGAAGGTTCATTGGTAAGGCCAAAAGGCATAACCAAAAATTTATAATGACCCTCATGAGTTCTAAATGTTGTTTTAGGAATGTCTTCAATCTTCATTCTTATTTAATGATATCCAAAATGAAGATCCAACTTGGTGGAGTAAATTGCTCCATGCAATTCATCCAATAATTCATCAATGATAGGAATGGGAAATTTATCTTTAATAGTGAGCTTGTTGAGCTCCCTATAATCCGGAGCCATGGTCCATCCTTCTTGTGCACCAATACTACTAGACAAGGAAATAACTTTGACTAGGTTGAATTATACCGGCCTGTAGCACTTCTGCAACCATACACTCAATTTCACTCTTTTGGGAATAGGGATATATATAAGGTATGATGTTTGGCGGAACACTTGCTGGAATCAAATGAATAGCATGATCATCATCATGAATAGGTGGGAGGCATTTAGGAGTCTCAAATACCTTAGAATGTATGTCCAAGAATTTTTCGAGATCTAGAGAAATAGATTATTTTGATGTTTGAACCTCTAATGAGCATAATTGTGCAATTATGACCTGTTGTTATTTATTTAGAATCGTTTTCATGCCATTATATTCTATTATCTTTTCCGGTTTCCCTACAATACCACTTAATTCAGCTTCCTTTGCTTCCCAAAAAAAAATTCTAGAAAATTTCTTGAAAAGTAAAATTTATCGTGCCCAAAGAGTGTAACCATTGGACTCCTAGTACAACATCAGCACCACCCATTGGAATGGAAAGCTTTGTAATATTCAATACATTTTCTCCCATGGATAGCTTGACATTTGGCACTTTCCAGAGCAATTTATAGTTCCTCCATTTGTAACCATCACTTGACACATTGGTGTTGGATATAGGAAGTAATGCAATTCCTTGGTTATCTTACAATGAATAAAATTATGGGTGTAACTACACAAATAAATCAATGATATTACCTTTTCTTCTTGATATGACCTTATATCTTGAGAGTTTGAGGAGTGGTGATTCCTACCAATGCATTGCAAGGTATGGTCGGATTCATTTCTTCTTTCTCCAGGATTGGTTTATGGTGTATATCCTCCTCTTTTTATGTTTCTTGTTCCTTTTCTTCCTCCTCTTCACAATATATGTAAAATAATTTCTTCTCATCACACTTATGACCTTTAGTGTATTTTCTATCACAATTGTAACAAATTCCTTTTTCTCTTTTTTCCTCCAATTGTTGTGGTGCCAACCTTGTAGGTTGTGGAAGGCTAGGGGTAGCAACACTTCCATATTTATAGTTGTGAGTGGTAGACTTCCTTGTTTCCATAATTTTTCTTTCAACTTTTCTTGCCACCCTGAATGCCTTCTCCAATGAACCAGGTTCCCAAAGGCAAACCTCATATTGGATGTTATCCTTTAAGGTCGCTTTGAAGACATCAACCCTATGATCCTCTGGAATATCATTTACCGTGATATTCAATTTTTGGAAGTCCTCAATGTTCTACCATTGAACTCTTTTGCTTGAGATTTATCAATTGGCTAAAAAAGGTGTTGTTCTTTGTATCCTCATAGTGTGCTATCATTTCCTCTGTAAAAATTGACCAAGTGACAAGTGGTTTACGAGAAAAAATCCATCGATACCATACAAATTGATTGAGTTTTAAATATAAATTTTAAATGTGTATGTTTTGTGTGTGTTGCACATTATGGAGATAAAAATATTGTTCCATCTGTAGTATCCATGTTTTCGGATCATTTCCATCAAACTTCCTCATATCCATCTTTGGAATATGGTGGGTCTTCAACCCAACTTTAGAGTCTATGAAATCATGATTAACATGTTTTTTGTTCTCATCATGAGTTTCATCTAATACCTTTTCTTCATTAGGAAGCATTTCTTGTAGCAAATTTTTCAAACCTTCCTTCCAACCTTTCATGTCTACTTTTAAACCATTCTTCAAATCTTCCATGTTTCCTTTCATTGTTTCTTCTATACCATCCATCTTAGCTTCCATGTCTGATTTTAAACCATTCTTCAAAAATTCAATGTTGCCTTTGATTTTTCATTCTATACCATCCATATTAGCTTCCTTAACATTATTTAAACCATCTATCTTATCTTGCATTTCATTTTTTGTTACTCTTTGCGAGAGAAAAATTTGTTGCATTTGGTCTCGTAATTTAGACATATCATGTTGCATTTTTTCCTCTTCATGCATCATAGTAGATCTTTCTGATCACCTAATGGGTGTAGAATTATTTTGTTTGAGAGGAATATTACAGCGAAATACTGATATCTATGCTTCAATATTCAGTTTAAATCAATTCAAATTGATTTTTCAAACAAAATTTATGCAAATTTTAAAAATACACACATTTTTATTGCTTTTTAGGAGTTCGATATTGAAATTATTGTATATCTGTGATTTTGGATCGCCAAGATCTAAAATTTAGTGTTGCGGTAACCATATGAGTATTCTTTCCAATGCCATAATTTCATACCAAATTTGGATTCTTCAAGATAATGTTATTCTAAATATCCCATGATGACCTAATTATGGACTTGTTCAGTAGAGAAAAATTGTATGGCATACTAAGTGTCCCTGTTTTTACCTTCGTCCCTTAAAACAATACACAAGATACTACCGTCCGTGAAATTTTGGCAACTTTTTACAAAATTAAAATCCAATGCAAGTAGAGGAAGTTATGATGATTTTCCCAAGGTCACGTATTTGAGACGAAATTCTGGAACATGCCAAAACCCTAACTTCTTCGAACCATAATTCCGAAAATATAGCAAACCAAGATCTGAAAGTTTTACAGGATGTTCCTCAGGATTTATACTCCTCATGGTAATAATTTCAGCTTCTAAACCTTTGTATAAAAAAATTTATAGCGAAAATGACAAGATGATCTATTTGCAGCAACGAACACTAGAATCCAAAGCTCTGATACCAAATGTTATGCAACCAACTCACAAAATAGAATAAAAGATAGATCAACTACTTAAAAGTTATCCTCTTCTAGGGGAAAACCTCATTTACATTACATAAATGAAAAATTCTTGGATGATTGAAATAAAAAAACCTTATTTCTATATATAGTAGTATAAGGGGTCACAATATAATCAGAGTTGACATAATGTAAGGGCACAGCAATAACAATAGTGGGTTTCTATGGGGCACAATAATAACAATATGGGGACTACATGGGCACAAAAATAACAATAATGGGGATACACTAGTATTATAGGGACCTAGCATTCTTAACCATTAAATTTAATTAAACTATATTCACATTTTTATTAAATAAAAAATCTCTACATATGTATATGTTTATGTAACATTGACATTGAGAGTTTTGCTTCAAGTGATTTTTATTGGAAGGGAAAATTTTAAAAGTAGATTTTTTATGTGATTTTGTTTATAAATATTTTAATAGAAAGTATTGCAAAATTTTAAATCTCTATCACCATAAGGAATGATTGTTGTTGACAATCTTAATCATAAGAAACACACAAAGAAAGCTCAAGATCTAGTCCTGAAATTTTTCCCAACATGGGAGGTTTCTGCAATGATTTCCTCGGGTCATTTCGGGGGATTGGCCGCAATGTGGGATCCTTCACATTCCTGCTTCAAACCTTATCAATCCTTCACTGGGATTATTTTGACTGGATACTTCCCGGGATCACACATTCGCTTATGTATTATAAATTTATATGCGACATATTCAAACCACAAATGTTTTTGGGATAGACTGGACTCTTGCGGTCTTTTTTTACATTCAATCTCTCATTTTGGCGGGGGACATGAACCTAACCATGGAAGATAAGGAGATTTGAAGGCAGAAATGCAAGCAAGATCCACTTTCGTGATACTTCAAGGACTTATTTGATCCTAATTTTCTCAAGGACATTATCCCTTGCCCATTATTTCCAACATGGAGGAATAGAAAATGTGGGGCTGAGGGAATTTCTAAAATATTGGACAGGTTTTTGGTCCACTTATATTCTTATGGCAGATTAGAGGATCTCATATCTTGGTCAACTTTATCAAAAATATCATATCATGCAGATATTTTTATTAATTGGATAGGAGAGAACATGTATTCAGCTCTACCATTTAAATTAAACAACTCATGGCTCCAAAATAAAGAATTTATAAAATCATTTAGATCCTCGTGGTATCTTCTCTTAGTTATATTTCCTAAACTCAAAATGGAAAACAGCATTTTCAAGTTGAAAAGGCTTAAGAAGGAGGTGTGTTCATGGATTAGAAACCGGAAGAAAGATTTAAAATCCATAAAACTGGAAAATACAAATCGAGAGATGGTTGTTCTAAATAACCATGAAGATCTAGATTTCTTTGTTGACCACACCAAGAAATAGTGAGAAAATGCCAAATCTTGAAGTTTCCAAAGGAGAATGGAGGCTGGAAAGTAAAATTCAATGGGTTGTTGAAGGAGAAAATAACACACATTTTTTCCATGGTGTGGCATCAAAGAGGAAAAGGGAAAATTCAATTTCGCATATAAGAGACAGGGGTAACAAGCTTCTCTCCTCACAACGGGAAATTCAGAGTGAGGTAGTGTGTTTCTTCAACAAACAATTCAGTGCAAGGGAGGATTTTATTTTTGTCGTACAACTGGGATTTGTTAATATCTTGCCACAAATTATTAATGAGGAGGCTTTTGAGATGTTGTATAAATCGATTACAATGTTAGAACTGTAGGAGGTCACAAAATCCCTTGACTGGATGGTTAGCGGGTGGAATTATTCAACCAAAGTCTTCGAAGAGAATAAATATTGGGAATAGTTTATCCTAAAATTTGAGAAGCTGCAAATGTTGGAAACCAAATGGTTGAATATGGGAGGCATGAATATAATGATTAAGGTTGGTTTATAGGGAATTTCAATATATTAGATGCATCTCTTCCTCCTACCCAATGTTGTCATCCAAAATATAATTACAATCATAACTCAATTGTTGTGGTGTGGCGTTGGAAAAAATAGGAAATATCGTTTGGCTCGACTTGATCTTATCTCCAAGAGCATGGTGTAAGGGAGTTGGGGAATAATATATACCAAGTGTTTCAGCCTTGTGCTGCTTAAAAAAAAAAAAATCTGTGGAGATATTTTAATGACTCTGGAATATGGAATTCAATTATCAAACAGAAATATCTGAAAATTTGTACTTCGAAGGAATGGGTAAGTCAAGGAGCACTAGAAAACAAAAATGTCTTGTTCATATGGTTTATTATGATGCAATCCAAACCCTAGCTATGTAGGAACCTCAGATGGGAGGTTGGCAGGGGTTATAGGATTTCCATTGGGTTGGATGCAATCAAAGGAATATGTGGAGATCACCTATTGTCTATTCCAATCCTTCAATTTCTACAAGACTCTGTTATTCTGACTCTCACTCACATTGGGTGTAAATGTGCAATGGTCTTCCCTTCTAACTTATGGACACACTCCCAAGTCTTTAGACTCCCAATAGCACATGAGGCTGAGTGGGATCGATATCATTACAAACTTGGCCAAGCGAGCATTTTGTTGACTAACAAGGATGATCATATTGCATAGGGAGGACGGGAAGTTGATGCTAATATTATGGTTTAAGAAATTTACTATTATCATTAGGGGAATTTTGAGGTCTAAAATGGGCCTCCTAAGAAAATAATAAAATAATAGCTAAACCAATAAAATAATATTTATGAATTTGCAATTCACTTTTTGCACCACAATCCATGTAACCATAGTTAAATTCAATTAAAAAGCTGTACCAAAATAAAATTAATAAAAAAATTGTACTGATGTGACTATAAATAAGAATGATATATTCAAGAAAAAGTCATTATCATTGAACAACTAATGCATTTTTCCTTTGTACTTAAATAACTTAAAATAAAATATAAATATAAATTTATAAATTCTTAATTATATTATATGTTATTAATTAAAATTTATATTATTTAAATTGTATAATAACATGTAATTAATATACTATATAAAAATAATATAATATAATATAACATAATAAATGTATAGGGATATGCATTGTTTTTTTCAAGAAATATGAAATGACAATAATATATTTTTATTCAAAAAGTGTGAAATGACATTTATTATGAGTACTTTACTTTGACTTTAAAAGTACTTAGAACACTACCATGGTTAACCATGAGTTTTTATCCACCATTGAGAATGTGACAAGTAATTACCTTTAACTCAAGAAATGCCACCTCAACCATTAGGGATGATGCCATCCCCTAAAATGTGATTGGTTCTCATAAAGTGAATTTTGATTGTACATTTTCCTTAGGAGACCCATTTTAGACCTCAAAATTCTCCTAATGATTACTTGAGACATTAGGCCAGTTTCTAATGTTACTTGGTTGGAAGACATGTGGAAATGGGATGCCCCTTTTAAACTAAATTGTTTTTTCTAGCTTACCTTTCATAACCAAATTCTCACATGGGATAATCTAATGAGAAGGGGATTTTAGGTACCAAGGATTTTTTGTATGTGCAGATCAGCAAATGAAGAAGTGGTTCACCTATTTCTCAGATTCCCCTTTGTTGATAAAATTTGGAATGAAGTAATAAAGTCCCTTCATATTTTTGCAGTGGTTGATATATCTTCTATTGGTGGGTGTTTTCTCATTGGATTGAGGATAACAAATCTTACAAGTCGCTCCCATTATATATTTTTTGGGGCATCTTTGAAAAGCTATCCTATATGAGAGGCTAACATGTATGAATATTTTGGCCTACCCCCAGGATAAAGGGCCTTGGATTCCTAAACCAAATAGGAGGATATGTATTTATAAGGAAATTGATTCAGCTCTCCTAATGGGATTTGTTTATGGTGCCTCTTTGGGGGGAATTTGCGGATGTGGGGCTAACATTGTGATGAAGAATGGCCGCCAATTTCAGTTCTATTAGAATACAGGATCAGGTACAAACAACAAAGAATAAATGGTCGCACTGTGGGGAGTTTTGAGATGTGTGTCCTAGCTGGAAATAGAAGAAATGCAAGTTATTGGTGACTCAAAATTAGTCATTGACTAGGTGCGAGACTTTTCTTCTTTTGGGTAACCCTAATTATTCCATTGGATATCAAAAACCAAACTGTTGATGAGGAAATTCAAGGGAATCTATTTCTCCCAAGTTCATTCAGAGAAAAATTTGATGACATACTCCCTCTCTAAAAGGGCATGAATGCTTTGCATGGGGTGATCAACTATTTCTTCCTAGTTGAAGGCTTTGTAAGTGGAGCTAGGGCCTTTTCTTTCTAAGCGGAGGGTCACTTATTTTTTGGGTTTTTTTATTAATTTGTGTAGGCTATGGATGCAATATAGGTTTTTGTCCCATCCTATTTTGGTGCTCCATGACACGTTTCTATTTGAGACCCCTACTATTTGAGACCCATATCTCATTCACTTAATGCTTATTTTACTCATGTAGTGTCACATGTTGAAGAATATAATTGTCTCAGTTTTCATAATTGTACTTGATTCATGATGTAATGTGTTTATCAAAAGAAAGAAAAATAAATTGTATTGTTAAATAAATTGAATTATTAAAGCATGGCTTTCATGCTTTAAGTCAGTTGTTTATAGGTAAAAGCCTCTATTGCAGGCTTCTATGGTTTATTCCAAGTGTCCTTGTCCATGTCATAATGTAAAGAACCCTTCTTAGGATTTATTTGTGAAGAAAGAAAATTATTTTTTGCAAATTAGGTCTTCTAGGACTCCTCCACTAAATTGGCCTAATTGAGGGGAAGAAACACCTATATAAAGGAAAGTCAAATTTTAGAAATCTAAGAAAGTCATATTTTGGAAGTGCAGGCAGAATGAGAAGTGCAGGCAGACCGAGAAGTGTAAGCAGATCGAGAAGTTTAGGCAGGACGATAATTACAGGAAGACCGAAAAGTGTAGGCATGTCGAGAAGTGTAGGAAGATAAAAATGTGCAGGCAGGCCTGTTGGAACAGGGTCTCCTACAAAAGCTGTGAATCTGGTCCATTTTGTATATTTTTTATTATATTTAGTCTAAAGCAGGGGTTTTGGGGTGGGTCAAAGCCCCTAATGCATTGTAAGTGGGTCAAGGGTAGACCAAGAGTCCACAAATCATGGCTTGCAGACCATTGGATGCGTAGGCTAAAGTAGTATAAGTAATTGAAACTTTTTTGAGTTGTAAGGCAGATGATGAACTAAGCTTCGTGCAAATTGTGAATTAGTAGATCTGTTTTGGGTTTTTTGGGAAAGGACTCCTGCTGGCTGTGTGCTCAGAGATCCTCAGTCCTGTTGTGTGCGGACCCTGTTGTTGTGTGCGTAGGTTGGGTTTTGGGTATTGTAAAAGGATCTGAAGGATTAATGAAAGCGGAAGGTTTTTGAACTCTGTGATACCTATTATGTTATGCATGATTCTATGTTGAGCTCCACAAGTAACTGTGTTAAGTACTTATGCTGCGTTGACAATTGATCTAAATCTTCTTGTTAGACTTTATGCAAGAATAGCTATGATAGTTGCTTTATTTCCCTGTATTTGTTAATTATTGTGATTATATGTGGTATTACACATGTGGATGCAAACGGACTGATATATCTGGGTTTTGTAATATGCGATCTGATATTTGCAAAGTTGAACGTAGCTCTGTCTGACTTACCTACCCTCTCTCAGGGTGTGGAAACCTGGTTCTAGCACCCTCCCATACTGCTTCGGGTAAGACTTTGGCCTGCGCAAGTTGGTCACTGTCGAAAGGGCCAGTAGTATAGGGGTTTGTTGGCAAACCTTAACCTCCAAACCTAGGTTATGACCCCTCGAGCCAACAGATGGTTCCGTTGCCGGGACCAGGGGCATTTTGAGAGAGGAATCGGGTAATGCCAAGGTCATACTAGAAACCTGAAAGAAAATAAATTGATGAATGGTTCGAACAGCAAGTTCAGTAATTCACAGTAAAAGAAAATTGTAGTAAGAGGTTGACCACCAAAGAGTGGAAAAATAAGTATATTTTCTCAGAGATCTACAAGATCTTCTTTTTAGCCATTTCGATTGAGCTCCAGGAGTGGCTCGCAAGGTTGGTCGAATTTCAGAAGTGTTGGAAGGACGAGTGGGTCACTCAGTCGACCCCGGAATTGATCCAACAGTTAGATAATGCTAATAACACCATCACTCACATAGTAGACCACTGGGTGGACAGCGTGCTAGGAGGATTCGTGACAGAATTTTCCATCGATCAGTTCGTCTCCTACCCCGAAGCAGAGCGAAGATTCTTTAAAGGATTTAGGGGTAAGTTTCTGAAGAATTTACCATTGTTGATTAAGATATTGTTGTGTGAAAAAATTATTCTGTGTAGCCACACCGAATGAATGACCTCTGATCTATAATGGACTACAATGCGAAGTGGAAAATACTATCAGACCAATCAAGAAGGAGGTAGATCTGTCTACAACCCGGTAAGAGAAGCAGCTGCGTAAATTCCTCCAGCCACACCACTTTCGAACCAGCGTAGGGGTAAGAATTCACCTACACCTCCACCACTAGAAGACGACATGGTTGCGCACATGAAGTTACCTACCTTCAAGGGTGTGGGCGATGAAGACATGGATTAGTTCTGGTTTGTCACAGAATCGGTATGGACTGTGCAGAATGTAGCTACTGATGTGGTGAAGAGGGCACAGTTGTCCCTTGCCTTCGAAGGAAGAGCTTTGGATTGGTACATGGGATACATCGGATAGTATGCAAACTCAACCATTGAAGGGATCAAGAACGCCTTGAAACAAAAGTTCAAGAAGCCTAAGTCCTATTCTAAAATAGTGGTCGATCTAAAGGATTTCAAGCAAGGGCCTTCTGAGTCTGTGTGGGATTCCAATCAACAACTGAAGAAGGTGATTAGAGAAGGAGGATTTCAGTATGATGACCGACAGCACACAGAATGGTTCATTGCTATGCTGCTACCTCACCTACGCGTACCTATGGGTCACCAAACTTTCGAATCACTAGAAAAATCCCTGGAGATCGCTATGAAGTTAGAAGTTGCACCCAGAGATGATACCCAGCTAAGCGTCCAATATATCCAAGGACAACTAGAGGCGATGCACATGGAGATCTAGAATCTGCGAAAGGAGCGAGGAGCATAGGCTACACCTGAAATATGGTGCATACAATGCAAGACGAATGGTCACACCAAGGATAATTGCCCTCTGTTAACAGACTACATGCAGGTCGGGGGACCTAGTCCGTTGCGCCCTAGGGAATTTGTAGGACCAAGTGGATCGGCACTATGGTGCGATGATTGCTGCGTTGCAGGGCTGCACGACACCAACCACTATCCCCACCTTGCTACGTAAGTCCCAGAATTAAAACAGCAATGGTGTAGGTTCTACAGGTCGGTAGGACATGATGAACATAACTTCTGAATGTATGATTTGATGATCGATCGAGGGAATCTCTATAGGGTGTAGTCGGATCCATCCTCACCAAGATCCCTCTCGAGCGTAGGGGGCTCCCCAGCAAGGGGCAGGGGAGGCGGAAGAGGTGGAAGTGCGGGTCGAGGATGAGGGAAACTAATCTGTTATAACTGTGGGGAGGTAGGGCCCTTTTCCAGGGATTGTCCAAACCCTACAAGACAGTCTTTCTGGTATTGTAGGCAGATGGACCATGTGATTGAAGACTGTCTAGTCTTGATAGCAAAGATGCAGGAAAAGTAGCTGACACCTATGCATAATATGCAAAGGGTTAGGGTCGAACTATGAGACAAAGATCCAAGCGTGAATGTCGTAACACGTAGTGGGATGGCCACCGGGGGGCTTGGGGAGGAAATTGCAACCGAACCTCTGATCCAACCAGCAGTTATCAAACAGGAAGGTTTGGATCTAAAAAATGAGAAAGAAACATTTGTCATAGCTCGCAACGACTTTGTTGAGGCAATGGCATCTACTTCGCAGCCGCCTAAAGACCTCAAGGCAGATGAGGAGTTCAAACCCTTTTTACAAGCATGTATGAAGTTGTTGCACAACCCAAAGGCCGTGGAAAATCTTCAGGAGTTGATAGATAGTTGCACAACATGACCTATCCTCCCTCCGGAAGTTAAGGACGTACACAAACTCTGTACATATAAGAAATGCACTAGTAGGGAGATGTGGTCGACTGTGCAAATCGGTGATTACGAGATGCATCAAGTTATTTTGGACCTAGGGTCAGATGCGAATGTATTAGCTAAAAAAACTTGGCAATGAATGGGGGAACCTAAGTTGGAATGGTCCACTATCCAATTGCGTATGGCCAATCAACAGAATATCATACCCTTGGGAAGACTATCGAAGATTGTGGTGGATATCACAGGGGTTAAGGTCCGAGCTGATTTTGAAGTAATTTAGATTGTCGAAGATGCGGACCCCTACCCTGCGCTCCTAGGCTTGGATTGGGCCATCGATATCGGAGGCATAATTAACCTAAAGAAGAGAAGCATGGTATTATATAATAACGGTACAAGGGTAATAGTACCATTAGATCCTTCGGAAGGTGAACGATGCACAGAACCAGTGCGTGACGAAGAAGATGTGGATCACATCTATAACTTGACTGCGTGAGATGAAGATTGGATCAACCCCACGGTGGAGGGGGTATTCTTCTAGGAAAAGGACAGTGAATGTTTCTCCGAATCCGATGGGGAGATAGAGAATTGGAAAAACCGGTTACATGATGTCTCTGCGCTGCGATGTCTTTGGATCACAAAGAACTTCTGCTGCATCTCCTCAAAGGTAAGAGATCTACCTTATTTCGATGGTTCTGGTAACATTAGGGACTTTTTGCGAGCATTTGAAGCCAAGGTTCCCAGGGAACAAAGGTTATGGGCCCCTAACCTAGCGATGTGTGCAACCCCTGCACGATGGTGGGAAACGCATAAGGAAGCATTCCTGGAGTGGGAGGATTGTCGGGCCATGATGCTCTTGCGATTTGAGACTCCAACAGAGGTACAGGTCGAGTTGTTCCTTGGCCCAGGCGATTTGCGTGAATACATGGTTGCATGGATGGAGACGTGGGATGACCGAACTACAGAAGAGTGGGTTCACTTATTCACTCATGTGTTGGGTCCAATCCCTACTTCCTGGTACCTGGATGCGGAGCTACATCAGCACATCTGCTACTGGGAAACTCTGAAGAATGACTTTATAGGAACATTCGGACTAATAGGGGGTTCTGAGGTGCTTGACAAAGCTCTGCAAGATATAGATACATTTGTGTTTGTCAAGACCGAATCTTCTACAGTATTTGGGACGCCAACATGGGAAACGCAGATGCAGGATATTGTCAACTGTCGTAGCTTGGCAAGAGCGGAAGGTGAAGATGATCTGCAGTCTGTCTCTATCCCAGAGTCGGAAGGGGAGTGCACCTTTGAAGGACCTCCACTAAAAGAATTTGATGTCACTAAGCCTCTCAAGATGTGCAAAGAAATCATTGGGACAAAATCTCACCCTAATTTGGCTAATATTAGGGACTACTGGGATGAGAATACAGTAGGTAAAGTGGTCGAATTACTTACAGAATATCAGGACTTGTTCCCTACATATTTTTCCGAGCTAAAGCGGATCACAGGGGACTTAGGGGTCATGCATATCACTCTGAAACCCAATGCGCAGCCCATAAAGCAGCGACCTTATAGGTTGAACCCCAAGTATAAGCAAAAGGTCAAGGATGAGCTCAATAAAATGCTTGCTACAGGTATCATTGAACCCGTTGAACAGTTAGACTAGGTCAGTCTAATGGTGGTTTAGGAGAAAAAAACTAAGGGAGAGATTTGGATCTATGTGGACCTACACAAGTTAAACGATGCCTGCGTTCATGATCCATTCCCAACGCTATTCTCAGACGAAATATTAGACAGCGTGGGAGGACAAGAAGCATACTCTTTCACAGACGGGTTCTTAGGATACCATCAGATAAGAATCACACCTGAGGACCACAGCAAAACCACATTTGCCACTGAGGGGGGATATTTTCAGTATACTGTCATGTCGTTTGGATTCAAAAATTCCCTTGCTATTTTCTCACAGGTCATTATCACGGTGTTCAAAGAATTCATTCACAATTTCCTCGAGGTGTATTTCGATGATTGGATTGTCTTCGGACTGGTCAAGGCACACGTCTCAAACCTACGCATGATGTTGGATGCCTGCCGGAAACACCAGATTTCCCTAAATATCAAGAAGTGTATCTTCTGCGTACCCTTCGGAATCTTGCGCGGCCACATAGTTTGTCGGCAAGGACTAATGGTAAATCCTACCAAACTCACAGTTATCATAAATTTTCCAGTACCAACCACGGAGAAATAGATGTGCTCGATCCTTGGACACATGGGCTACTACAGGAAATTCAATCAAGGCTATGCGCTGATTAGTGCCCCTGTGGAAAAATTTCTCAAGAAGGATTTTTCTTTCTTTAGGAATGACGAATGTCAAAAGAGCTTCGAGCTACTAAAAGAAAAGATGGTCTTGGCACCTATTCTCATCTTTCCAGATTGGGAGAAGGTACTTCATGTTCACGTTGATGCATCGGGCATTGCTCTCGGGGTTGTCCTTACACAGCCAGGAGAAGGAGATATTGACCATCCGGTTGCCTTTGCAAGTAGGAAGCTTTCTGGTGCGGAACGCAACTACTCCACCACAGAGCGAGAGGGATTGGACATGGTTAACGCGTTGCAGAAATATCAGCATTACTTGTTAGGAGGACACTTGAAAATTTTCACAGACCATTCAACTTTAAAGTACCTGGTCAATAAGCCTATGTTGGGGGGGGGGATATGTCGATGGCTACTGTTATTTTAGGAGTATGACTTTGAAATCATAGTCAAGTCGGGAAAGTTGAATGTTGGGTTAGACCACTTGTCCTGAATAGAGAGTGGAAAGGAGCCAACCGACCTGGAAGCCAGATTTCCTGATGTGCAGCTATTTTCTATCAAGTTAGTAGATGCACACTTCGTTGATATCATTCAGTTCTTGACTACCGGGACAGCACCTCTAGAGTACTATGTACAGCAGAAGAAAGAGTTAGTCACTCGGGCAGCAGACTTTACCATCATCGCAGGTCAATTATATAAGATTTGGGCAGATGAAGTATTGCGGCGATATGTTTTGGAGCATGAAAGGCATGCTATCTTGGCAGAAGCTCATGACGGAGTAGCAGGAGCTCACTACGCAAGGAAAGCAACAGCGAAAAATATCTTGAGGGCTAGGTTATGGTGGCCAACCCTGCATATTGACACCCATGACCATTGTATAGCCTACGATACGTGCCATCGAGCCAGGAGGCCATCCCGTAGAGATGAAATTCCCCTTCAACCACAAATGGATCTACAAGCATTTGATAAGTGGTATATCAATTTAATCAAGCCTATCAACCCACCAGGAAAGAAGACGTGTGTGCGCTACATTATTACGGCCACCAATTATGTAACCAGGTGGGCGGAAGTGCAAGCAGTAAAGGATTGTATTGCGGATATCGTTGCGCATTTCATATTTGAACAAATCCTGACCATATTTGGATGTCCGAAGATTCTCATGACTGACAAGGGTACGCACTTTGTTAATGAAACAATATGAGCTTTGACCGAGGAGTTCTAGATCCATCATGCGAATAGCACGCCTTATCACCCCTATGCCAACGGCGTGGTTGAAGCTTTTAATAAAATCTTGGAGCAAGCACTAGCCAAGGTATGAAATTTTGATCGCAGCGATTGGGACGTGCGCATCCCGTCGGTCCTCTAGGCCTATCAAACAACCTGCAAGAAGTTAACAGGAAAAACCCCATTCAGGATGGTTTATGGTAAATAATCCGTTATGCCCATGGAGTATATTTTTCCTAGTCTATGTATCACAACATTTACAAACATGGCAGAACCGGACATCATGGAGGAGCGATTAGCACAGCTTATGGCTTTGGAGGAAGATCAATTTATTGTGAATTTCCATCAGCAAGTCCAGAAGGCCTGCGATAAAGCCTGGCATGACCGACACATTTTCCAAAAGACATTTGAGGAAAGTCAATTGGTCCTCTTATACAATAGCCAGTTTTCAAAGCATCCCAGAAAGTATCGATGGCATTGGCTTGGTCCCTACACTGTTAAGGAGATCACGGATGGCGGAGCGGTTAGGCTTGCTACCCTACGCGGAGATATTCTCCCAGGCTACATCAATGGTAGCTGGATCAAACTGTATCGGATCAAATGACTCTATGTTCAGAGTAGCCATACAGGCACAAGTGGAGGCCCCACCACCACAGTGACTCGGGACGAGTCACAAGATTGTGTTGGAGGACTGTTGGAATAGGGTCTCCTACAAAAGTTGTGAATCTAGTCCACTTTTTATATTTTTTATTATATTTAGTCTAATGCAGGGGTTTTGGGGTGGGTCAAAACCCCTAATGCATTATAAGTGGGTCAAGGGTAGACCAAGAGTCCGCAAACCATGGTTTGCAAACCATTGGATGCGTAGGCTAAAGTAGTATAAGTAATTGAACCTTTTTTGAGTTGTAAGGTAGACAATGAACTAAGCTTGGTGAAAATTGTGAATTAGTAGATCTCTTTGGGGTTTTTGGGGAAAGGACTCCTGTTGGCTATGTGCGTAGAGATCCTCAGTCCTGCTGTGTGCGGACCCTGCTAGTGTGTGCGCAGGTTGGGTTTTGGGTATTGTAAAAGGATCTGAAGGATTAATGAAAGCAGAAGGTTGTTGAACTCTATGATATCTGTTATGTTATGCATGAGTCTATGTTGAGATCCGCAAGTAACTGTGTTAATTACTTATGTTGCGTTGACAATTGATCTGAATCTGCTTCTTAGAATTTATGCAAGAATAGCTGCGATAGTTGCTTTATTGTCATGTATCTGTTAATTATTGTGATTATATGTGGTATTTCACACATGGATGCAAAGGGACTGATAGATCTGGGTAATATTTGATCTGATATTTTTGAAGTCGAATGCAGCCCTGCCTGACTTACCTGCCCTCTCCCAAGGTGTGGAAACCTAATTCTAGCACCCTCCCATACTGTTTCGGGTGAGACTTTGGCCTACGCAAGAAAGTCACTGCCGAAAGGGCCAGTATTATAGGGGTTTGTTGGAAAACGTTAACCTCCGAACCTGGGTCAGGACCCCTCAAGCCAAAAAGACCAAAACCTTCAGAAGTGTAAGCAGGTCCGAAATTCTGAAGCTCAAGGCGACATTTTTGGGTTGTTTCTAGGTTGAAGTTGTTGGACAAGAAGATACTATTGAATTGTGCTTAATCATATTGGAAGGATGATTTGGTGCAGGAGTAAGTTTTTCTGGTCTAAGATCTTGGTCTATATCATTTTGAATCAATTGAAGGAGGTGATTTTTACTTGGTTTTCCCCCATATATGGGTTTTAGCCTTGACTGAGCACCTACATATGGTTTCCATGATCTTCATGTTTTTGTCTAGATAATTACTTGATGAGAAGAACATAAAGAAGTTAATAAGAAAATAAAAATATCACAAGTAATTATCAACATAAGAAAATATTTCTTCTTTTTTTATTTTCTAACATAGTATCAGAGCTAAGGTGAAAGGAGGAAGAAAAAGGTAGCCTGAAAATCTATTGAAAGGAGAACAACGAGCTTCAAGGTTAGGTCACAAGGAATATTAGATATCAATATGAATAACTCAATGAAGGCCGAAAATAAACTAGAAGGAGCCTCCAACTACAAGGCATGGAAAAATAGGATAGATCTTATCCTCGAAAAGCACAAAGTATTGAATCTTGTTCAAGGGAAATTTAGGAAACCAGCAAATGAAGTAGAGAAAGAGAATTTTATAGAATCTTCAAATGTAGACATGAACCTAATAGTGGATGGAGTTAAGGAAAAACTAATCCCATGCATATCCAACATATATGCTGCTCAAGAAATGTATAAGTCTCTCTCCAAGTTATTCACCATCAAGAACATTGGTCAAATAAAAATCCTCAAGAATGAAGTAAGAGTTGTTAAGATGATGAAAGATGATATTGCTTCATCATATTTTGTAATAATATACAGAGTATAATATTAACTACAAGTAATAGATGAAATTGTTAAACACACGCATGGTAGATGAGAACCTAAACACACAAATAGAAAGATAAGCATCAGTTATTCATATTATTCACCGTATATGTCTAATTATGCTACATTGGTGTGACCCTTGGATTCATCTTCCAAGGTCACTTGGACTCCTTTGTGACTGTTCGCCTTCCACACCTACCCATAGAGGATTAGGTGTCCAACATTCCCCCCCTTAATCCGAAGGGGTATGTGTGAGTCCAAGAGGAGAGTTGTGGCACCAGGCAGACAGACCATGGCAGCACTGAAGGAACGCGCTCTCCGAAATGTTGGGTATAAAGAGGTGGTTTAAGGATGACCACGTGCACACTGAACACAATTATTGCGCTCCTTGAACCTTTCAAATCAGCAGTTGAGGTCACAGAGAAAGTGTCCCTCATATCTGAAGAGGGATACCTTCAACCTAGAAGAAGGGAGGTCTACAACCTGTGATGGTTTAAGGATGACCACCAACTCTGGAATGCTTAATGCATTTCCTGGAACTCTACCAAAGCTGGCAAGAAGCTGAAGTCTTCTGCCAGAGGAAGTGTCCTGAATTATTTGAAGAGGAAGAATATCAACCTTGCATGGATGGTTTAAGGTTGTCCACTAACCAAAGGTGTGCTCATGGGCATCCATGTCTCTGGCTACAACTCTAAATCTAGAATGACAAATTGTGGCTCAGGCTCACTTGAACTGTTATGTCTCTGGCTACAACTCTGAATCTAGAATGAGAGATTGTGGCTCAGGCTCGCTTGATGTGGCTTCGAATCTTGTAGATGACCACCATTTTCTCCCCTGTCATGTACAAGGTGAGATGATGGCGAAAACTCAACTACAATATTGTTCAATATTCTAGAACAAGTTCTAACATGTGACTTAAACATCTTCTTGGTTGTTGATTCCCATTGCCAAGAAGCAATCCATCCAAGATGAATCTTTGTTCTTATAGGAAGCTTGTTTCTGAAGCATGTGTGTGAAGAATGGGTGTGCCGACCACAATGCTTGCATGGGTGAAGATCGAAATAGTGATCTTTCATATGGCCAACTCGATCACAGTGTTGGCATTTTTCAATCCGTTGTCGTTGTTGCTGTGGAAGAGGAGTAGGATCTGGAACAACTGAATGTAAACTCTGGCACTCTGAAATTTTATGGGCTTGGAGTAGTCCGGAATATGAAAGGACACATCCTTATCATATCCAAGACCAGTTTTGTGCTTGTTATGGACAAGCTTTTCCCAAGGTCTGATGATGGACTTGGGAGGTGCAGGTTGAGCTGTTGCATCTGCATGTAAATTTTCTCTTGTATAAGGAATTGAATGTGAATCGACTACAACATTACTGAATTTCTCTTTATGGGAGTCTGTTTCAATTTTCTGAGCAGAAACAAGTTCGGAATGATGACTCTGTTGTTGTAATTCTTCTTGTTGTAGCTGAGATTCAAGCTGCAAAAAATCTATCTTCTCTTTTGCATTTTGTAGACATGTTCTAATGTCGAAAAGAGTGTCTTTGTTAATTTTAATTGTACTGTCAAGAGTAGACATGATTAGAGATCTCAATAATTTTAACAAATTGTCAATCTTGGCCATTTAAAAATTCAAAGAGGTCTACTGCAACTCCACCTTATGTTTCAAGAGTACTAGTTAATCCACTCTTCTTTCAGTACAAATCTTAAAGAATAGACTGAGGGCAGAAATGGGTGTTGGCAGGTCTATTTACACCATCAAATGAATTCATAACCCTTTGAACATTTTCTTGATAATTGTCAACATTCGGTAACAATTAGAAAAAGAGGCAACACCCAGATTATGGTTGCGGAGGGCGATGGTCTATTCAACTATTAATGATCAGATTATATTATTCAATATTCATACCCACTATTGCAATGCATATTAATAAAGTTACAAATACCTTACAATTTCCAAGCTTGCAGCCTTCCTTAACACATCATCCTTCACATAATAGGTCATAGCTTCATCTGGGCCAAATGAGCATGAGCCACTGAGACCTAGTTCTTGCCTGGATGTTGATGGTGAGGCGTCAATAGGAGTAATTCCTACAATACCGAGATACACAAGATGCTTCACAATAAATTCACCAGTACAGTGCCAAGAATTATCTAATAATACATTTACTCAATCATGTTCACTACTCCAACATTTTCTCCTCTCCACGTATTCCTCCACGCTCAAGCACTCCTCTCTCAACCCTCCTGCAATCTACAGTTTTTGGAGTGTGGCTCTGCTAGGTTATCTTTGGCATTCGGAGTTTTAATGATGGGCGACGGCTTCGACACTTCTTTCTCAACAGCCTCAGTCTCTTCCTTCGGTGGGCTAGAGCTCACAGCCTTGGCCGGGGAGATGAAGGGTCGTGGAGCACCGTAGAGAAGAGGGATAGCACTGTAGCAAAGGTCGATGCATATGTAGTGTGAAGAGAGGTTATATGATGACTACAAGATATCTTTCCAGCAAGAGTTGTATCTGAATTAAAAAAATGTCCACGACAGACTTCATACAAGATCCAACCATCTTGCTTTTGTTTCTGGGAAATAGCGTAGGGAGTGAGGGGGAGGTGTATCATACATGAAATTACAATATACAATGTCACCGTTCTGTTAGCGTGGCCCGAGAGCGCAGTGTGTGGACTATTAGCGTGGTCGAGGAGGTAAGTGTGAGGATGGCGGAGGGTGGAGTGAGCGCAGAGCGGAGGTGGACCGTGGTGGTGAGGGAGGTGGACCAGCAGGAGTGGGAGTTGGATAGGGAAAGTATGTGTGTTACATGGCTGAGTAGGTGGCACCGCTGGAGTGACTCTACCATGATTATCCTAAACACAGTTCCATTCAGCACCAGTAGCTCATACGAGAATGCCTAATACTTTCAAACATAGAGATCAAGCAAATCAAAGTCTGGTTTCAAAACCGTAGGTGTAGGGAGAAGAAGCGCAAGGAATCTTCTCGTCTCTAGGCCGTTGTTACACAGTAAATTGTCACCGTCCCTACCATTCCCCGTCCCGCATAATGGAGGACCCATTTTGTGACCTGTGAACATTGTCATGCCTTGAAAACATCATCAATGCATTCCTCTAAGCATGAGCTTCATTTGCCCTAAAGACATCTCCTTGCAAAAATCATGAAAAACATCTCTTTTTGCATTGGCGCGGGCAGACAGTTCATCACTCGCGCCAATGGGGAAAATCCTGCAAATAGGCCGCGCCAACTGGCGCTCTGTCCCAGAGCAGTAGTCGCGCCAGCCAATTTAAGGAGTGTTTTTTAAATAAAGATGGCGGAAGTTGAGTTTCAACAAACTCAGAAACCATTGCCTATCTTGAGTTGGGAGGTTTGGCTGCGGGAGTTCTATGGAAGGAAGTAGTTTTGCCACCTCCCATGGAACCTTCCTTGTTGATAGGGCCAATCCCACAATAATAGGGATCCCAACTCCCTCCTTCCCCATCTATAAAAGCCTGCTCAATTCCATGGAAAGCTAGTCTTGAAGGGCCTAAGCTTTGAATCTCCAAATTCCCAAGAGCCTTTGTGCTGTAAGAGCCCTCTTTCTTCCCTTAAGGCTGACTCAAGTGAGGAGACTATTGTCGAGAGACTCAGGAGAGGTTTGCCCTTTCTCTGGCGAGCTTTGTGAGACGTGAACGACTGGAGACCCATCCAAAGGAGACCACGACGTCAGAACTTTGGTTGTAATCTCTTTCGATCGTTATTTAATGAATGATTACGATTGTGGTTCCACTCTATTTTCAATGATGTTAATATGAGTAATATCCTTTCTGACTGATATTTAGTTACGTATGCCAGATTTTATGCTTGTATCTGTTTGTTTCTTGCACGTGCAGGTATCCATCCATGGAGATCGTAGAGGATCGTGATCTTCCGAGGCTGAGGAACGGGAACGCTCTCTTCTTCATATCATAGCATTGGATTCCAGGTAGGCTTCCATCTTTAGTCTTTTCATTCGTAACTAGGAACTTGCGTCGTAACATTTTTGATTGTTGCTAGACCCCTGCTGGGCTAGTAGGGATCGCCTCTGTCCACAAAGGGGATTTACCTCCTCAACAATTTGGCGACTTCCGTGAGAACGTTCGATTTCCTTTGTCTCGTTTGTGTTGTCTCGCTTTGATTATTTTTATGTTTTCCTTGTGATTATGCAGGTTAGGTTCTTTCTTGTTTTTGCTTCTTGGTTTGTAGTTTGCATTGATCTACTTGAGTAGTTCTCTTTTAATTTTGAGTGAGAAACTAGGCGGCACGGTTTTTAACGGAAGCAATCGTGCCAATTGGCATGTTCCCATTGTTTAGCCCGCGCCGGTGCTTTCGCGCCGGGTTTCAGCCTTACGGTCACGCCACTCCTGTGTAAGGTTTTGAGTTCTCATTTTTTGAGCTCTCTGGATTTGGTCAGTGTTTTTCTTCTTGATTTCCCGACTGCCTGAGTGTGTTGGAGTCCTGTTTGACTGGGGATTCACCTCTGTCCTTTGTTTGTTTGCTTTTATCTACCGATTTCACGTTTTAAGCCCTAGGGCATCTAGTGGCTTAGTGTATCGAGCCCTCCTTGGGAGTTTTGGTGTTTTGATTGTCCTGTCAACTGTCTGATTGATTCTCCACATCCTCTAAGTAGTTGTTCATTGTTTCGTTGCGATTTTTGGTGATTGTTCATTCCTTCATTCAAATTTCGTTTGGTCTTGCTTTGGACCTAGATCACACGGTCCATTGGAAGTTTTTGAGTCTTTTCTTTGTTTTGAGAGACTTTGGTCGATTTGGGATCTGATTGTTTGTGTTGTTGGGTGAAATTTGCTTGTTTCGCTCTCTCGAATATCGTTTCTCAAGTTGTTCCGTTTGTTTTCAGTTTGTTTAGTGCATATTAGCTATTAAACATTGAAAATCAAAAAAAAAAATCTCTTGTGCTTTTGATTGAATTAGTGCAAATTGTAATCTTTTCAATTTTGCTAGTGATTAGTGATCTGAATGAAAATTTTTAAATTTCATTAGTTGCATTAGAGATCTCATTGTTTGTCTTCCGTTCATTTCGTTTGTGTAAAACCTCTCAACTCTTTTCTAACTAGTTTTCATCGAACGAAATGTTGGATTGTGGCATGTAGCTTTGCATTTAGGAGTCTTTTAAGACACTACATATGATAGGGCCTGAAAATTGAAACTTAATCGAAGATCAACTTTAAAATATATCCAATTAACCTAAGGCAGCATTGAAATCTAACTAAACATATTTAGAGGTCTAGGCTAGAGACGTGTTCCGGCGTCTTTAAACCTAGCAGTTGTCGCTGTGCTTGCAGCTTTGAACGAACGCTAATACGGACTTATAAAATGCGGGGTGTGGCGTGTATAAAGGAGACCCCTCTGGGTTTCAATCCTTTATCCACGAGAGCCAGGGCCCTGTCGCCCACATACCCGCGTGATACACCGAACACGGCATTCAAGGAGACTACTGCACGTACGGAAAGTCCTTGGTCGATTTTTGTTTCATTATTGAAACCAAGGTGTATATTGCAGTTCACAGAGATTTGGTACACCCTTTGTGCCTAGTATTTCCTGAGCAGTCATTTGGTCTTTTCTGACTCCCTAAACTTGAAAAGACCGTCAAGCGCTTGTACTTTCACGCTTGTGTCAAATCTGAAAGAGATAGAGTCACCTTTTTATCGTTTCTCGACTCTTAAAATATGAAACGGTAGAATTTCTTACTTTACAATGTGGTAAAATTAATCGCCCACGATTACACACACCCATTTAGACATTGTGACCGTTTGATCGTGTGTCTTAACTCGTTTTGTTACATGTGTGTGTGTCCTATTTCTCTGGTCTTTTTGCCACGATGGCGGAACCTTCGGTTTCGTCTGTGGTAATCTTTACGGACGATTCTTCAGAGGCTTCCCAATCCTCTGTTGAACCACAGCAGCCTGTTGTTTCCGAGTTTCCTGACGAGGGACCGGTTCTCGCTGAGCAACCCTTTGGAGGACCAGTTGAGTTCAATTGGCCCTTTTCGGACCCTGTGTCTGAATTGAGATTAAAAGCTGATTTCCTTTCTCTTACATCGGGTTCGCCGTTTGTTGCTGCTGTATTTCCTCCTAGTCCTCGCCATCTCTTGCGTGATTTAACGGCAGGATCAACCATGAGTGATTCTGGTGAGGAAATCCCGACGTCTGGTGAAGACTATCAGCTCTTCCCGCGTAGATTGTTTGAGGGAGACAACTCTCAGCTGGCTAACATGTCAACAGCCAGTCCTTCTTTACCACAGGGATACAGATCTCTGGGTCAGATCATTTTAGCTGCAGCCTCTATGGGAATATCATCTCCTGCTTCAAGGCCAGCTGCTACTACACCCAGGGTGTCTCCTCAGACGCCCGTCACTTCTGTTCTCGTCCGGCCCAGCATTTACCGCGCGCCTCTTCCTCCTTGTCTCGGCCCTTGCAGGGGTGGAGGTAACTCTTGAAGATGTTTGTCTAGCTCTTTGCTATACGGAAGTGTCTCTCGGAGGAGTATCGGTTGTCTTTGCAATAGCCGAACGCCGAAGCTGGACCGTTTCCCCAAGATCCTTACCGATCTTTCTTTTCGCACTATGCACAGGATGGTACTCCCGTGTATGCTTTCCCAGGTCAGTATGACGAGCACGGGGAGGTTTTCGGTCTTCCCGCTCCTGAGGCTTATTTGTATGCTCAAGGCTTACCATACAACCAGGCTTATAACCCGCAGGGACAGCCCTTCCAAGGCCAACCTGCGGGCCAACCGCTCGCGCTGGCCACGGGCAACCATCCGAGCCTGCCCCGAGCCGACAAGGGCCATTGTACGATCGCGAGCCGTGTTATAACCCTTACGGTCCTTTCCCGCCGACCTCGGTAGGGGTATCCGCGGGACCGGTGCGGTCACGGGGGCAAGTCCGACCTTCTTCTGCATCTCTCGCCGCGATGTCTGTTGTTTCTGCGCGTTGCATATCAGCCGAGGACCATCCTATGGTTCTGTTTCGAGTCAAACCGGTTCCGGCCTTTCAAATCTTTGTTCCACCACCGAATCTTCGGAACATCCCGGTACAACCGTGTCCACCTCCGGGCCCGGTAGGCCATCGGTGCAACTTGCAGGGCTCATGACAGGATAGCTTTGCGCAGCAGGATACTTGCTTTGTTTATCACGGGTCGGCTTCAGTATTCGTTCGACCCCCTCTCGGTCGGGTGCTTTGTTCATTCGAGCGACCCTCTCATTAAGGTCCCTGCTGTCAATAACTTTGTTCATTCAATGCCGCAACCAAATCAACAGTTGCGCCCTACTTATCAGGCTCCACAGGGTTCCACTTTTCAGCAGCCTACTCATCCTCAGGGTGGTTATTATCCTCATGGTCAGTCTCAACCGAACTATAACCACCCTAGAGGCTCTCAGTATTATCCTCCTCCACCCGGTTCTACCTACACTCAGCAGCCAAATCCAAACGCTGCTTATACAGGGCCAACGCATAATCAGGGTCCGTACCCTGGTTATCAAGCCCCACACTATGGTTACCAGCATCCAAATCTGCCTGGTTATACGACCTATGCCCCCTACGGTCAGAATCCTGCGGGACGGAACCCGTGGGGAGGGAGGGGATATTCACAACCATCGTGGTGTGGTCACAGGACACTCATCCCGACCCTGGCATGGCCGGTTAACCCTCCATTAGTTTCATGACTGCCTTGGACTGCTGGACGTTTCAAAAGTTGACCAATGATCCCGATTTTACATAATCCTGTTGGCCTCCGGTTCCCACCAAGATACCGGGAGATTGTCCCAAGTTTGAGGGCAAAGCTGGCGAAGACCCCCAGGCGCATGTGATGACGTATCACCTCTGGTGTTCGTCTAACTCTTGGGTCGACGATTCGATCCGTTTGCGTCTTTTCCAGCGTACTTTAACAGGAGCTGCTGCTAAGTGGTACATAGAATTATCCCGTGGCATTTTCCAAGATTTCAACTCTTTAGCCATGGCTTTCCTCACGCACTTCCAGTTACCGGTCCGGTATGAGGCCGGGACGCACCTCCTGACTTCCCTGAAGCAGGACAAAGCCACTCACATCTCAGATCACATTCATGAGTGGCGGCGCCGTCGTCGACTGATCAAGTTTCACATACCTGATCAGATTTTGACTCACTGGTTCACCACCTCCTTTGTGAATAAAATCGCTTAGAATATCGCGATGGGAGCATGTGTGACAGAGGAACAAGCTATCGCGTGTGCCCAGTACCTGGATCTTGTCTATTCGCAGTCTGGCACGCTTTATGACATCTTGACTGATGCTCCACGGCCCGGAACCTCTAAGGCTCCACCTACCCCCGCGGTAGATGGTGTCATTGGTTCCGTCTCTCAAAATTCGAAGAAGTCTTCGAATGGGAAGCAGAAGGCTAATTCTTCCAACAATACCTCTGTTAATCCCGCCTCATCCGATTCTGGTAAAACCGTGGAGGTGAATGCCGTCCAGGCCAATCCTGTGGACAAATCCTCCAAGGGGAAGAAGAAGGGCAAAAGAAAATCAAAATGTGATGCCCCGAAACTAGAATCCAAATCTCGAACTGAGGATGGCTCCCAGCGTAAACCGAAGTTTCCTTGCCTCATCTGTGAAGGGGACCATTATACTAAGGATTGTCCACGACGGTCCGAGGTTAGTCAACTTCTTAAGGGCCCTAAAGGGACTCCAGCTGTTTTAAAAGAGCCATTTCCATCTCAGCAGACCCAGATGGTCGAACAGGCGTCACCATATGCACCGTTTGGGTCTCAGGTTTTCATGGTGAAGAGTATTGCACCTATCTCTGTCACTATGCGGTCGAAGGATTACAACGAACCGCGGCAGGCACCTGGGAAGGCATTTGCGGATGGACCACCTCCCCCACCTGTCTCTGGTCCGTTGGAAATCGAGAAGCCGACTCTCGAACCCGTTGTGAAGCCACCTCCCAAAGGTGTTCTTCGAAGATCCTCTTATAATCCAAATGCTCGTGCCGCTCAACATTACAGCATTGTTGAGGATCTGGCACAAGCGCCATGTGCCATGTCTGCACTTGAGGTTTCAAAGTTGTCCTTCACAACGGAAGGCTTTACTATCTGCGATCGGGGGCATCGATCCCGCCGACTCGAGCCTTCTCACCTTCGATCTAGAGAATTTCACTCCCCGACTTCCGCATCAGATTGCTTTGGTTATCCAAGTCGGGATTAACGGTCTGAACATTCATAGGGTCGTCGTAGATGAGGGTGCATCTACCTGCGTTATGTCCTCCGCTTGCTAGAAGGCCATCGGCTCTCCAGATTTTTCGTCATCTCCCAATGCCCTTGAGGCATTTGATGGTCGGGAATCTAAACCCATGGGCGTTCTCGAGAGTCTTGCGATCACATTACAGGGAAAACCTGTCAACGTAGAAGTGGAAGTGGTTGACGCTAAACTCAACTACAATATACTTCTTGGCCGCAGTTGGACCCATGCCATGCTCTGCGTGCCATCCACCGTCTTTCGATTCATTAAGTTCCCTCACGAGGGCAAGATTGTCACAGTGGATCAGTTGTCATTTTTCACCTCTAACTCTGAGAACAAAGTGCCATACGTGGATCAAATTCCGAATCCCCCAGACAGTAGAGGACCTGGTCTCTTCAAAGACCCAGTCCTCATGGGTATTTTCCCCGCACTCCCCCCTGAGCCTCCTCCTGGGAGCTCGTTAGAGCATCGTTCTTTCTCTTGTGCCAAGCTCTTCGAATAATGAAACAAGATGCTACGAGGATAGTTCTTTTAAGTGTGTCAACCTCGTTAAAATAATGAAACATGAGCATATCCAATTCGAGTTTTGATAGATTTAGTTCAAATCTCTTTTGTTTCCAACCTTCACTCCATTTTCTATAGACTGAAGCTTGGGGGGCATGCACCTCGAATTGAGACACCATGCTGGGGGGCATGCCCGTCTTGTGTGTACATAGGTGTGTGATTTTCATTTGTGTGCATGTATTGTGTGGTGTGCTTTGTAAACATCTTTCTGTTGATCGGGTCTTCCTGGTTGTGTAGATGTCTTTTCATCCATTTGTTGGTTTCGCGGATGGTGCCTCCCGCAGTACCAGGAATCTGTCTTCAGCAGCCTGGGTAATCTATGATCCTGCTGGTGAGTTGATTGACCTGCAAGGAGTGTGTCTAGGACGTACCACGAACAACATCGCGGGATATAGTGTTGTGTTAGAATTATTAACCGAGGTAGTAAACCTTGGTATCCGTGAATTGCTCGTGTATCTAGATTCACAGCTTGTAGTGTTACAACTGAACGGACACTATTCGGTAAGGAACCCATCCATTTTACGCCTGTATTTGCGTATTCGATTACTGGAAAGGAATTTTGACTACATTACATATCATCATATACCCAGGCATTTGAATACATTAACAGATGCAGTAGCAAATTTGGTATTAGACAGACATTTGCACAATTTATAAATCATCATCACATGTAAAGAAAGACTCATCCAGAAATAGATATGCATATATATATAGATATCGAAATGTTTACATAAGAGTGTGTCACATAAAACTCAAAAAATATACATAATCGTCTTAATACATCCGGAGACGGTATGTCTCTCAAAAAATAGGTGTGGTATAAATCCTAAGGACTAATCCGCATGGTGCTCATGATAGCATGTGACTGCACGCACTAAACGCCTCAGGATTCGGTGGACCCGACTTGGAACTCCCACCGTGTGGCGCTGGTATGCCATCGGCACGTCTGCCAGCCGGGCATAGTCTGGGATCCCGTGGGCAATCCCCTCGAGGTTCTGGATCAGCTCCTCTCCTCCGTTTCCCTCTCCCTGAATCTCAGGGGCGAGTTGTGTCCTCCGAGAGATTGGAGACATCCCAGCTGGTCTCTCAGGTCCCACATCTGCATGCATATATGATTGTGTTAGGAAGAATGTGTATTAACAAAAAAAAAACATAAAACATAAAATCATATATGAGGTCTTACCCAACTCCTCGTCCCAGTCGTCTCCTTCTGGTAGTGGGAGATCTGGGTCCCCGGTAAAGTCAGTTCCTGCATAGGGCCAGTCTTCCACGACAATCAGCTGGCACCGTAACCACCTAAAAAACTCCGGCCTCCAGGACATCTGTTGGCCACCTCCAGATCTAGGTATCAATGCTGCCCAACGAGCCATTCTTGGCTCTCGTGGTATCAGATCTGCCACTGCGGCCCCTTGGCCCTGGAAGATTGGTAAGCGTTCCAGAATGAACGATACCAAGATGGAACCATAACCGAACTGTTTCAGTTTTCCCTGTTTGCATTTCGTGAGCTGCCTTTTCATGTTGATTGTTACTGCTGCTGCCCAGTTAAACAGTAAGGGACCCATGCATTCTGAGGCCAGCAGGAGTTGGGCCTTTGTGGCCTCGTGCGGTATGCAGAACAACTCTCACTGACCCTGCAGCCCGCGTGATGGTATGCAGAACAACTCTCAATGCCAGATCAGGGATAGTGTGGATATCCACCTTCTTGCTTCCTGATCCTGTTTGTGCCCCTCGGCACACTCGTGCCATCACTTCTTCCATCTTCTCCCCAGATGGTCTGCTTCCAGTCAATACAGGGATTGGACCTCTGCGGGACAATCCGGTGATGAAATAAACATCGGAAACCTCCAGCTCTAATACCTGGTCTCGTAACCTGAACACCTGTTCATTTTCGTCCAAGATAATGATTAAATACTGGAGGAGCTCGGGCTGAGCTCGTAAACAGGGTGTGAGGAAGAACTTTTTCAACCCGCAGTTTCTAAGGGCATTCATGCAAGCTTGACTTTGCATGGTTTGTTCATCCTCTTCTCCATGTTCTCATTCTTTCCATTCAATTTCCATTTTGGTTGATTACCTGCATTCATATGGCCATGAACCCTTAGTTAGATCTCTGATGAGCCTCAAATTCCATACAATTTGGTCTAAATGTTGAAATTTTAGGCGGATTTTTAGGTTCGGCCGCTGGCGCGGCTGTTCACGTGGCGCAGGCCCTTTGTAGAAAAGAGCTCATTGGCGCGGGTTCGTGCCCGATACCCGCGCCAATGGGCGCAGCCCTAAAATTTTAAAAGTGGCCCCATAGAACTGATTTTCAAGGGAAAATTATCAAAAATGGATGAAAATGTAGAGCAAGGGAACGCCTCTTACCTGTGACAGACGAGAAGCTGAATGATCAACTGGATTTGTCGCAATCACCATCAGAATTTTTTGCTCCAAATGGACCACTGTTGCTTTTTACCACGGTAAATAGTAAAAGTAATTTTATTTTTACCAATTTGACATATTTATAACTTTTTCGACGTTAAATGGGTTTTAAAAGTTGTTTTTATCAAATATTTGCATATGTTATGTCGAAAATGGATTTTACGCTTGCTTGGACTGTACAGCAACAGGTTTTTGCGACTTAAACGATGGAAACGAGTTGTATTTTATACTTTTTCGGACTCGGTAAATACACGAAAAAGTCACTCTGGAGTCATCTTTCAGCTCTTTTCTGACTCTCTAAACATGAAAAGATTGCCGAGGCCCTTGTCGTTTCGATCTCGTTAAAATGGACACGAATCGACATTCACCCGGTATAAGTTTAACCCTTTTTCGGGCCGGGATGGATTGATTACGAAAAAGGAATACCCTAGCCTATTGCGACTAGGAGGTTTTCCCGGATATTGTTTTCTACCTTTTCGGATCTGGGGAACTATTTACGAAAAGGGACCTGTGGAGTTTTCTTTTCCGCTGTCTTTTAAAACTCTCTAAACATGAAAAGACGCCGAGTTCTTCCTTTGTCAGACTCGTTAAGCCCTGATGACATTGGATTTCGTCGAAATGACGTTCTCCGAGTTTCTCCTTCCTAGGACTCGTTAAATGCACTAGGATGGATTCGCCCGAAGGGCGGACTTATATCACAAGCATATGCTATCCCCTTCAAGCTTGTTATCAAAAATAATTGAGGTACTCGCCAGAAATGGTGGGGGAAAAATGGAACCATCGTCGTTGTCGTCGGCAGTATGTCGCTCTTGAACATGGCACTTGTCTGCATTCGTGTCGGGTTGGGGACATCTCATCTCGTTGCTTCACTTTGCCTCCGTGGGTTTGGATAATCCCTTTTGACCTCTCATCTGCTCATTGCCTCGTCACCATGACCTCTGATCCGTTGATGTCAAATACTGCCAAGTCCACTGTCGTGTCGTTTATATGTTCAAGAGAAGTTGGCCTCTGCGAATATCAACCTTCCTCTGATTCTCATACGATCCTGATTCACAACAAAACATCATGTTCCTTTGTCTCATGTCGATGATGTGGGAAACATTATGGCCCACCTTCGATCAAGGTCACTTCCTGTCGACTTCAGCTCATTATCCAGGAAGTTCGTCTAGAGACTCCTTATGGTACCTTGGAGCCTGGATGCCTCAATGGCAGGTTCGTCGCATTCGACGTGAGGTTTACATCATTGGCCTCCGATCGAGTGATTCTGCGGGTGTTCGACGTCAACTCATTTATTCGCACGCCGTAGATTGTACCTGTAGTACCTTGAGGACCATTGTCATTATTGGTGGTTTCTCTCGCGTCTGTTAACATCTTTCATCATTGGCTGGTAATCAGGCGATGTTCATGCATGTTCGACTTCAGCTCACATATTCGCATGCTTGAACTTGTACTTTGTTGGGTCGAGATGGAGCGCAAGACCCTGGATTGTGTCTGTTGTAATCCAGGCTGCGATTGTGGATTATTATCATTATGTACATGACTCACTGATTGGATGGCTGCGACCATACCTGAGTCTATTTGTTTGATCCTAGTTGGATGGCTGCGCCCATACCCTGGATCCGGATTATAGCATACTTTGTTTCGGATGGCTGCGTCCATACCACATATACATCATGTACTTGAGATATCAGTTGTATCTTTCTGCGCAGGTTTTCCGACGGCGGGCCTTCAGTTGAACATGTTCTCATAAAGCATTTCACCCCTCTCTCTCTCGGGCCTCATACTTTAGGGGGCATCTGTTACACAGTAATTTGTCACCGTCCCTACCATTCCCCGTCCCGCACAATGGAGGACCCATTTTGTGACCTGTGAACATTGTCATGCCTTGAAAGCATCATCAATGCATTCCTCTAAGCATGAGCTTCATTTGCCCTTGAGACATCTCCTTGCAAAAATCATGAAAAACATCCCTTTTTGCATTGGCGCGGGCAGACAGTTCAGTACTCGCGCCAATGGGGAAAATCCTGCAAAGAGGTCGCGCCAACTGGCGCTCTGTCCCAGAGCAGTAATCGCGCCACCCAATTTGAGGAATGTTTTTTAAATAAAGATGGCGGAAGTTGAGTTCCAACAAACTCAGAAACCATTGCCTATCTTGAGTTGGGAGGTTTGGCTGCGGAAGTTCTATGGAAGAGAAGTGGTTTTGCCACCTCCCATGGAACCTTCCTTGTTGATAGGGCCAATCCCACAATAATAGGGATCCCAACTCCCTCCTTCCCCATCTATAAAAGCCTGCTCAATTCCATGGCAAGCTAGTCTTGAAGTGCCTAAGCTTTGAATCTCCAAAATTCCCAAGAGCCTTTGTGCTGTAAGAGCCCTCTTTCCTCCCTTAAGGCCGACTCAAGTAAGGAGACTATTGTCGAGAGACTCAGGAGAGGTTTTCCCTTTCCCTGGCGAGCTTTGCGAGACGTGAACGACTGGAGACCCATCCGAAGGGGAACACGACGTCAGAACATTGGTTGTAATCTTTCTTCGATTGTTATTTAATGAATGATTACGATTATGGTTCCACTATGTTTTCAATGATGTTAATATGAGTAATTTCCTTTCTGACTGATATTTAGTTACGTATGCCGGATTTTATGCTTGTATCTGTTTGTTTCTTGCATGTGCAGGTGTCCATCTGCGGAGATCGTAGAGGATCGTGATCTGCCGAGGCTGAGGAACGGGAACGCTTTCTTCTTCAGATCATAGCATTGGATTCCAGGTAGGCTTCCATCTTTAGTCTTTTCATTCATAACTAGGAACTTGCATCGTAACATGTTTGATTGTTGCTAGACCCCTGCTGGGCTAGTAGGGATCGCCTCTGTCCGCAGAGGGGATTTACCTCCTCAACAGCCGTGAACAAAAAGATTTCTGCAATGAACAAGTTGTTAATGGAGGAGAATGACCGCTTGCAGAAAAAAGTCTCGCGGTTGGTGTGATACCAACTATGTGGGAGAGTATGGAAACGTAGGCCAAGAGGCAGTTTCGGTGTTGTGGGAGCGAAAACAAAATGCTGGTGGGATCTCAATGCTTGGTCATCTCGAATTCTTCTTTCCACGATCCACTTCCAGTTGCTTTCAACTTCATCATAAGATTATCGGTGGAACAAAAACGTGTAATATTTATTCACTCCATCACTTTGCATTTCTCTTCAGTTCCAATTGGGCATCTCAAGTTCGTATTTTTGACTTCCATTCCCAGAAGAGGAGGTAAGAGAGGCGTTAGGGTAAGATCAGACTGCCAATGCAGCAGAGGCATTTTCAGATGCCAGAGGATAAATTGTTGCACTGTAAGAGATCTGATAAAAGATATAAATGACCACAAAAATAGTGGCTTAAATTTGAGCAGGGTCAGCAATCGCCCGCTCTGATACCATGTTAAACACACGGATGGTAGATGAGAACCTAAACACACACATAGAAAGATAAGCATGATTTATTCATATTATTCAACATAGATTTCTATTTATGTTACATTGGTGTGACCCTTGGATTCATCTTCCAAGGTCACTTGGACTCCTTTGTGACTATTCGCCTTCCACACCTACCCATAGAGGATTAGGTGTCCAACAGAAATCATACACGAAGAAGAGCTCATAATTATTTCTCTTCTAGGACTACCAAAATCTTGGAGTTCTTTTGCATCATGAATCAACATTTGGAAGGATACTCCAACATATGAATAGATGTGGAATGCATGCAGTCAAGAAGAAGCTATAACATCAATAGTAAACAACAAGAACGAGGATGAAGAAGAAAATATCTCTGATGCCTATTCTACTCATCACAAGAAGAAGGGACCCTTCAAGCAGTTCAAGGGACCAAAGAACAAATTTGGGACTATCAAATATTGAATGCTACAATTGTCATAATATGGGTCATTATAAAATTAAATTTCCTGAGAATCTAAGGAATAGAGAGAAAGAAAGAGATAAACAAATATTGTTGATGAAGATCAGCCGAAGAAGAAAAAACTGAGGAATCAGAAGTCAAATACTTATACTACTAATTATTATCCTAAATATCCTTCTTAGTCTTGTATTGTTTTCCTTTATTTTTTTTATTTCTAATTTTTGTAGGTCTAACATGTCTTGTTAGAACGTTTTTTGAACTATTTTATAAGTTGTAGGTATCCCTCAAGATTAGACTAAGAGGGATCCCTCGCCAATTTACAAAAGAGAAGTATCTTGTTTCTTGTCTCCTCTTTTATGTTTGGTTTCCTTCTCATATCAAAAATTGTTTTTATTATATGCTAATAAAAATTTTGTATTTCCTTGGTAAATAAAGATTGTAGATTACACAAGAGTTATGGAGAAGACTTTAAAGGATCAACTTGAAGTATGAAAGAAGTTATGTTGCAAATGAAGGTCTTCAAGAAATGTTATCCTACAAAATTTGCTAAGGAACAACTCAAAGGTATGTCTTAGACTATAATCTTTGTTATAAATTTATCTTCATGTAAAATGTACAATCATTCTTCTTTTGAAATTTACTTTACATCACTAACATTGTTATGTCTAGGGCTTTGAATTTTAAAGATTTTTGTTAAGGGTAATTAATCATTAGATTGAATCTACCCTCATGATATTATTTGATAATTCTTATGTAATCCTAACCTTTAGGGCTCACTAAAAAAACCTATCCTCTTGTTGCTAAGGGTATGTCAATATTGATTATGAAACCCTAGTATACTTAAGGTTGTTGATGAAATCTAGAATCCCTATTTTTTTATGTTTAAGTTTTGGTATTGTTATGATAGAAACCCTAGTTGTTTAGGTTTTGTTGTTAATGTATAAGTTATAAACCCTATATCTTTAGGGTTTGGTGAATTAAGGTTCATAATCAAAACCTTTGTAATAAAAAGGTCCTAGGAATGAAACCCTAGGTGTATAGTCATTTGTTTGATCGAAACCCTAGTATGTCTAACTTTGATGTATTGATATTTGTGTCTTGGGTTTTCCTAGTAGATATTGATGTGAATTGCTAATGCATGAAATCCTAGATATGTATGTGTGTATGCTCACTTAATTTTTGATGCTCACAGTTTGTGAATTATGGGGTCTCTAACAAAATCCTTGTATAGATCGATATTCTAGGATATGATGATATTATTTTCCAATATGATTTAATTTTATTAAAATCTAGGGTTTACAACAAACCCTAGTAGAGTCTAACATGTAAATTCTGAAAATTGTTGAAACCATAGATGCATAGTAGAATTGTTATTTTATTGAATTGTTGATATCTAAGGCTTTGTGTCTCAAAGATGGAATGTAGGGTGTTATCACTCAGAAAAAAAAAAAAATGAAACATCATTTGACAAAGTCTTAGAGGTTCACGTGTCAAAGGTAGGGTAATAAAATTAATTTTTCATTACTTGGTTAAGGAAAATTTTAAATTTTTCTTATTATCTTATCCTAAGGTCCAAACCCACCCCCATTCAAGTATTTTCATGTCACATCAGTCATTATTTCCTGAAATTTTTCATTTCCCAAGCTTACAACTCTGAAAAGGTCATTTTAGCCAAGAATCCCTACTTTCGTAGCAAATTACACAGAAAAAAACGCACTTTTCGCTACGAAACTGCTAATACTTTTGTAGCGAAATTTCCCAGAAATACACTAAGCATGCTACGAAAGGAAGTATTCTTGTTTGTCTTGTCAAAATAGGTGCTAGGTGTCAGTAAATGATTGAAAGGGATAGGGTAGATGTCATTTGAGTCAGTTAGGGTTAAATAAAGGTACAATGCTCATGGATGAAGTCATTATTACCATTTTAAGTATGTATGAGTCATCATTATTCCATGAGTTTCCATAGAACTTCAAAATATTTCGCAATTGAGTCATTTGTCATTCTCTGCTCCCTCTTTGCATGTTTTTGAGCTCCAAAGAGCTATTTCACTAAGCCCAAGCTGTGGCTGGTATGTTCAAGAGTTTGCAGGTATCACTGATCAAGCAAGGCAGAGAAGACATTAAAGTACCATGGCTACAAAGAGGAAGACTAATAAAGGTGGCCAATGTCTCAGATATGACCCATCAGACATGAAACTGATAAATAAAGACCCAACAGCTATAGAAGTTTTCAAAAGAACAAGGTGTTTGCAGTTTTTCCAAAGATTGCAAGGATGCCATGTACAAGTTTCTAAAGATTTTTCCCTAAATTTCAATGGGACAGTTGCAAAAGTGGGAATTTTGAACCTCACTATAACACCAGAGACTATTGCAGCAGCAACAGGAATTCCAAGAGGAGATGAACAATGGTTCAAAGGTTCCAAATTCAACATGCAAGAATGTAAAGAATTTATCAAGCTAGAATATAGTGAGGTTGACCTTACAAATTCCATTATAAGGAGCTACATTAAAGATAATTTCTCAAAGCTACTTCTTATCATTCATAAATACTTCACTTGTGAAGGGAGGTATCATAAGGTCTATTCTTACCACTTCAAGCTTCTACTACATTTTTTTGGTAAGATATCTCTTGATCTACCTTTTTATTTATACAAAAGCTTAGCAAAAATGGTAGATAAATTTCAAGCTAAATCTGAAGGAAGTGAAACCTCACTGTTTCATCATGGTTCAATAAAGTTGTTGGTTTTATATGAGTTTAAAATACTAGGTAGAGATTGGTCTTCTTTTCTATTTGTCAGTGGTTTTGAAGTGGATGCCATCAACCCTAAAATAAATCCTAAACCTAGAGGAATAACATCACCTTCAGTGGTAGAACAAAGTGAACCAGTAGGGGCAGAGAAAAGTGAACCAATAATCATGGAAACCGAGCAATTGCAGAAACTTGATACACATGTTGTTACACCTGCAAAAAAAAATCCTACTCTGAGCAAATCTGCAAAACAAGAGCCAATTGTGAGTAAACATGGTAAAAAAAGGATTACAAGAAGCCAAACAATGGCTAAGGGAAATTTAGAAGACATACTACATGCTATTGATATTGAAGAGACTCCTATAGTCCAAGCTGAGGATATCGATGAAGGAGGAAAGAAGCTCAAGAAAGCTAAATCAACAAATAAATTAGAGTTTGAAGGTGAGGATGCAGGTTTTATGTTTCAGGCTAAGAAACCCATGACAAGGCATGCTAGAAAACTCTTTGAAAGTAGTAAAGAAGTTCAGAGGGTCACTGACATTGTCCAGCCACCACCAAGTATCATTGACTTATCTTCACCTGCAAAAGAAGATCCAGTCAGCAAGCAAAAGAAAGGAAAGGAGAAAGTCATTGAAAAAACAGAGATTGAGGTCCTTGAAGAGCAGTTGAAGTTATAAAATAATGAAATAGCAGTCTTGAATAAATAACCAAGGAAACATAATGTTCAGAAGGTGCAGTTTGAGAAGATGAAAGAAGTTTCGGAAGACCAAGTTGACAGTGTGTCAAAGACCTTAGAAAACACACAACAATTAATCAAATGGACTATGCCATTGAGGAAAGAGGTGAATCATGTTAGAAGAATGAACCTGCACTTGAAATCTAGTAACAAAAAGCTAAAAGACCAAGTCAAAGACCTCCAAGAGGAGTCAGAATTGATCCATGATGAACTGGAGAAGAAGGGTTTAACTATTACTGTAGTTGAGGAACCCATAGCTCAACTCATCATTAATGAAGAAGAAACACCTCAACGCTCTTAATTTGAGTTTGTTTATGTTTTATGAGGTTAATGGCATGTTGAAAACCAAGTTTATACAGCTGGAAGGTTTTTTTTTGAAACAAGGTCAAAATTTGGAAATTACATAGTTTTCCACAGTTTCTTAGTGTTTCCTAGGCTTGAAGCGAGGAAAACGCTACGAAAATTTCTGTAGCTTTCTTTTGTTGGAAATATTGTCATTGATGGCAAAGGAGAACAAAAGAGAAGCAAGGAGCAACATTAGAAAAGAAACAGAGGCAACAAAGAGAGACAAGGAGCAAAGAGGTAGCAGAGGCAGCAGAGAGAACATTAGACATGAAGCTGGAGAGGCAGAGTAGTGAGGTAGAAGGCCATCGAATTGAAGATCTGGCCAAACCAGAAGTTTTGTAAGTGAAATCATTTATATGTTATGAAAGAATTTGTCTCAGCATTTCATGAATATTATTCGACTTAAATGTTGTGTGGTAGGCTTTGAGTTCAATAAGAAATTGTATGAACAATGTGTGCTGAAACCCTGTACCCGAGATTTTAAATGGGTTCAGTGTATCATTGAATAAATCGACATTCATGTCGATGTTGTGATATGGAATTAATTGTGTATAGAATTAAGGAATCGATGTTAATTATCGTGACTTTGAATTGAGTAGTAGTAGGGGTTTGCATACATATCTAGAAATATTTATTGAGGTTGCATTTGTTTAAGATTACAGTCATCGATCACTGCAAGGATCGATGACTTAGAGTTTAAATCGAATTTTAAATACAGAGTTCGGGAAGTGATACCACGGGGTTGAATTGAGTTGGGATTCTGTTGTATGGAATCCGTGGTGTGAAACGGTGAATTAAAGGAAGCGTGAAGTGATTGAGGTCTACAGAATATGTACAAGTGATGGAAGTGAAACTCTGAATTATGTGGTTGGAGGTTTAGTAAAGTCACAGAGATGCCGTGAGGCAGGATCGATGAATGGTCCAAAGCATGGATGAAGATAAGTAACCAGTGAAACAATTAATAATTGTTGAATAAGTATGCAAAATGGCAAGGGAATGGCGCAGTGGAAGTTCAATGATACAGAGAAATTGAAAGAGGTGATTTGAATTAAATAGGATCAATGGGATGGTGCGATGGAAAGTCAAAGGCATAGAGGAAAGCAAGTGAACAGTAAAACCAGGTTTTGAAAACCGGTGGTATTCGCAATTTTAAAAAAATGGTAAGTGGAATGTCTAGAAAAATACGATATCATTCAGCTGTTGACACGTAGCATAGGGCAGTATTCTAAAACTGCCTATTTCGCATTTTTTTTGGGAGTTAAAGTTCTGTCTTAAAAAAGTGTGACTTCCGTTCGATCTTGAGGTTGAAAGATCCAAGGGAAATCGCATCACCAAGCTAAGGGGTTGTTAATGCAAGGTATGAGCAGCGTTTATTCATTTGATAAAATGTCTATTAACGAGTGAAATCTGAATGTGTGGGGCCGATAGGGTAAATGTTGATTTAATTGAAACGAAAGTGTGAGCCATGAACATATATGTGGTTTATTGAAATTAACCCTTAGAAGTGAATGATAGGGGGTTAAGATATTTATATGAGTAGTCGTGTGGTTTATTGGAATTAAACCATAGAGTTAAATTTGATGAAGCGGAACTGTGAAGAATGTCAGATCTGTGAGCAGCAAAGACGGTTTTGGGAGAACAAGACTAGCAGTATCGCACATCTCCTCAAGTGGTAAGTTGTTTTCACTTTTCGAACGCAATATCGTTATTTGGAGGACACGTGTAAATGAGTGGTATTCAAAAACCACTTACATCGCGTAATTTTTTAGGATTAAGTCCTGAGCGTTTTCATAACGCGATATTCGTCGGATGAGCATTTAACTGGGTTTTGGAGTGCGATAAATTGTGGACCATTGGATCCGTTCGGAAATTAGTTAATGAGGTAAGTTAAAAGGATGCAGAACCCAAGCTATATGCATTGGGTTATACTATAACCAAGGTTGAGCATGTTTATAGAAAGGCGATCTTATTTAAAGCTGTAGCGCAAAGGTACATATGTGTGGGCATGAAAGTGCGTATTAAACTTTCAAATGATTTAAATCCAAAGTCGAAGATTTGTGACATGTTCTGTGAGCACACTTAATAAGGATCATATAATATATATGATGGATTGGAATGCCGCGACCAAAGGTTTACTTTGGGGGTTTTTAAATAGAGTTTGAAGTTAGCGTGTGAAATATAACGTGGCCTGGTGTAATGTTCCTTTATACTTAGATTGAAAATGATAAGAAGGTTTATAAAGCTTGAATGGTATGATTGAAATGTGATGGCGGAGATTATAATACGGTTAGAACCCTATGATTAGAAGATACATTAATATACCATGGCGAAGGTTCATATAACTGCAGGTTGGTTATTTAATAAAAAAGGGAAGTGCGGAGTTGTTAAAGCTGTGGTCATCATACTTAGACTAACCTGATATATTTCATAAAAGTGGGTTTTAGCCTATAGTTTGTAATCTTGCAAAGTAAGGAAAAGAATAGTTCCACATGTGCAAAGTTGATTGTTGAACTAAGTTGTGAACCATAAAAAGGTTATATGGGTTATTAACCAACAGTTTATGGTAATGCCCTTTGAAAGGTGCGCTCGCTTGTAAATAAGCCAAAGGAGGAAACCTTGGATAGAGTAGGTTTCAACATATGGTTTTATAAACTTATTTGTAGAAAGCTTCCGCATTATTACTATGACATTGCCCAGATTTAAAATTATTTGGGGGCTAAACTTGTAAAGAAGTTATATATGTAGCAGATACGCAATTGCAATGAATAGGAGAGTATGTAGAACTGTTACATGACAACAGCTACCAGATTTAGAACATAATTTGGGAAATGCATTCTGCATGCATGGAAAACAAGAGAGTATGCAGAAATTGAAAAAAGACAGTGATAGCAGCAGAAAAGACAAACACACAGTGAACCAAGAACTGAAAGGGTTAAATGAGATATATCAGTTACAAATGTAAATGTAAATGTTTTAATTAATTTTATATTGTTTGTGATGTAAAGGCAAGTCTCCGTAGGCAAACAAAACTCCACTGTAATATTGAAATGTATACTTATTGTTATATTTTTCTAAATGAGCTGGACAAAGAAATGAGAAGGCAGAAGTCAAAGAGTCATACATATTCACTTTGAATTCCCTGTGGAATACAAACAGTCATGAGGTGAACCCTATAAATGATATCACATAGATATGCATAGAGAGGTTTTTAGAGAATGGAGAAATGAGGCAGAGAGGGTAAGAAGGAGGAGCAGATAGAGAAGTTGTGAAGATTCGGAGATGATATAAGGCAGACATGAAGGCTAGTGGACAGCAGTGAAGAAGGAACACAACAGAGCTGATATCCGAGTAAATCAGCATGTGTTTATTTTTATGAAAGAGTGAGGAAGTTGGTACTTCAATATCAAGTTGTAGCTTGATAGATGTCAGTTGTAGCTGGCTGAGGTAGGAGCCTCCTGTAGGTTGTAGCCTGCAAAAAATAGATGGGAGTTGGAGCTTCCTTGCAAGTTGTAGCTTGTTGAATCGAGGTTGTAGCCTCTTGTAGGTTGGAGCCTATAGAAAATCAGTGGTGAGAGGGAGTTGGAGCTTTCCCTTGCATCACAACAATAATAAGATGTGGTTTTATCCCTTATGGGTTTCCACTTATATCTGTTGTCGATGTGCATGATGTTTATGTGTTTATATGGTGTATCTAATCTGCTTAATACTTGTTGCTCACATATTAATATTGTTGTTACATTATCTTAATACTTGTTGCTCACATATTAAGATTTCTCACATATTAAGTTGATCATGAAATGAAGGTGTAAATAAGTTTAAAGGAAAGTTTTAAAAGTCCATGAATGTGTTAAACTGATTCACCCCCCTCTCATTTTAACTAAGGGTTCAACATCTTTTTACTTCTAAAACCACTTTTGGCAGCTTTCAAGGAGAGGAAATGGTAGTGATGATGTGTCAAGTTATGATGAACACCATACAAGAGCAAAGAAGCAAAAATTTTGATAGAAAAGGTTATTTTTTGGACGCTACAAAACTTCCCTGTTTTCGTAGCGAGTTGTTTTGAAGGTTTAAGAGCAGTTTTGGACAGGTGGACACATCAAACAGGTCAAGGGACCTTGTCAGCAATCATCCATGACTTGAATACCATGAAATGGAGACAACTCATCAGCTGAAGCATTCGTTGAATATAGGGTCCTGTTTCCTAAAAAATAGGATTTGTTTCCATATGTTGAAGAGGATAATTAAGATTTCAAGTAGTGATGAGCTATGACATAGCCCATTCGAACATGTGAAGCATTATTTATCAGATATGTAATTTTTTTAAGAGATAAGGTAGTTAGATGTAATAAGTAGAAGTTTGAGTCCTATTAGGAAAAGGATTGTTTTAGAGTGTAGCTGTCATTTTCTCATTAAAGCACATGTTTTCCTGTTATGCAAGGTGTCATATGAAGAGTTCGATGAATCTAGCCAAAAGGAAAATCATCTTTGATGTAACAAGGTCTATTAAAGGGCAGATTATCGAAATTGTAAAGGGTTGGAGATTTTTGCACTATTGCAAGTTTATGTAATTTGACTGATATCAGTAATATAGAGGACTTTTTCTTGACAAACTTGAGATTCTCATGGAGTTTTTAATGCTTTTATGATCTATATTTTTATGTGTACCACTTGCAGTAGATTTCATCCTTATTACTCAGAATTCATGTGTTTATGCTCTGACTTCATATATTGATGAAATGACTATGTTGCCCTATGTTCTATGTGTGATTTTCCTTTGTTAAAAACACTTACCTGCCTCAGCTTCCATGTCAAGAGACCTTACCACTGAATTTACTAATTTGTTGACTCCATAAGCCCAATGGTTGCAAACCTGTACTCTTTTCAACCTACATATATCAAAATCAAGTTACTTTTCAAATAGAGTTAGCCATCTAATTTCATCATTATCCAATATCATAAACCCTTTTGAGAGAGCCCTCTCAGACTGAAGAGGCTAAGCTTTAGTCACAAGCTGGTTTGAAACAGTTACATAGATTTGTCTGATTAGCAGCCAATCAAGTGCAATTTTTTGATAACATAGGGTTTGCAATAAATCATGGTAGAATTTGTCATATATATTTGATAGTAATATTGAGACCCTAGATATAATGAGACTGATATCTTGATTAAATTGCTCTAAATCCTGATTATGTACTCTAGGGTTTGTGACTAAACCCTTGAAAGAAGTTGAGTATGTAAATTTTTATAAACCTGAATTTTAGGTGTTTTATGTCTAAAGTCTAATGCTTCAATTTTAGTATTGACATGATTTTGATATAGTTAACTTCATGATTTTATTTTTATTTGGTTGTACTTGTTATTAAAGCTTTCCAGGTACATAATCTTCAACATGTTGAAGACGACTTGATAATGAAGGAAGTTATGATAATCAAGATGAACTTAATGTTGTAAGAAGGAATGAAGCCATCAAAGGTTCTTCAATGTTATAAAGAAAGGAAGTGATTTATCTCCCCAAATTAAGAGAGATCAGAAAGGGTATATATCTTCAGTTGAGAGGGAGGGCATACTATGACAATGAATACTTTAAAGTAATCAAAAAGTACTATCGTTGAATGTTCATGAAGTCGCAAAAAAAACACTTGAGAATATCTAAAGATGTATTGGTGTTGCTAAAGAAAAGAAAGCAGAAGAAATATTTCGACAAATTTTATATGGATAACTCGATGATGAAAGTAGCATTAGAATGATTGAGGACCCTGAATATTTATGTTTACCTATATATATTTTAAAATTTATTATTGGTTGGGGTTTTTGTTTATACAGGAAAATCTCTCCATAAAAAGGTTGAACTCTCTAGAAGCATGCTTGGACAAATGGATATATCTAGTTTGATAGGGAGAGTTGAAGCATACAATGGTGGATGCTTGGGAGGACATCTATCCAGCCTATGTGTTGATCTCTAGATCCCGAAGAGGGAGGGTGGTATTGGTCTTGGAGCTCTGACCTTGGATACAGACATAATGTTGGAATTATGATTAATGTGTTTTCCTTTATGGAAACCTACTTGATAAAATTGTCAACATGATAATTATGCAGATATTACAGGTGAGATAGAAAAAGGAGTATAAGTTTAGAGACATAAGAATGGTAAATATAAAGTGTGAGAAAGTATATGTGGGTCCTATGAAGAAAGGTCATGTACATACGTGGGTATGGTGAAGAAAAGTCGCGTACAATTTCCGCACCATGGTATGCTTAATACCAAAGGTCTTTACCATGGTATTGGCTCATAGTAATGAGCACGACAACGAATATTTGATCCTGTCAAAGAATAGCATTGACATTACTAAGGGATTTGCCTAAGGTTTCGGCTAAGGCCTAAGCTACATAAGGAAACAGAGATCAAAGTGTTAGGTGTGCAAATAATGGTTTATTGATGAATGGTTTGATATGAAACAAGTGTGGACCAAGGAGCATGAAAGAATTTCATAGTTGATAGATCTGAAAGCATTGTAGTGACTAATAAACATGCTTTCTTGATATTTTGTGATTATGACTAACAATGATAGATTTGTGATGGTAATCATACTCTGATATGAACATGTGACATTAAGGGTTGTGAAGTATGTTTTATGGTTGCAACGAAGGCATGATTCAGTGATTACAAATTTGTATGCAGGTTTTCTTCAGAGAGGTCGTGTACGTATGTGGATCTACTTTATGGGGTCACGTATACATTATGCAAAAGTTCAAAATTTGTACGTAGGTGTCAAGTATTAAAATTTCATACATACACGAGTGTTCTTCATCATAGTTGCGTACAACTGCTAGGGTTTTTCAGTTTGAATTGTTTATGATGGTTGATCAGTTCTGGTATGTTTGTTGATGTATATCAATGATGTATCTCTCATAGCAAATTGTGTTTCACAATATTGGTTAGGTTGAATTGATTGTAGAATGGAATGTTAACTAGTGATGATATTGTTGTATTTTTGTCTGTATTTGTTTTTTTGATCTATGATGGGTTTAAGTATGTGATATAGTGATTGATTCAGTGTGACAGTGGTTTATATTCAAGTATCATTTTTTTGAGATCTATATGCGGGTATTATTCAGGAGAAGCGAGTACATATGCAGGTATGATTAAGAACGATAGCGTATACAATTTGATGTGTGGTTGATCAGAGTTGGAAGTGGTAACATTTGTTTTCTAAAGTGGGTAATAGTGTTTGGCTTGGTATATTGATGAGTGGTTATGCATTAGCATGATATGTTCTGATCTAGCTTGATCTAGTTGCATTAATTTATTTGATGATTCAGTTCGTTCAGTATTTGAGTAATTGATTTCAGTATAGTTGCAAGTGTATCCAGTTTGAAAATTTCTGAAAAGGTGATTCACCTAGAACTAAGGATATCAGTGTTCATAAAGGGTGTTGTAGCTCCCTTCCAGTAGGAGCTGGAAAATGAGAGAAGGTTGTAGTCTAATCAAGGGAAGAAGTGAGTATTTCATAATGGGTTTCCCTTTCAAATTCGAGGCTTTGAACATGTTGTAGTGTTACCTTCCTGGGTAGGAGTGGTTAACGAAGGACTCTGTTAGGTGGTTTCAACCTTTAAGGGAATGAAATGTCCAAGGTACATCCCTCAAATGGAAATTATCATGTGAAATAATGATGGAACATAGTAGGGGCAAAAGGGAAGGCTCCAAGCCACATGCCATGGTACAAGGGTAGCTATGATAAGGGAGGCCCACACCTTAGGTGTATGAATGTAGGAGGTAACAATCATGGTACATGATTTACCCCAGCCTTTGTTTTTCCACCCTTCTTCATATGCCTTTTTCCTTTCAATGATTTTTCATTATTTTATTGCTCAGGGCTCCAAGAGATGAGAGAATGATGTGTAAGATGTAGTTGTGATTACCCCCTTAAGGTGGGGTATTTCATCACCCACCAGGGGTTGGGACATTCATGGGTTCCTTAAAAATCCAGTGGGGCACTCATAGGGGGTCCTAGGAACTAAGGTGATGGCCATAATGATAGGGGGTAGAGCTAATGTCTGGCTTTTTCCAACGTGCTAAATTGTATTGTCCATCTTTTGCATTTTTTGGTACATTTCCTATTGTATGTGTTCATATGCTGCTTTTTTCTTCTTTTTTTAGCTGCATCAACCTCTGGGGCATATTTCCAAGCTCGACCCAAGGTGTGGACAAGGGGAAATGGATGCTAACACCTTGTGGACTCAATGGAAAATTTTGAAAAAGGGACTTGTAATGAGTGGAGGGAGTGAGATATAGGGTATCGAGAAGTGGGACCACGCAACCAAAATCGGGGTTTCCCATGTAGTGCTAATAAAGGAGATCCCACAGGACTAGGATTCAGGATTAACCCCCGAGCTGAGGTAAGGGAAAAAAATTACAGTAATCCAGTAATCCATGCCCAAGTGTGCCCAAGAAAAACAAGCATGAACACCCAATTACATAATGAAAAATCATATCTTTAGGATTAGGTGGCCCACCTTCAAACATATGATCATGATAGATGAGTGAGTGTACACAATGGTTGGCTCAAGTGGCAGAGAAAGGTAGTACATCAAAGCTATCAAGGGGCTGGAAAGGTGGTGTTGGTTTTCGGTTGAAAACAATTTTTAGGAAAAAATATTCTCCTATGGGTCACCAACTAGTGGTGGGTAACAATGATACCTTAATTAGCATTCATTATTATTTTATTTGTTATTATAGTAGTTTGACTAGAACCTTACATTATACCCTCTCATTATGATTGTACCCCATGTCTCCTATATGTGTGTGTATGTCATGACCATTGCGAGCAAAAAAGTATCTTAGTGTTATCATAATCTTCGTAAGAGACCCATTTGTATGTTGATAAGGCTTTTCTTCCTCAAGATTTAGGCCTTAAATCTAGTTTCTTCATCTCATTTTTAATTTAGATTTTGAAGCCTTGAATTTACCTACATTAGGTGGGATGATAGGTCCCACTCAGGACTTGCTAACCATAGAGAAATTGACATTCATAGCCTCAATTGAATTATTTTGATAAAGTTTGGTTATTTTCTAAACTTATGCAAACATACAAAATAATTGCATGCCTTAACTCTACTTTTTTATCCTCCATGTGCATAGAATATTTTAATGACGAAAGAAAATCCATGCAACTTAATGCCCAAATGTCATTGGATATTTTGGCTATGTCAAACTCATAGTTTTATTGTGTGTCCTCCCTTTTAACGCAAGTAAAATTATAAGTTTTGGTGTGTTTGAAATATTGTAAATCCTCACAATAATATTTTTTTGAAAGTTGGATATATATTTGGCTCTTGTCAAATACATAGCATAACCCTTGAGAACGCATATTAGTTCTTCTTCTTGTATATTATTTTCACAAATTAATTTTAATTTGGGAATTTGGTTAAGCGTAGAGCAAGCTCTAGACATGCGCGCGCACACACAAAATGGTCATAAAGCTTGGCATGGAAATCATGTATCTGTAATACATCTAATTGGGAAATTAATCATTTTCACTGTTTCCGAATGAGAAAACCCGTCTAATTTGTATTTAATGGCAAGCTTGACCTGTTTTTCTTAAATTATTGGAAATTTTGATTTTTCCTTAAATTATTGGAAATCTTGCTTTCTTTTCCTATAATTATTTGAAGTTGGCATTTTCTTTTCACATAAAAAGGGAAAGATGCTTCAAGGTAAATTTCACATTTCTACTCTGATGAAAATCCATAAAGATTTATGTATTTGGGCATCGAAGAAAATTGAAAACTAAACTAAGTCCATGTGAGGAAAAACCAATGTGGGCAGTCTTCCCCACTTCCGTTTTATAATACTTTGCAGGATGCATAGTGCAGGAGAAGTGACCCCATGCAATGATGAGTTTTGTGGAAGCTTTCCTCCACATTCCATTACAACACTTTGAATGATGTGGAGTGCAAGAGGACTAAATCCGTACGAGAAAAAATAAATGTATGGAGACTCCTCTGCATCTGTATTACAAGGCTTTTGCGGGATGCGGTGATGCAAAAAAGCTCAACAAAGGTACAATAACAATGTAAGTTATGTGTGCATTTGCATGGGTAGGGTCTGATATGAAGATAATAAAATAATAAGTATTTTGGGAAATGCTCCTATGAATTGGATCCAACATATTGGTAAGGCAATAAATATTTTGCAAGGGCTTAAAAATCTTTTGGGAAAAATCATAAGAATCTCCTCCAATAAAAAGGGATTTTTTGTAATTAATATTTAATTTATATAAAATATGATAATAACATGGTAATCACTACTTTAATAATTAGTTTAATATATGTTTAAATGTATTATTATAACGAATTAAATAATAATATTCATGAGAAAATTGAACCTAAGGAATGATATATATGGAGAGAAAGCACAAATGTGAACTATTAGATAAGAGGTGAAGGATCATGACTATGTGCTTGTAGCTCCAAATTAAGTAAAAGGTTACAAGTGTTGGAGAGCTCTTGACAAACACCATGATTTTGCCATGTTAAATAATGGTATTAGCTACAAATTGAAAGGAAAAATTGATACCACACCTTTTTAATTAAACATGGGGGTAAGGTAGGTGATTGTTACCACAAAATCTAGCAAGCCCAATGGAAAATGTCACTAGGAAATCTAGGTCTTATGGCAACAAGAGATCATCTACCACTATCACCTTAGTGACTTGTCTCCAACTATTTAGTGGTGAATTAAATCCCACAAGGGTGTCTTCCCTATAAGGATAACCTAAGGATATTCAATAAATAAAGGCTCAATGGTGATGTAAGGTCTAATGATTGGAGGAAAGGTATTGACAGAGTGTATAAAGGCTAACAAAATATTTACTTCCTCAAGACCTATGCAATTTAGAGGAGAGATGCTATAAGTTTGGATTTGGAAGCTATGTTGATTTAGGGCACATGATGGCATATAGTGGTGCTAAAAGATAGCTTAACAATGATAGATCAACAAAGAAACAAGGCTATCTAAAGGGTAGACTAAGTTGAAAGAAAACAATGTAGCTTTATGGCCGAAACATGCATAAAACAAAAACAAATATAATGATGTCAACCCTCTTTTAAAATTTTAGCATGCAAATAATGCTAGATTTTTTCTCTTCAAGTTTATTAAATGCAATCCCTTTGATATGGAAATAATACAAATATTAAATCGTTGAAAATGCATGTTTAACCTAACCCTAGCCCCAAATACCAACAAAAAGACAAAAAATATAATTTTAGGGTTTGATCAACACCTACTAGACTAGTTCCTTGATCTAATTAGCCAATGGAGTCATTTAGGGAAAAATATATGAAGAGGGTCTTGATGAAAATGGTGAGAGAAAAATTATCTCTACTTTGAAACCCTAGCAACTTCCTTAAATGGGTGATTTTAAATTCAAGAGATGTGTATATCAAATTTCACTTAAAGGATTCAAGGAAGCCGATTTTATATACCATGAAGAATTAAGATTTCAAGAACATAGAAACTCTAATTCATATGATATAGCATGCAAAATGGAAGAAAATGATCAGAAGCTCAAGTCCGAGCTATGGAAAAAGCTCAAAATTGAAAGTGTTCAAAATCACTTGCAACCTGAACGACCAGATAAACTTCGTTGATACGATCCTAGCGTCGTGAACGGCACTCAAATCCGACATCGTATGTGAAAGTTATGCAAGTTTGAAGTTTTCAATAAACTGCAAAAAAACTGAGTTGACCAGGTTTGACTTTCAAATTTTGAAAAATTAAAAAAAGAATATTCCAAGGAATATTCTCTAGAATATTTCATTCGGGCCAATCCAATGGTGACAAGTGGCATTCAGTGATTTGACAGTGGTTTGACTTTTTTAAACGAACCAATGGGGGGTTGCCATGTGGCAGGCCCGGAGACTACCATGTGGCCCCAAGTTGGATAGAATTCGTTCGGAAAAATATTTTTAATTCTACAGGTTTTGAACCCGAGACCTATCTTCCACAAACACCATGCCCAACCAACGCGTTTACAAGTCGTTTCTTATTAGTTATGGGATTCACGTCGTATTTGAACTTTAATGTCGATTTGGGCGGCGGCAATAGGGGGCCAGCCCCCCACAGAACATACTCCTTACGACCAAAAGGAGGAGAGCGGGGGCTCCACACAGGCAGTTAAGTTTTCGGTTAATGCCACATAAATGTGACCACTCAAATTGTTAACGCGGCAGTTTGTACTAACATTTATTGTGGCGTTATGAGCAGAGGTGCGGACAGCACATGTGACCACATTTACTTAACATTTATTGTAACTGCTAACTTTCCGCCAGATTTGGAGCGAGTTCGACAAATTCGGGCGGAATTGCCATTTTGGTCGGGTTATCTGCAGTTAGCCCACATTTAATGGGGTTTTCCAAGTGACATTGGGGAGAATGTTGTTTTGGTCATAACTTCTCCAATATTGGACCAAATTGGAAAAAAATTTAGTCAATTTATACTATTTTCAGCATTCCAAAGCCATTGGGATAGGTTCCAAAGGAATTAGGGGTGTTCTACAGCCATTTTAGCTTCAGGGAAGCTTGGAGAGCCACCAGGGCCCTTGGGGAAATGGACTTATCTGGAGTTGTACCTCACTGTTTGAGGTGAACCAAAAACCATTTTCAACTATTTTTGACCTTTTGAACCTAATGGAAGAGGTTTTAGAACTTTTTGAGGACTTCTACAGCCTGAAAAGCTTCAGAGGAGTTCAAAGAGCCATCAGGGCCTTGTTGAAGAAGGCATTGCAATTGGTAATTTTTCACTGTTTAGTGAATATGGAAAGGCATTTTTAGCATTTTCATGTCTTCTGATTTTGTATTTACAGTCAGATTTTCCTATTTAGGCACTTTTAAACTTGTTTTAGCATTTTGGAGCCTTTTAATACAAGAGGACAAGCCAATTTGGGAGGCTTGGTCCAGCATACGTAGCCCAGGAGGGGTGAACTACTCACCAAATATCTGAGTCGTGTTATGCTGAAGTTATTTTTCTGTGTATTTCTGATTTAATATGTTAAACAGAAAACTTAATTAACATTCCCTCACACATAAGACTCAGAAAACATATCAAAAACAATTTTTTTAACCTGCAACTCATGGGGAACATTTTGCACATTTAATTAAATGGAAATGGATACTTTGCATTCACAAATAATACCATTTTAAGATTAGAAAAGCAACAATAAACTTACATCATCCCATCAGAATCTCTTCAATCAATCTTAAAGAAGTCTCCCAATGCAAACATCTCCCTCCCAAGAAAATTTGCTCCATAAAGAACACATTATGTCCAAGAATAGAGAAGAAAAATGCTAGTGTGCACTTCTTAGGAGAGAGGTGTGATGGATGATGATGATTAAATGAAAGATACTTCCCTCTATTTATATGAGGGTGACCAAGTCTCTTTTCATTAATTTACAAGTAAAATCCCTAAAACAAGTTTAATTGAACACTCAACTAGGTCAAAGTTCATAAGTTGACCTTGAGATAGCTCTAAAACATAACCAAATATCAACAATAACCCACATGTATGGGAATAAATTCTCTTTGTCATGACGCCATCCTCCAAGAATGATCAATAATCCATCAAGTGGTGAAATGGTAGAACAATGTTCCTCACTCCAATAAATCCTCAAAATGCCTTGGTACATCTCCAAAGGCACCTCCTCTACGATGATGTTATCCAAAAAGAGGCCTATGTCACCCTTCCAAGGCATGTGGGAATGACATGGCACTGCTTAGTGAAAGCCTTGGCACCAAAAAATAATATTTCAGCCCTCCCAAGTCATCTCAATGACATACGTCCTCATTTGGGCTATAAAACAATGCATCGTCCATTAAACAAGGCCAAGACTAGCCTGGGGGCATCCTAGGTCCATATAGGCACATCATCAAGTAGTCCAACACCCAAGCTCTCAAGCTCAATGTTTCAACATTTTGAGGTACATCAAGAAGTGTAGAATCGTGTCGAATTTGTTCAAGGCCTAATTCTCATCTCTAGAGAGACAACATTGGGGCCACAAATTCATATTTTCTCTCATAATGTGGCAAAGCATACTTTAGAGTGTGTTGGAAAGGAGTCAAGCCATCCCTCAAGGGATCTCTACTACATGTGTGATACAACCTAAATAAACCTCTCAAGATCAAGTTACATCAACATCATTGGGGACATTAAACCATTAAACCCTCGTAATGGACCAATATATAATGTTAAGGGCACATAAATACTTCACACAAGACTTACCTTTTGTTGAAAATTGGCAGTTGAGGGAGCAATTTCCCCATTGAATAAGTCTAACAACCCCTAAGGAGACCGCTCTTCTGCTTGAGAAAAAATAAATTTTCACATGGAAAAATATTATTATTATGTTGGTCCAAGTCAACATGAAAAAGTCAAGTCGGCCTAGAGAGAGAAATTGAGCCCCCTCCAACCCATATAAATATTAGTTCGTTGATCTCACTTGGAGACATCATCATCACATCACATCTTCATAAGTGGTTTGATATCTTCTAAAATTATAGGGACAATCTCACACATGGAGAGAGAAGAGATTATGTTTGACTTTCATTGACTTTTTTTTTGGGAGGCTTTGACTAAAATTGACTTAGGTTGATCTGTTATGCCTTGACCAAATTTCCGATCTATATTGGAGGCCAAGTTGAGGGAAAATTTGACCAAATTGTTTTGGGCACTTTGACCAGCTTTGACTACAGATTATGTTTAGGGTTTGACTTCAAGTTGACTGTGGGATTTTGACCGAATTACAGGAAGGTTTTTGGATTTGCTTTGATTTGGTTGTCGGATTCAGTGTTGGGTTGACCGAAATTTTCTGAGTAGATTTGATCGTTGACCTTGATTGGTTAGGGAAGGTTGTTGATTGTACTTTTACAAGGCCAAAAATTGCAGACTAGTACTTTGACTAGATTTGACTATATCTCTCATATTTGAATGGTTTTTGGATTGATTGAATTGGGATACTCCAAGCTTGAATTTGACTTTTTGATGGATGTTTTATTTGGATTATTTCTTTGTTGAACATTTGATCTAATAGAAAAATATTTTGGTTGCCTTTTCCCACTAGTGGGGTTTTTCCTTGGTCTTTGACCTAAATATTTGTCTCATTGAACTTGGTTGCCTTCTATTGTGCATATTATTTATTGTTCAATCTACAATTTTTTATTTTTATGGGGTGATTGAATATTAAATTGAAAATTAAATGCTACTTGAAGAAGAAATTGTTTAAGTGATTGTTACAACATAAAACATTGTGAGAAACTAACACCTTCAATATCTAACTAGCTCAAGATATATAAATAAGTTGCCTCATGTATGTTAGGAATTATTAGGTCAACAACTCTACTGGGAGTTTCTTTCCCCAAGGGGAGTGACATGTCCTAGGTAGACCCATCAATCCATAGGTGTATGTGATACAGTGATCATGGAGTGGGAAAGTGTTAAAATTGGCAACTAGGGCCAAACTCCACTTTGGACAGCTCATATGATGGAGATGATATTTTTTTTGGATTCCTCTTTCTAAGAGGTGCAATATTGATCTAAAGCTCATCTTATTTGGATGAGAAGAAGTGGGATTTTGAATTTATTCTCTCACACATGTGCAAATTGTCAAGGTCGGCCAGAAATTTAATGTAGGCTCATAAGCCCCAATAGATTTGTCTCCACCCCTCATTGAAGGATATAAATAGGAGAGACATTCCTCATGTTGGACATCACTCATCACATCATCTCTCTCTCTCTCTCTCTCTCTCTCATTGGTTCTTACAGAAACTTGGAGTCTCTCTCTCCTCGCAAGTGTGAAAGGAAGACTGAAATTTTTGGATTGTTTTAGGGCAGAAGTACAAGGCGCTGACCAACGTTGACTTTGGGTCAACCATACTCCAAAATATGAATATTTTAGGGAATAATTTTTATCTCTTTAGGCCACATATATTGGCACAAAAATCGAAATTTTATGGGCACTTTTACTAGCGTTGACCACAGCACTTTGACCGTGGCATTGACTTTCAGTTAACCGAGTTTTACTGAATGTTTCGAATCTGTTTTGGGCTGACTTTGACCACTGTTGGAGCCTGCATTGACTAAAATTGACCAAGCTGATTTGGAGGAGTCAACTTTTTGATTTGACCAAAGTTGACTTTCTAGTCAGGGCATCATGTGGACTGTTGTTGTTTGACTAAAGTTTTTGGCAAGTGTATTTTGTAAATTCTACTCTCTCTCTCTCTGCTGAACTTTTGAAGAATAATAAGAAGATTTGATCAAAGGGTTTTCCCCACAATGGGGTTTTTCTCTGGCATCCACCAAATACTGTGTCCTCTTGTCTTGGCTTGTCTTCTATTTATTGTTTATATTCTATCAACAGTTACTATCAATGTTAATGAGATTGCAAATCTGGAAATTGATATTGGGCTAATAAGAAAATATTGAAGTAAATTACTCTAAGCACATAATATACCATCGTTATCTAAAAATTAACAAGGTATCAGAGCTCAGGTGAAGACAAAGCCTAAGCAAGAGTGAGAAGAGCAATAACTGATATTTGTTGAATAAGGACAAGGTTCAATGGATTCCTCATCTTACTTCAAATCTGATGACAAGCTCAATTATAAGTTTGATTATCATGCATGGAAAATGTCCTTGGACTTGACTTTGGAGGAGCATGATGTTATGGACTATGTGTAGGGAAAGATTATTGAGCCTCCATCAAATTCATCGGTTGCCACTAAGATAAAGTACAAGAAAGGAGAGTTCAAAGCGAAGAATATCATCAGGGATTCTATTCACAAGCATTTGGTTGCTTACATCTTTGAGTTGAGCACATCTAAGGAGGTGTATGACAAGTTGGTTAGCATGTTTAGGGCTAGGAACGCAAATCAAATCCTCTTTCTCAAGAACAAGTTGAAGGACATCAAGATAGAAGAGGAGAACCCATCCAATCTTATTTCATGAGGATTACCGAAATCAAAAATGATCTTATATCTATTGGAGAGGTTATTTTTTACCAGGAACTTACTCTTATTTCCCTTGGAGGTCTTCCCCGAGCATGGTATGTATTCAATACCACTATTCTCAACAATGACATGATTCCAGTTTTTGATGAATTGTTGATGAGATGCACTCAAGAGGAGACAAGGATGATGGAGAGAGACAAACCCTCAAATGGAAATGAACCTATTACTTTCTTCGCCCATGCAAAGAAGAAAAATAATGTTGGTCCAAGAAATCAAGGTCAAGGAAGATTGGGATCCAAAGGAAGTAAGGGTAGATGTTACAATTGTAATAGGTTTGGCCACTATGCTAGAGAGTGTCACAATAAAAGGGACTCACCTCGAGATGATGACTACAACAACAACAACAACAATTTCAAGGGAAATGGAAATCAAAGGAACAAGAGGTTCAACAACAAAGGAAAGAGAAAGACTCTCGCTTCACGAAATGGAAATGGTCAACCTTCCAAGAGATCAAAAAACTCCAAATATGATGAATCTAATGTTGTAGATAACAAGCAAAAATATTTCTTCTTATATCTGCCCTCTCTGATGCCTCTACTCCCGACACCTTGGATAATTGGTTGATTGATAGTGGTGCCTCAAGGCACTTCACTGGTTACAAAGATGCCCTCTCACATTTGATTGAAAAGGAAACAAATTTGGAGATTGTACTTGGAGACAATTCCACCCATCCCATGAAAGGGACAGAGAATGTTACTCTTCATCTAAATCAAGGCCAAATCTTTCATCTACAATATCTGTTATATGTACCTGACTTGAAGAAGAATTTAGTGTATATTTCCACGATGGAAGATAAAGGATTCAAGGTGGCATTCATTGATGGAAAGGTACATGTTTGGAAGAGGAATTCCAAAGAAGCATTCACTCTTGGTTTTAGGTTTGATACACTTTATTAGGTTGGAGGAAGTTCGTTGGGAGCCATGACATGCAACACTACTCTTCAATCTAAATTATGGCACCGAAATTTTACCCACCTTCATTATAAAGCTCTTCCCAAATCTAGGAAGATGGTCACAGGTATGTCTAATTTCAAAGTTGATCATGAACGTGTTTGTCAGGGTTGTGTCGAAGGGAAACATACAAGGGGACCAATCCCCTCAAGTGAAAGCAAGGCTACCGACATAATTCAATTGATTAATTATGATTTATCTGGTATGTTTCCTGTAAAATCCTTCGGAGGATATTTGTATTATGTTATTTTTGTGGATGAATTCTCTCTCAAAACTTGGATATACTTCTTGAAGAAAAAGGACGAAGTATTCAAATGGTTCTGCTCTTTCAAAGCCTTAGTTGAAAATCAAACAGGGAAGAAGATCAAAATTTTGAGGACTGATAATGGAACCGAATATGATTTAAATGATTTCAATGACTATTGTAGGGAAGTTGGCATTAAGAGGGGGACCACTACTACTTATACTCCCGAACAAAATGGAGTTTCCAAAGAAATAATAAAACCATCATTGAAGCTACTCGTGTCATGCTTCATGACCAAGGCCTACTGAAGTTCCTCATCGCCATGTATGTCCAAAATAGATGCCCACATCAAGCTCTGGACTCCAAAACTCTCGCAGAAATCTTCACTGGTAAGAAACCTGATGTTTCTCATTTTAGAATTTTTTAAAGTCCAGTATATTTTCATGTGCCGAAAGAAAAGATAAGCAACGTGGATGTCTCTGGAAAGAAGGAAACAATTGTAGGCTACAATGAAACTTCAAAGGCATATAAAATCTATGTTCCTAGTCAGAGGGAATTGGAGATAAGTCATGATGTCACCTTCGATGAAGATGTTGCCCTTGGGAAGGTTAGAGATCTTCCTATCGCAAAGGAAGACAAAGATAAAGATGCAGGAAAGCAAGAAGAACCGAAGGATGAATAGATGCCTAATGTTGAAGGTCTGATGGATCCCATTGATCCACCTCCTAGTAACCCCTCTTCTTATAAAAGAAGACCCTCATGGCTTAGAGATACTCTCAAAGATGTCGAGAAACATATTGCACCAATGGGAACATTCCGTGAATGTAAGAAGTCAAATAGGTACCAAGGGTACTTAGTAGCCATGAGCACCATTGTCCAATCTGAGCCTGGAACGTTCCAAGAAGTTGTGAAACACAAAGTTTGGAAGGATGTAATGAACGAGGAGTATGAGTCTATTATGAAGAATGATGTATGGGATGTGATCCCTAGACCAAAGGACAATACTGTTGTCACCTCGAAATGGCTCTACAAAATCAATCACAGAGCAGATGGGAGTGCTGAAAAGTTCAAGGCCAGGTTCGTTTCCCGAGGCTTCTCGCAGAAAGAAGGTATAGACTATGATGAGATATTTGCACCAGTTGCCCAATATACTACCATATGTTTGCCCTTGCTGCCTCACAAGGATGGAATCTACATCAGATGGATGTCAAGACGGATTTCTTGCATGGTTTTCTTAAGGAATAGATCTATGTGGAACAACCTTTGGGGTTCGAAGTTCGAGATCGAGATACACATGTATGCAGGTTGAAGAAAGCTCTCTATAGGTTGAAGCAAGCCCTCATGGCTTGGTATGAGAGGATTGATAGCTATTTGATGAATTTAGGATTTACTCGAATTGAATATGATTCAAACCTATATTTCAAGGTTGATAATGACAAGCCTCTCATTTTGGTACTCTATGTGGATGATATATTTCTGACAGGTGCAGACCCTCTCATTCATCAATGCAAGAGGGAGTTGGCTTCGGAATTTGAGATGAAAGGCCTAGGAATTAAGCACTACTTCCTAGGCTTGGAGGTCTGGTAAAATCCAAGTGAGATTTTCCTTTCTCAAGGAAAATATATTGTGGCGTTGCTTGAAAGATTTGGGATGGTGGACTGCAAGTTCGTGACTACTCCGATGGAACTCAACTTTAAATAACTATGTGGAAGTTTTGTTGAGCCCGATTTGGGAAATCCTACCAATTATCATCAACTCGTGGGGGCCTTGATGTTCTTAGTAAACTCTCGTCCGAACATATGTTTTGTAGTGAATATGTTGAGTCAATATATGGTCGAGCCTCATCGCATATGCTGGATTGCTACCAAGAATCTTTTGAGATATCTTCGGGGCACAATCAACTATGGATTGAGATACACTTCCGGGAATTTGAGGCTCCATGGATATATTGATGTTGACTAGGATGGAAATGTGATGGATCGTAAAAGCACATATGGATGTTGCTTCACTCTAGGTTCTGCTTCGATCTCCTGGATGAGCAGGAAGCAGAAATCGGTTTCTTTGAGCACCACCGAGGCCAAATACATTGTAGCAAGTATGGCTTGTTGTGAATCTGTTTGGTTGAGGAAGCTCTTCAGTGAGTTGTTTGGGCAGGTGTTGGATACCACAGTGATCTATTGTGACAACCAAAGTGGGATTCAAATTTCAGAGAATCATGTGTTCCACGGCCGCTCCAAGCATATTGATCTCAAGTACCACTTTATCCGGGATATGGTACAACAAGGTTTCGTAAGGCTCCGTCACATTGGGACTGATAAGCAGGTCGAAAAATATTCTCACGAAGCCCCTGGGGAAGGTCAAATTCTTAACCTTCCATGAGAAACTTGGAGTCATGGACAGACCCTCCTATGAGGGTCCCGCTTGAGTTGGACTTTGAGCTCTAGGAGCTCCGGGGGGCCTGGGGTAGCTTCTTGGAGCTATAAGCAACCATAGGGTGAGGTTCACCTTTCCTTATTGGTGTGTTATTCCCCACTGTTATAATATTGAGCTGGTTCACCCTCTCTTGATTGATGCCCCATATACATCCTAGCCATGTAGTCTGAGACCCATGGGAAGTACCTCTCATCTGGCCAATGAATTGGGAAATGAGGATAGAGACCATAGCACTACCAATGGATGCATCGTGTATTGTCGTACTTTCTATGGTAGGATTTATTGTGACCAGCAAATTGATATGGGATCAATTCTGGTTGATTTTTTTACCTCTATAGTGATTTCGAGTGAGTGGAGAGTGGCAAGGTATTGTGACTCACTCTCGATCAAATCTTCTTTATTATTAATTCATGGTTTAGCAGAGCAAAGAACAGGGATGGCAGGATGACAAAGGATGGTACGGGATGGTATAGGATGACAAGATTGCACAGGTTGACAGATGAATTGACGAGTGAAGTTCTCCCTAGTTAAGAGGGAGTGTTAAAATTGGAAACAAGGGCCAAACTCCACTTTGGACAACTCATATGGTGGAGATGATATTTTTGTTGGATTCCTGTTTCCGAGAGGTGCAAGATTGATCTAAATATCATCTTGTTTGGATGAGGTAAAGTGATATTTTAAATTTATTCTCTCACGTGTGCAAATTGTCAAGGTCAACTAGAAATTTAATGTAGGCTCATAAGCCCCAATAGATGTGTCTCCACCCCTCATTGAAGGATATAAATAGGAGAAAGACATTCCTCATTTTGGACATCACTCATCACATCATCTCTCTCTCTCTCTCTCTCATTGGTTCGTACAGCAACTTGGAGTCTCTCTCTCTCCTCGCACGTGTGAAAGGAAGGTTGAAATTTTCAGACTGTTTTAGGGCAGAAGTATAGGGCATTGACCATCGTTGACTTTGGATCAACCATAATCCAAAAGTTTTCTTTTTCAGGGCAGAATTTTGATCTCTTTAGGCCTCATCTATTGGCATGAAAATCAAGAATTTCTGGGCACTTTGAATATAGCATTGACTTTCAATTAACCGAGTTTGACTGGATTTTTCGGAAATGTTTTGGGTTGACTTTGACCACTGGTGGAAGCCGCATTGACTGAAGTTGACCAAGCTTATTTGGAGGAGTCAACTTGCTAATTTGACCAGCGTTAACTTTCTAGTTAGGGTATCCTGTTAACTGTTGTTTGACTAAAGTTTTGGGCAAGTGTATTTTGTAAATTGTACTCTCTTTCTCTATTGAACTTTTGAAGAATAATAAAAAGATTTGATTAATGGGTTTTCCCCACATTTGGGTTTTTCACTAGCATCTACCAAATACTGTGTCCTCCTGTCTTGTCTTGTCTTATGTTTATTGTTTATGTTCTATCAGCATTTACTGTCAATGTTAATGAGATTGAAAATCTAGAAATTGATATTGGGCTAATAAGAAAAGATTGACGTAAATTTCTCTAAGCATAGAACATACCATTGTTATCTAAAAATTAATAGAAAGACTTCAAGGAAAATGTCACAGCCATGAGACCAACTAACAGGGGTCCAACATCTTGAATGTAATTATGTAAGGAGGAAGAAATCATGGAAGCATGAGTTACCCCTTTTCTCAACCCATTTTTCCCAAGCCTCTAGTGCATCTTGTTAGGGTCCTATAATTATAGGGAATCATAATTTTGAATTGGCTATGATTTTACCATGTAATATTGTGCATACTTTGCATTTCTGCAAATGATTTCCATATTTGAAATGAAAAGCAATGGGTAGGTACAAACCTGGCTAAAAGCATCATTATGCTTGTCTCGAATTAATAACTCCAAAGATTTAATAAAGGATGAGAGCAGAGAAATATTCTATCCTAAGTATAAACTATCCAAAAGTTTATACTAATTAAATCTCTTTTTACCCCTTACTTCACAAAACCCTATTAATATAAAGTTTTGGACTTTATATTAATTTCTCCCCAAAATTCCATGAGTTTCTTTATATTTGCAAAAACCCAATTAATATAAATTTTGTACTTTATATGAATTTATCTCCTAAACTTATACTATCGCTCCCCCTGCAAAGTCAACCTATGGCCCACCCTGCACTAAGAATTAAACCCTCTTCATTTTATTTGCCTCGAGATTCGTAGAAATAAATGAACGGTTAATATTATGTTTTGCACCCCCATCTCATCCAACATTTAACCACGGGGTGCGAAATGGGCAGTTTATTATTACCGGATTTTACCAATTGTCATTTTCACTTGCTCTGGCACCCCCCTCCAAATACCACATACTACTTTCCGCCCGTGCGAAAACCATTAACTGTTTTGGTTTTGAATCTTATTTTGGTTTTGAATCTTATAAATGTGGCAGGAATGAAATTTCTTAATACTATGAAATAAAAATTATATGGATGGAAAGAGATGAAGTAAAATGAGATTCATAATAAATGGAAGGTTAAGTGGGTAAATTGATTTTATAGCTACAAGTGAAACAGAAATCACCGATGCAAGAAAATTTCAAGAGAAAATTCGATGAAGAGTTTGCATACATAGGTTCATGTACAGAGCTTTATGTAAGCGAGTTTTACATATATGAGGAAAAACAGGTAAACGATTTTTCACAGAGAAGAAAGATATTTTTGATTTACAGAGATAAAAAGTTAATCTTGGTTTTGTAAAAAGATGAGAAGAGAAAACAACCCATGGTTCCTAAAAAAAACAACACATGGCTTGGAAATTTATCCACTGGTTTTTACAAGGATAAAAGGAATTAACAAGTGGAATTACAGAGAATGGGTGAAAGGGAAAACTACACACAGATTTGAAATACAGGATGGTTTTTATGTTAAAATTTTCAATTATAAATTTCATTCATGAATTTAATCGAATATTTTGGAAAAGGATATTTATATTTTTTCCAAAATATATTATGACAATAATAAAATGATGAAAAGTCAATAAACAGTCATAAACAGAATACAATGAAATAAAGAGACAGCAAAACCTTACCAATAGGCCTACTTAGCAATTGTTTCCTCCAAAATAGTGCCAGGATATCAGTCCACTCTATCAAGCCTATTATCTGGTCTTTGTTAGAGTTTATTTTTCAAATTTTAGCGAATAATACATTGTCTGTTGAGACAGTGTAAATTATAATCAATTTGTAATATTTCTCTATATATACTTCATCATTCGGATTTATATGGGTGTTGGTTAGGATTTGTAACCAGAAACCTCACCATTCATTGTGATGCATTTCACTAAGTTTAAGTGACTATTTTCATTCATAAAAGAGCAGTTGTTTCAGGATTCATGTGTCATTATCCATTGGTGAAGTTTTCCTCACTATATATGTGCTTTCCTTTGTTTCCATCTTATTGTTTTCTTAATTCTGAATTGTCTAACAGGAGTATTACTGCAGAATTTGTTGAGATCATACACTCTTCCTTTAACTGTTAGTAATTTACATGTTTTCTTCTGATATCCAAATTAGGGAATTCTTCATTACTCCCTAGTTTCGATTGAACCTCTATTTTGATATCCAGATTAGGGAATTCTTCATTGCTCCCTAGTTTCTATTGAACATCTATTCTTATATCCAGATTAGGGAATTCTTAAATGCTCCCTAGTTTCGATTGAGTCTCCCTTCTTTTTTTATTACATTTCAGTCAAATCTAAAAGATCTAGTAGTGATGTCTACCTTGCCCTGTTTCACTTAAACTTGATACTTCTGCATATTGATCACCCAAGCCTCTTTGACTCCATTGCCCAATGGCCTTCCTCTACATTTCCAACCAAACCAATTCAAAAACCAACTCTATACTTATCAACTAGCCTAATATCTATTTCAAATAAAGCTAAATCATATAGAGAGAGCCCTCTCTGAGTTTAGGAGGGCTAGATCCTAAACTCCAAAGTAGTTTTATGGTTACCTCGGTGATTTCTTTCTTTAGCCTTGAGAAATTACAGAGTGATAACATAATGGCGACCATACTGGCGAAGAACATCTTCTTCAAAAAGATTATACAAGGATCAGATTCGATCTATGATGGTGGACAGTGATCAGACACACAAAGGCTAAAATCATCCACCTGGCGACTCCAAATCAATTTCAAAATAAAATCCAAGACTCCACCGGAGGAATGAACCTGAAAGAAAAGCATGGGAAGATCACATTTTTAACTTGGATTACAATCCAAGACATCATGTTCTTGAAGCTTTTTCAATTTATATTGTATTTTAGAAAAGATCTTAGACTAGTATTTAATCACTTTCCTTTGAAGATTGTAAATGTAAATTCTCATTATCCCTTTGAGCAGCTTTCTTCTTAAACTTATGATGATCATCTTCTGATTAATAAGCCTCAAGTAATCAAGACTAATCTTATAATTCTTGTACATATTCCTATACCTTGTAAAGTTCCAGATAGATATAAGCCACTCATCTTGCCTCCTATACTCCGTGATTTCCCTAATAACTATTACAAATATCTCTCCAAGTTTAATGGAGAAAATGGTAACATCACTGCCAAAAAACATATTCAAGGTTTTGAGAATTATTTTGACCTATTTGAGATTGCTGAAGATGATGTTAGAATCAGGCTTTTTGCTCTTTCTTTGCAAAGTAAATTAAAGAGTTGGTTCAAGAACTTTCCTATTGCAAGCATCTCAAATTTCCAACAGTTTGTCAAATTTTTCCTTGATAGATGGATAGTCAAAGTCAACCTTTTTATGATCATAGAAGAATATAATCAGTTGAAAAGATAGTCAAATGAAACAATACAATGATTTTCTTCCAGATTTAATCAAATTTATTATTCAATGCCAGCAAATATAAAACCTCCTCCTGGCTCAGTTGTCTTGCATTATCCAAAGGCCTTTGATCCAGAAATAGAGTTTCAGCTAAGAGAAAGAAACTCCGCAACACTTGAGCAGATGCAGAACATTGCAGTAGATGTAGAAGTTAATCTGCTAACTAGATGGGCAAAGTTGAAAGCAGAAGAAGAGAAGAACAAAATTGCAGAGCACCTGACATTTTCAGAGGTAAAACTCGACATTTTGGTAAGTAAAATAGAGGAAATGATACAAAAAATCACAATGAAAGATGGATTTTTCATTCAAGATCACCATGACCCACTTATTGCAAGAAAAGAAGAGGTTGTTGGCCATAAACACTTTCCTACCAATCCCAACTACCATGGATCAGAAAATGGATTATAGATCAATATGTGGAGGAGCAATTTGTTGATCTAATGTGTATGTTTGATGACATTCCTTCTTTTAATGATTTTCCTAAGTATGATCAGTGTGATGATAATTATGTTCTCCAAATTCAAGCTAACTTTACAGAGCAATCAATAGCTAATTTGTGGGATGAGGAAATTCAGTTTCAGCAGCTCGAATACAGTGAGCAACCAATACATATCAGCTATGGGAGTGAAGAAGAAAGTGTTGAAAATTTGGAAATAAGTGAAGGACATTTACCTCTTTGTTTTGCTTCATTTCAGTTCATTAGAGACAACTTTAATGCAATCAAAAAACAGCAGTATTTAGGTATTGTTATTGACAACAAAGAAGACAATGAAACTCTTGATCAGGATTCTTCAGTTTCATAATTACAGTTATCAAATTCCATTGAAATACCTTAAAAAATGACACAGGAAAGTTCTATACCACTATGTTTTGAAGCATTTCAGTTTTTAAAGGAGATATTTTATAATATCTCTAAAGAAAAGGATGAGCACCCTGTAGAAATATATGAAGTCCCATTGAAACCCATATGTAATAAGTTGCAGCAATCCTTCCAAGTTTTTCATGATCCAATAGCTAATGTGTTGGATGATGAATGCAATCAAAATATTTCTCCATTAACTAACTATGAGCTTCAGAATCAAGATGATAAAAGTCTCGTCAGATAGACATTTCCATCAGTATAAATATCATCACAAAGCTTATTTGAAAATTTGTGATTATCTCAGGACAATCATAGGTTAATTTTGCAGGGAAATAAGGGTAAAAATAACAATCTAGTTTCATGGCATGGAGGCCATCCAGAACAGATGTACAATTGCTTGGATCAATTGAACATTAGTGCATATGCCTTGGAAGATCCTTTTGTACAGTTTGTGGAGTCAACAAAGGAAATTAAATATTTCCTTATCAAATTTATATTTGTTGACAAGTTTCTATTGGGTTGTAGAACTTCAGTTTTGATCACAAACAAGTGAATGCAGCAAAATCCATCAATGTATATAATGATTGAATGGTTGCATTGGCTGTTTTGTTTTACCTAATAAGTAGTTGTACAACTAATTAGAGTAAGTAGGTAGAATTTCAGTTTGATTGGATTTTGTTTTCAGCAGCAAGTTTATTTCAGTCTCAGTTCCAGTTTTCAGCACGTGTTGACAGAATTCATTAAAATTTGAAGCCGAGGAGAAGGCCTGGAGGTCTTGATGATTAATTAGTTTGGTTTGAGGGTTGTTGTACCTTTTTTAGTTTCAGATCAGATTTCAGTTCAGCATGTGTCAAATTTCAGTTTGCAGAAAAGGTTGCGATTTCAGTTTGATATTTTCAGTCACAGATATTATATAACAAACCATGTGCAGGCTTGGAATCGTCCCAATGGATCAGGCCACTAGTCGTCGGTGCTCTTGAAATCTCACAAGGATATGCTATCCCCAAATGAAGCTGTTTTTGGGGTCCTATAATTATAGGGAATCATAATTTTGAATTGGCTATGATTTTACCATGTAATATTGTGCATACTTTGAATTTCTGCAAATGATTCCCATATTAGAAATGAAAAGATATGGATAGGTACAAACCTGGCTAAAAGCATCCGTATACTTGTTTTGAATTAAGAACTCCAAAGATTTAATAAAGAAGGAGAGCAGAGAAATATTCTATCCTAAGTATAAACTATCCAAAAGTTTATACTAATTAAATCCCTTTTTACCCCTTACTTCACAAAACCCTATTAATATAAAGTTTTGGACTTTATATTAATTTCTCCCCAAAATTCCATGAGTTTATTTATATTTGCAAAAGCCTTATTAATATAAATTTTGTACTTTATATTAATTTTTCCCCCAAACCTATACTACCGCTTCCCCTGCAAAGTCAACCTATGGCCCACCCTCCACTAATAATTAAACCCCCTTCATTTTATTTGCCTCAAGATTCGTACAAATAAATGAACGGTTAAAATTATGTTTCGCACCCCCAGCTCATCCAACATTTAACCAAGGGGGTGCGAAATGGGCAGTTTATTATTACCGAGTTTTAACAACTGTCATTTTCAATGGTTAAAATTATGTTTCGCACCCCCATCTCATCCAACATTTAACCAAGGGGGTGCAAAATGGGCAGTTTATTATTACCAGGTTTTACCAGCTGTCATTTTCACGTGCTCTCGCACCCCCCTCCAAATACCAAATACTACTTGCCCCCCGTGTGAAAACCATTAACTGTTTTGGTTTTGAATCTTATAAATGTGGCGAGAATGAAATTTCTTAATACTATGAAATAAAAATTATATGGATGGAAAGAGATGAAGTAAAACTAGATTCATAAGAAATGGAAGCCTAAGTGGGTACATTTATTTTACAGCTACAGGTGAAACGGAATTCACAAATGCAATAAAATTTCAAGGGAAAATTCAATGAAGAGTTTGCATACATAGGTTCATGTACAGAGCTTCATGTAAGCGATCTAAAAAAAACAACACATGGTTTGGAAATTTATCCACCAGTTTTTACAGCGATAAAAGGAATTAACAGGTGGAATTATAGAGAAAAGGTGAAAGGAAAAACTACACACAAATTTGAAATACAGGCTGGTTTTTATGTTGAAATTTTCGATTATAAATTTCATTCATGAATTTAATCGAATAATTTGGAAAAGGATATTTATATTTTTTCCAAAATATATTATGACAATAATAAAATGATGAAAAGCCAATAAACATTCATAAACAGAATATAGTGAAATAAGGAGATAGCAAAGTATTTATGACATCAAAGCATTTATGATAGCAAAGCCACTGTTTCCCCCAAAACAGTGCCAGGATATCAATCCACTCTCTCAAGCCTTTTATCTGGTCTCTGTTAGAGCTTATTTTTCAAATTTTAGCTAATAATACACTGTCTGTTGAGACAGTGCAAATTGTAATCAGTTTGTAATATTTCTCTATATATACTTCATCATTCGAATTATTATGGGTGTTGGTTGGAATTTGTAACCAGGAAACTCACCATTCAATTTCATGTAGTTCACTAAGTTTAAGTGACTATTTGCATTCGTAAAAGAGCAGTTGTTTCAGGATTCATGTGCCATTATCCATTGGTGAAGTTTTCCTCAATGTATATGTGCTTTCCTTTGTTTCCATATTATTGTTTTCTTAATTGTGAATTGTCTAACAGGAGTATTACTGCGTAATTTGTTGAGATATACGCTTTTGTTAAATTTGGACAACTAGGTCCAAACTCCATCTTATGATGCTCAGATGAAGATTCCAATAATTGTATTGGATTCCTCTTTCGGAGAGGTGTAAAATCGATATAAAAATGATTTTAATCTGATGAGCAGAACATTTATTTTGAATTTATTATTTATAATAAATTTAAGTGCAGGTCGGCCTTAAGGTTTTACACCCCCAACAGATGTGTCACACACCTCAATGATGGATATAAATACAGTCAACGTTGGAGAGCTTTTCACTCATCTCATACACACACTTCTTATTATCTACAAGCATTTGAAAAGCAGTTTCATCTCCCACGTGAGAAGAAGGACGAAATTTACCGCAGCAAATTTTCTGCAGTTAGGGTTTCTGGGCAAGTTTGACCAGCGTTGACTTTGGTCAACGCATGGTTCGTTTGAGCTGAAATTTTGTGGAGAGTTCGATTTTTGTAGGCCGTACTCATTGGCACAAAAATCGAGGTCAAAAAGTTGACCAAAGTTGGAGCTGCGTTGACTTTCTTGTTGCTACCCTACGTTGACTTTTCTGGGGTTGACTTTGAGTTGACTGGATATTTGATTTGAGGACTGTTGTGACACATTTTGGGTTGGCCGACCAAGAAGACTTTGCTGGATGAAGCATCCTGCTGACTCCGTAACGCACCAACACATTCTCCTGTTTCTGGTTTGTCTTCTATAGATCCACTGGTATGTTCTATCAACATTTTACTTAACTATTTATGTGATTGCTGTTATAAAAGTAAAATTGCATCAAGCATAGAACATCTACAAAAATTTACAACTTTGCCTTTAACTGTTAGTAATTTACATTTTTCTTCTGATATCCAGATTAGGGAATTCTTCATTACTCCCTAGTTTTGATTGAACCTCTATTCTGATATCTAGATTAGGGAATTCTTCATTGCTCCCTAGTATTGAACATCTATTCTTATATCCAGATTAGGGAATTCTTTAATGCTCCCTAGTTTCAATTGAGTCTCCCTTCTTCTTTTATTACATTTCATCCAAATCTAAAGGATCCAGAAGTAATGTCTACCTTGCCCTGTTTCACTTAAAATTGATACTTCTACAAATTGATCACCCAAGCTTCTTTGACTCCATTGCCCAATGGCCTTCCTCTGCATTTCCAACCAAACCAATTCAAAAACCAACTCTGTACTTATTAACTAGCCTAATATATATTTCAAATAAATTTAAATCATACACAGAGAGCCCTCTCTGAGTTTAGGAGGGCTAGATCCTAAAGTCCAAAGTAGGTTTGTGGTTACCTCGGTGATTTCTTTCTTTAGCCTTGAGAAATTACAGAGTGATAACATATCTTTTGATTTAATGGATTTGTCTTTCTTTGGTGCATAGCTCAAGAGACCAAGCTTTATGTACTTTTCCAATACCCCTTTAAGATGTTGCAAGTTCTCAATAATCGAAGTTGGGACATTCAAGAGTTTCTTCATTTTAGATGAAGCATTAAATGCTTGAGGAATTGGGTAATGGCTAATAAGGAGGATAGAGCTCATGTTAGGTTTTTTCCCACATGCTAAATAAGTCCCAACCATCTTTTGCATTTTACATTTTCTTTATATTGTCCCTTTATATGGTTTTAACATTCTTCCAATTGCATCAACCTTTGGAGCTAAGATTTCGAGCCTTGACTCAAGGATGTGTATACAAAGTATTAATCCCAATGACCAATGACTATCAACCCAAAGATTGGAGATGAATATTAAGGATACAAAGTGGTAAGTTTGACTTACCATGGATACGATATAGCAATAAATGGCCCTCAAATAGTGCCCTTCCCAAACCACAAGGCCTTAAAGGAGGTCCCATTGGACTAGAGTTAAAATCTAACCTCCCAAATGAACTATGGGAACAAAAATACAATCAAGAGAAATCAATCATCCTATTTCTCTTATGATTGATGTTGAAATTCCCATAACATTAAATGAAAGCACATAATTACTAAAATGGTTAGCATACCTACTATTAGAAGACCCACCTTCATTCAAGAAGAATGCTAGATGGGAGAGAGCATTGATTGGAGCTATCTAAAGACCACCATAGGGTTGTTGGGTGCTTAGCTGTCAAATGAACAGAAAATATTTCTCCTATAGGTTACCCACTTTTGGCAAGTAACAATGATAGAACCTATATTTCAAGATTTCATATGGAATTATTTAATTATAAGCCTCTAACATAATCAACCTAATTCTCAACCAAAATTCTATTTAAAAAGGTGTTTGAAAAGATGTTGATTTATATGATGGTTAAGAAAAATACAAGAAGCACCAGTGTATGTAAAATTAAGAATTTAAACTTACTACCCCTGGCTTGTTGATCATGGGTAAGGTCAAAAGCCTTATTCATGACAACGTTTTCATCAAAATTTCCTTATAGGCGGCATTGAGCTAGTGGAAAGATTCACAATGGAATTTTTCCAAATCCTTCAAAAAATTATAGACTTTATGAATATGTATCAATGACTCTACATGAAACCTAACATTCATGCTAGGCACCTAGCATTGGATCTTTTGGATAACCTCCCGTGGAAGCCTATCATAGAGCCAAATATTTTAATAAATAACCATCTTTTTTTGGTCCTCCATAACGAGAGGTCTTGCTCTTGGCCACAAATTACATCATTTAGACATTGACCAATGTAAGTGTCTCATTTATGGAAGAAAAGGAACTCATGGGCATGGTTTTGGTTTTGTGAATATGCTTAGTTAGCTTGGAGTTGGTTGTACATGTTATGTATTCAAATCCTACCTGCGCAAATTTTCTAAAAAGCAACCCTCCTAAGTGATAGGCTTCTTTAGCTATAAAATTCCAAACAACTTCATAGTGTCTTAGATTCTAAAATTTTGTTTTGCTCTTGGAAACAAAAAAACAAATGCTTGGTAAGGGAGTTAAACTTGACATGGGATTCTCTTGGCATGTTGGTGCACTAATATGCTCTACATTCTACTTACAAATTTCAATGCAATTCTAGAAGTTTCAAGCTAAAATAAATCATCTACCACTATTGTACAATACCTTGAACTATGAACATGGAGCCTCTAGCCAATAGCCCTACAAAATCCACACAATCTCTTCATTTGTATCAACACCAACATTTTATACATCATGGTAACATCATGTGTGTTAAATTTGGACAACTAGGTCCAAACTCCATCTTGTGATGCTCAGATGAAGATTGCAATATTTGTATTGGATTCCTCTTTCAGAGAGGTGTAAAATCGATCTAAAATTGATTTTAATCTGATGAGAAGAACATTTATTTTGAATTTATTATTTGTAATAAATTTAAGTGCAGGTCGGCCTTAAGGTTTTTACCCCTAGCAGATGTGTCACACACCTCTCATGATTGGTATTTATAGGGTCAACGTTGGAGCATTTTTTCCACTCATCTCAACACACATCTCCTCCTCTTATACAAGCATCTAAGGAGCAAGAAGGAAGAAGTTTACTGCAGCAAGAAGGACGAAGTTTACCGCAGCAAGGAGAATGAAATTTACTGCAGCCAAAAATCTGCAGTTAGGGTTTCTGGGGAAGTTTGACCAGCATTGACTTTGGTCAATGCATGGTCCGATTGGACTGAATTTTGGAGACTTTGATCTACGGAGGCCGTACTCTTTGGCACAGAAATCGAGGTCAAAGGTTGACCAGCAGTTGAGCTGCATTGAATTTTATTGTTGTTGCCATGCGTTGACTTTTCTGTGCAGCATTGACTTTTTGAGGTTGACTTCTGAGTTGACCGTGTGATTGTTTTGAGGAGTGTTGTAACACATGCTGGGTTGGCTCACTGTGAAGTCTTTGTTGGTTGAAGCATCCTGTTCACTGTCATAACGCACCATCACCTTTATTTGTTTCTGACTTGTCTTCTAAAGGATCACTGGTATGTTCTATCTGCATTTTACTTGTAAATTCATGTGATTGTTGTCGATAAAAGTAAAGTTGCATCAAGCATAGAACATCTATAAAATTCTACATGGTATCAGAGCTAAGGTGAAGACAAGCCCTAACCTATAGCAATCACCAAAAGAGAAAAATGGGTTGCACAAGTTATGGCTTCAAGGAGGATGACAAGCTGACTGGAAGGGATGACTTCCATGTTTGGAAGATGATATTAGATCTCAAATTAGAAGACCATGATCTCATGGACTATATACTGGGTAAGATACAAGAACCTCCATCCACTACCACTGCTGCTGCCAAAACCAAGTATAAGAAGGGGGAGATCAAAGCAAAGCTAATGATCAGGGAATCCATACATAAAAGTCTGGTTGCATACATATCTAAGCTAGGCACATCCAAAGAGATGTATGATAAGCTGATACAAATGTTCAAAGTAAACAATGCAAACCAAGTGCTATTCTTCAAGAATCAATTGAAGAATCTGAAGAAAGGCAGGGATGAGTCTGTTCAAACATACTTTCTGAAACTGACCGAGATCACGAACAATCTGCTGGGTATTGGGGAGACAATCGCTGATCGTGAGATGGTACTCACCACACTTGGAGGGCTCCCATATGAATGGAAATTATTCAACACTACCATTCTCAATAATAATACAATTCCTAACTTTGACGAGCTACTGTCAAGATGCATGCAAGAAGAGACCAGAATGAAGGAATACGAAAATGACAGAAATGCTGCCTATGCTGCTCATTCTAGAAAGAAGAACTCTGGTGGTTCAAAGAACAAAGGAAGAGCAGGGACCCAAGGAAAGAAGGGCAAGTGTTTCACTTGTCATAGTTCAGGTCATCATGCTAGAGAATGTCCTTTCAAGAAGGATTATCCCGATAGTGATGACAACAACAACAACCGAAGGAATGGAAATCAAAGAAACAACAAGTCCAAAGGAAAGAGGAAGGCTCCCTCTGGTGGAAACAATCAACCTTTCAAAAGGTCTAGAAACTCCAGGTATGAGGTGTCAAATGTTGTTGATAAAAGAAATGAATACATTCTTGTATATGCCCTCTCTTTTGCATCCCCGCCCGACACTATGGATGTCTGGCTTATAGATAGTGGTGCCTCAAGACACATCACTGGGTTCAAGGAAGCACTCTCTGACATGGTTGAGAAGGATACTAATATGGAAATTATCCTTGGAGATAATGCCACATATCCCGTGAAAGGGACAGGGACTGTGACCCTCCACTTGTCTCAAAGACAAGTCCTACATTTGCAGGATGTACTCTATGTACAAAAATTAAAGAAGAACCTTGTGTCTATATCAGCCATGGAAGACAAAGGTTTCAATGTAGCATTCACTGATGGAAAGGTGTGCATGTGGAAGAAGAATCTCAAGGAAGTTATCGTGATTGGTTTTAGAGTTGGAACACTCTACCAGGTTGGAGGAAGTCCACTGGGAGCTGTGACATGTGATACTATCCGACAAATTGAACTATGGCACCGGAGGTTTGGACACCTTCATTACAAGACCCTTCCCGAAGCAAGGAAGGTGGTGACAGGGATGCCCGAATTTGGAAATAATCATGAAGGTGTATGTAAGGGTTGTGCCGAAGGAAAGCATACAAGGGGACCTTTCCCCTCAAGTGTCACAAAGACATCTGATATTTTGCAACTGGTCCATTCTGATCTATTTGGTATGCTACCTGTGACATCCCTGGGAGGATGTTCTTACTATATGACATTCACTGATGACTTCTCCCGCAAAACCTAGATATAATTCTTGAAGAAGAAGGATGAGGCTTTCATGTGGTTTCGTACCTTCAAAGCCTTGGTGGAAAATATGACGGTGAAGAAGATCAAGATTTTGAGAACCGACAATGGCACTGAATATGAGTCACATGAGTTCAAGGAATTTGTAGAGAAGCTGGCATTAAGAGGGAGACCACTACTGCCTATACTCCTCAGAAGAATGGCGTTGCTGAAAGAAAGAACAAGACCATCGTGAAAGCTACCCATGCCATGCTATGTGACCAGGGTCTACCGAAGTTTCTATGGGGAGAAGCTGTGAATACTGTTGTATACATTCAAAACCAATGCCCTCACTCCGCTCTGGACTCCAAAACTCCCGAAGAGGTTTTCACTGGTAAGAAACCTGACATCTCACATTTTAGAGTTTTTAGATGTCCTGTTTATTTTCATGTGCCAAAAGAAAAGAGAAGTAAATTGGATGCTTCTGGGAAGAAAGGAATATTTTTGGGCTACAGTGAAACTTCTAAGGCCTATAGAGTCTATGTACCTGGTCAAAGGAAAGTAGAGATATGCCATGATGTCACTTTTGACGAAGATGCTTCCCTGAAGAAAGTAGTAGATCTTCCGAGATCTGAGGAAAATCATGAAGCAAGGCCTGGAAATCAAGAAAAACCGCAGGATGAGACAATGCTTGATGTTGAAGGACCAATGGAACCAATCGATCCATCTCCTTCACTGAGAAAGAGACCATCATGGCTCAGGGACACTCTCGAAGACACTGAGGGACATACTGCCCTGAGGGAGACATTTCGAGAAAGCAAGAAGCCATGTAGATACTGTTAGGAATCTGTAATTAGCAAGATTGGCAAAGTCCAATCACAGAAACAACATTGTTTCAACCACTTTGGGATTCTAGGATCTAGCCCTCCTGAATCCGGAGAGGGATCTCTCCAATAAGTGCAAATATGGATTTGTCTTTGAAGTTTGGGGTAATGATATTAGGCTAGTTATGAAGGCCGAGGGTTTGTTTTGTTTTTTGGATGGTTGAGCATGATTACTGTTTGAGGAGGAAAGTCCTAAATGCAAATAGTTTCAAAGGTGAGAAGTTGCAAGCAATGAGAGTAAGCTTCGGCCAAAAAGATAGATAATTGCAGGTTTTAGTCCATTGGGGTATGGAGTCATAATAGGGTTTAATTGGAACAGCAAGAGGCAAGAGTGGTCCATGGGGCAAGTCATCTATGTCTAAGGATCTCTTTGAAGTTTGATTTATGGAATGAAATGGTACAATAAGAAGGAGAATTAAACAGATGAGGAACAAAGAGAAACCCAGGATCTAGTAAGTACTTCTAAACTAGCCAGCCTTTGACATAGACTCACGAATAACATAAAAGCAAACTAGAATCTGGTAAGTACTTTTAAACTAGCCAGCTTTTGATACACTTTCAATAGAAAACATTTTAAAACAAAGGGAAACTTGAAGGCAACTGTTGGAGTAGAAACTAGTGGGCCGAGCTCACCACAAATCCTCTCCTAGCTCTGCTTTACTTGGTTACTTTCAAGACAAACACAAATATAACACAGAATGGCCTAAGATCTGGTAAGTACTTTGAAACTAGCCAGCTTTTAACACATTCCAAGGGAAATATTCAAACAGTGTTTGGGGATAAAACTAGGACCAGGGCACACCATATCTTCCATAGTTCATCTCTACTTAACTAATACTGAACATAACATTCAAGAATAATATTCAGCTAAGGCAATAAGACGAGGGAACGTCAGCGTTCCTATGCTTAAACTGAATTAAATCATTCCTAAATAACACAGATTGGAAGAAAACATGTAAATAAGATTTTCAGTCAGAGAAGGGTACTAATATACAGTAGGTCCTAACTCTATGCATGATTTTCTTTATAAGAGAAGATGAACACAGTGAAAACAGAAACAAAATAATAAGTTACAATGAGAAAAACATCACCATCAACATAGACCAGGATCCCATAAATCAGCTTGTATTGATGCTTCAAACTAATTACAACTTTAAGTCCAATGCTTTAGTTTAGCAATCATCTACTTGTCTCAGCCTAACTTATCTATCACAAGCAGAGCTCCAAGGGCCAGTGAACACTATTTACAATCAGAAGTTTAAGCTCAAATGTATTTCAAAGTTCTGCAACCAACAATTTTTCATCTTCTACAAATGTATTTATAGAAGAATGAGGAGGTGAGATCTGATAAAAAATCTCTCAAGATAATTAATACAGAGTAATGACTTCTCGGCCTTTGAGGGGCTCGATGGAGAAGTTTACAGGTGTGTTACTATATTAATTGATTTACATTTATGAATTAAGCTCGGTGGGAGCTTTTGTTGACTTTGAGGCTTAGTGTTATGTAGGAGTAACTCTACAGATATTTTGTAATTAAGTTTTATGTGCAGAATTAACTTCTACGGCTGCGCTGAGGCAAATATCTGATTTCAAACAATATCTTCGGCCTCTGTTTGAATGCTTTGAGGCACAGGTGGCTTCGTGGTAGCTGGGAGGAATCAATTCGCCTCAGATGTGGCGGTGGAGGCCTTTCTGTCTGATGAAACACTTATGATTTTCCTTTAATTTTGTTTTTAATTCGGGGGATTAGGCTTTTGATAATCATTCTTAGCCGTAATCCCCAAATTATCTTCAATCCTTCTGTTCTGCCGCATTCTGTCTTCAACACTGATACTCTTTTAATTGTGATTTAATAACACAGTGTCTTGTTGATGTGCGGGCCATGCAAGGCTCTCAAGGCCTCAATGCCCATGAAGCATTGACGAAACGTGGATCTTGAACCCTGTGAACGGTTTTCCTTCGATAAATCAAAGGCACGGGAAACGTCTTTCCCGGCCTTCGGCCTTTTCTTCAATATAATGGATAAACCATTAAACCACCTGCAAAACACAAAACTAATTATCAAATCCTGCGTTGTTTGGGTTTTACTGCTTCAGAGGGTGTGGGGATATGCATGGCTGTTGGATGGAATCATCCAACGGTCGGGATTTGTTAGAGATAGTCAAAAGGAGAGCGGAGGAAAAGAATAAATCAGATCCGTCGATCGCGCGGAGATCGACGGTAGGGATTAATCGAAAAACATAAAGTGGAAAGGTGAAAGGCGTTAATTGTCGGGCTTCTTTAGTGAGCGATCGTCGTCCGATGAGCGGTCTCAGATCGGATGGTGGACGTCAATATCGCATCGGGTCCACGTCTGATCTTTAACGCGCGATGGACGACGGTTTTATGAACAGTGCCCAAGACACGTGTCGGCCAGCGTATGGAATCGCTACAAAATGGAAAAAAACCGCCCCGCGCTCAAAAGCGATGCGATGAAATCCTCTTGGTTTTTGCAATCGGCGAGTGGCTGGCGGGGACCACCGGGGCGAGAGACTGTGCAGGCCATTCGATCGGCTTACGATCAACGGCAGGGATCGGTTTTAAAGCGAACCGGCGGAAACCCTTTATAACGTATGAAAACTCAAAAATTTAATAACACAAAGGTTTTGGTGGCGGAATATATATATATGAAAAGGTTGGCGCCCGACTGCGGGGCCTTTGGTCTTCGTGAAATACAATACGCCTGGGGCGTTATAACAAAAGGGCTAATCGCAATCGGAGCCTCGGGCTCGGGCTTTTCAATCAACCCATTGGATTTTTGCGATGCGATTAAGTGCTTCGGGACTTCAACATTTGGTCCCGAGGTGTAGGTTGTATGGAGTATAAAACGGAGGGGCGGGGATATACATATGGGACGCAATCGCATCGGCAAGTTTGATGCGGGTCTTTCAATCAACCCATTGTGGATTTCTCCGATGCGATTGCGCTTCGGGTCTTTTTAATCTAACCATTTTCATTTAAAAATCGTTGTATGGGCGCGTTAGACCAAAACTTTGGATAAGTGGGTTTTTTGATATACAAAGGAAATAATGGATCGGAGATGGATTTTCACAATGTTTTAAGCGCCGAAGGCAGGCCCACGGGTTATATGAAAAAATAACATGATCGGGGTTTATAAACACGGGACTTAATCGCATCGGAGTTTTTGTAATGGCAAAAAGACTTGCGCACTTGGATGTTTGCGATGCGATAAGAACTATGAGGGTTTAGCGCTTGGTTCCAGCACCAAAGCGTATGGTGGGGAAGTGGTTAGGATTTAGCCCAAGGGGGCTTAAGTCCATAGTAATAAAAACTTGTTTTTTATGAAATTTTTCAGAGTTTTCAATGGATTTGGGGGTTTCGGATTAGTTTAAAAATTAGTTTTAAACTATGTAAAGAGGATTTTCATGAATGGGAAAATGGGAGTCATGAAAAATAGAGGAATTTCATGGAGAAAAAGGGGAGCAAATGAAAGTTAGTTTTGAGTGGAGGAAAGGGGAAAATGATGATTTTGCAGCAATCTTTTCTCATGAAATCAGCAGAATTTCTGAGTATAAAAAAGGGGAATAGTAGTGAAGATTTGGACAGAAGAGAGGCATGAGGCCTTCAAGAGTCTTCAAGAGCCAACACTTTTTAGCAATAAAATTTGTTCCTTGAAGGCTCAAAAAAATTTTAGCCACCTTTTGCTATAACAAATTTTATAGGTGGCTAACAGTGGCTCCACTTGGGGATGATGCCTTCTTGAAGGCATCAAGAACTTTAGACTTGCATTCTCTGGGAGGCTGACCTGTGCTACATCCATTGTGTTCTCTGGGAGGCTGACCTATGCCACATCCATTGTGTTCTCTGAGAGGCTGACCTGTGTCTCATCCATTGGGCTGCCCTTCCTTCGCTGGGATGATCTTCATTTGAAAACATATTAGCAGTCATAAAAACAATGGATCTTCATCAATACAAGCTTTCTACCTACCCAATCCTACTGATCTAGCATTTTTTCTTCATTAGAGTGCACTTGGATTGGCAAACTCTTTTCACAACATTTTATTCTTTTGAAAGAAGGAAATCTAATCTACTTCTAATCCTTATTTCTTCATGGACTCAAATTAAACAGTTGAGCCCATATGATTCTCTACCTAATCTACTAATCTGTCAAGATTAAACAGTCTAACAGATTTTTATTCTCTAAATTCTACAACAGAAATTTAAAAGCATTCAAGTCAGGATTAAACAGTCTAACTTGAAGCTAGTCCATGGCATAAAAGACAAGCTGCACATAGACATTTATTTTGCAGAAAATTTAAAACAAAATGGAAGGCTTAAGATCTGAAAATTCAAAGCACTTCCTTCATCCTTTTACAACTCTGTTTTGACTCTTGTTTGAGTTGTTTCTTCCTTGTTCTCTGGTTCAGATTTTGAGCATGTTTGAACCCTTAATTTCTATCTTAATCTATCTACTAATAAGCCAAGCTTAAACAGTTTGGCAAATCAAATTCACTATCCTATCAGCAGTAAATTTAAAACTAATTAGTCAAGATTAGGCTATTTGACTAATTAGAAATGTGTTTTTCAGGAGTAGCATTTAAGCTTGCACACTTTCAGAATTTATTTCTCTTTTTTGGTATGGGGCTATACCTTTATTGTTTTTACAATCTGCCCTCTTTTCTTTCTTTCATTGTTTTTGTATTTTTGAATTTTTGATTTTTCTTCAAAGCAGAAAACAACAACTAACTACATGCTCAGAACTGAGATTTATCGACATTCCTATCTAACCTATTCTAACATGGAGTATTTACATATTCATGTGATACAAAAGTGTCAATGTAGCCCGCTGAGTAATGTCAAAAAGAAGAAGAAACTATGGCTGCTTGTTAGAGGTATCCATAGTACATTTTGAAAATTAATCTTCAAAATCAAGACTATCACAGGAGGTGACAGCTTTTCATGTCTCTGGCTCTTGCAAAGGATCCATGCTTGATAATTTGAGCCGGTGGAGAATTCCACACACTCTTCCATAGGATCAACAAAGAAAAGATGAATATTCTTTTCTTTTTGGCCCTCCATGTCTGGTAGATTGTCTGCTTCCAAGGCTTCAGCTTTGAGGAGTATATCTTCAGAAAGTTGCTTGGAAGCTTCATCATTCTTAACAAAAAAGGAAGAAGATTCTTCTTGAGAAGATGGTATATCCTCAGTAGGACAGTCTTCTATTTGTTTCTCTCCCTCTTCTTCATCATCATCTGAACTGGAGGACTCATCATATTTGGCTGTGTCGTCCTCTTATAGCCCTGGTAAGCTCTGGTTTAGTGGACTGTACTCTATGAGGAGGTTATTATATTCTTGAGCAGGGGTATGTTCAATTGCTTCCTCTTTTTCAAGAGAAGGCTCCTTGTTTTCAACCTGCTCAAAAATTTCTTTGTTTCTTTCCTCCTCATCCTTTAAGCCGAAAGTCTGTTGAGTCCCAATCACATGGAAATTATTACTGATGATCTGAAATGAAGTAGAGCAAAGATTGAATGAATCTTCACTCACTTCTAGGCTTTGAAAACTTTCATCATCAATATCATAAATAGTCTGCACTGGCTCATTACTTCTTTGAAGGAACTGATCTTCCTCGCATAAATCTGCTAATGATGATCCTGCAAAATTAACTTATGTTTGGGAAGCATCATCACAAGATAGATCAAAGTTAGGAGAATCACGAATATAAGTAATACTACCAATCAAACATACTAGGTTATCAGCAGGTCATTCTTCATTCTGATCTACAAAATAACTTTCCAAATCTGTACGACAAAGTTCTCTATGTGAATGGGCAAGAGCATTTGTTTTGCAAAAAATTTCAGAGAGTGGCTGTTTATAAATAGTCTGATCTATTTCCTTTTCTGTCAAAGGGGAAGATGTTTCCATGTTCCTTTGAACAGGAGTACAACAGTTCTCTGTCTCTTGTGAAGATTGATTTTTATGCTGGTTGTCTTCTTGAGCCTCAGCAATCAGGGATGATGAATCAATTTTTGAGTTTTCAGGGATATCTTGAGGATTGTTCTTTAGTTCTTGGATCATCTTTTCCTCAACTGATTCATTTATGTTCTTAAAATTTTTCAATAGGATATTAAACTCATGAATGGTTGTTAAAAGATCTTCAGGATGCATCTCTTCCAAAGCTTCATCATTATCTATAATGTGTTGGGTGATGTTTTGTGATGGATCATAATATATTGCACCCCATGATAATGATGTAGCGTTTTCTTTATAGTTCTCATAGAACACATATTCAAGGTCTCTTAAAGAAAACAAACTATTAGATCTTAAGCATTCATACCAATCCCTAGCTTTTCCTTCTAATGTTAACATGAACATTTTCATAAGGCAGTCTTCATGCCATTCGACTTTCAACCTCCATACATGTATGTGAAATTTGATAAGATGTAATAATGAGTTATCAAACTTTTCACCTTGAAAAACAGGCAGGTTGTCATCCCAATTCACCTGGGGCATCTTATGTGGAAACCCAGGGATATGATCTCTACTCATTGGGGCATATCTTCGTTGTATCCTTGGAATCATGTTTGTAAATCAAGCAAGAGGTCATTGTGTCTAGTCAATCATTTCAGGGTCTTCTCCCAGTGGAGTCATTTGGTCTTTTGGAAGTTTGGATTGTGGAGTCGCCAGGTGGAAGTTTTTAGCTCTTTTGGAGGTAAAATGTTTTATGGTCCACCACCATGTACCAATCTAAAATGTTTTGGGTTTTTTTTTTAGTTTTTAAAGTTTTCGATTCTGGGTTCGAGTCCCCAGCTGAGTCGCCAGAAATGTTAGGAATCTGTAATTAGCAAGATTCGCAAAGTCCAATCACATAAACAACATTATTTCAACCACTTTGGGATTCTAGGATCTAGCCCTCCTGAATCCAGAGAGGAATCTCTCCAATAAGTGCAAATATGGATTTGTCTTTGAAGTTTGGGGTAATGATATTAGGCTAGTTATGAAGGCCGAGGGTTTGTTTTGTTTTTTGGATGGTTGAGCATGATTACTGTTTGAGGAGGAAAGTCCTAAATGCAAAGAGTTTCAAAGGTGAGAAGTTGCAAGCAATGAGAGTAAGCTTCGACCAAAAAGATAGATAATTGCAGGTTTTAGTCCATTGGGCTATGGAGTCATAATAGGGTTTAATTGGAACAGCAAGAGGCAAGAGTGGTCCATGGGGCAAGTCATCTATGTCTAAGGATCTCTTTGAAGTTTGATTTATGGAATGAAATGGTACAATAAGAAAGAGAATTAAACAGATGAGGAACAAAGAGCAGCCCAAGATCTGGTAAGTACTTCTAAACTAGCCAGCCTTTGACATAGACTCAAGAAAAACATAAAAGCAAACTAGGATCTGGTAAGTACTTTTAAACTAGCCAACCTTTGATACACTTTCAATAGAAAACATTTTAAAACAAAGGGAAACTTGAAGGCAACTGTTGGAGTAGAAACTAGCAGGTCAGGCTCACCACAAATCCTCTCATAGCTCTGCTTTACTTGGTTACTTTCAAGACAAACACAAAGATAACACAGAATGGCCTAAGATCTGGTAAGTACTTTGAAGCTAGCCAGCTTTTAACACATTCCAAGGGAAATATTCAAACAGTGTTTGGGGATAAAACTAGGACCAGGGCACACCATATCTTCCATAGTTCATCTCTACTTAACTAATACTGAACATAACATTCAAGAATAATATTCAGCTAAGGCAATAAGACAAGGGAACGTCAGCATTCCTATGCTTAAACTGAATTAAATCATTCCTAAATAACACAGATTGGAAGAAAACATGTAAATAAAGATTTTCAGTCAGAGAAAGGTACCGATATATAGTAGGTCCTAACTCTATGCATGTTGTTCTTTATAAGAGAAGATGAACACAATGAAAACAGAAACAAAATAACAAGTTACAATGAGAAATACATCACCATCAACATAGACCAGGATCCCATAAATCAGCTTGTTTTGATGCTCCAAACCAGTTACAGCTTTAAGTCCAATGCTTTAGTTTAGCAATCATCTACTCGTCTCAGCCTAACTTATCTATCACAAGCAGAGCTCCAAGGGCCAATGAACACTATTTAAAATCAGAAGTTTAAGCTCAAATGTATTTCAAAGTTCTGGAACCAACAATTGCTCATCTTTTACAGAGGTATTTATATAAGAATGAGGAGGTAAGATTTGATAAAAGATCTCTCAAGATAATTAATACAGAGTAATGACTTCTCGGCCTTTGAGGGGCTCTATGGAGAAGTTTACAGGTGTGTTACTGTATTAATTGATTTACATTTATGAATTAAGCTCGGTGGGAGATTTTGTTGACTTTGAGGTTTAGTGCTATGTAAGAGTAACTCTGCAGATATTTTGTCATTAAGTTTTATGTGCAAAATTAACTTCTCTGGCTGCGCTGAAGCGAATATCTGATTTCAAACAATATCTTCGGCCTTTGTTTGAATGCTTTGAGGCACAGGTGGCTTCGTGGTAGCTGGGAGGAATCAATTCGCCTCAGATGTGGCGGTGGAGGCCTTTCTATCTGATGAAACACTTGTGATTTTCCTTTAATTGTGTTTTTAATTCGGGGGATTAGGCTTTTGATAATCATTCTTAGCCATAATCCCCAAATTATCTTCAATCCTTCTATTATGCCGCGTTCTATCTTCAGCACTGATACTCTTTTAATTGTGATTTAATAACACAGTGTCTTGTTGATGTGCAGGCCGCGTAGGGCTCTCAAGGCCTCAATGCCCATGAAGCATTGACGAAACGTGGATCTTGAACCCCGCGAACGGTTTTCCTTCGATAAATCAAAGGCACGGGAAATGTCTTTCCCGACCTTCGGCCTTTTCTTCAATATAATGGATAAACCATTAAAACACCTGCAAACCACAAAACTAATTATGAAATCATGCGTTGTTTGGGTTTTACTGCTTTAGAGGGTGTGGGGAGATGCGTGGTCGTTGGATGGCATCATCCAACGGTCGAGATTTGTTAGAGATAGTCAAAAGGAGAGCAGAGGAAAAGAATAAATCAGATCCGTCGATCGCGCAGAGATCGACAGTGGGGATTAATTGAAAAACATAAAGTGGAAAGGTGAAAGGCGTTAACTGTCGGGCTTCTTCGATGAGCAATCGTCGTCCAATGAGCGGCCTCAGATCGGATAGTGGACGTCAATATCGCGTCGGGTCCACGTCCGATCTTTAACACGCAATGGATGGCAGTTTTATGAACAATGCCCAAGACACGTGTCGGCGAGCGTATGGAATCGCTGCGAAATGGAAAAAACCGCCCCGCGCTCAAAAGCGGTGCGATGAAATCCGCTTGATTTTTGCAATCGGCGAGTGGCTGGCGGGGACCACCGGGGCGAGAGACTATGCGGGCCGTTCGATCGACTTACGATCAACGGCGGGGATCGGTTTTAAAGCGAACCGGCGGAAACCATTTATAATGTATGAAAACTCAAAAATTTAATAACACAAAGGTTTTGGTAGCGGAATATATATATGAAAACGCTGGCGCCCGACTGCGGGGCTTTTGGTCTTCGTGAAATACAATATGCCCGGGGCGTTATAACAAAAGGGCTAATCGCAATCGGAGCCTCAGGCTCGGGCTTTTCAATCAACCCATTGGATTTTTGCAATGCGATTAAGCGTTTCGGGACTTCAACATTTGGTCCCGGGGTGTAGGTTGTATGGAGTATAAAACGGAGGGGGCGGGGATATACATATGGGACCCAATCGCATCGGCGATTTTGATGCGGGTCTTTCAATCAACCCATTGTGGATTTCTCCGATGCAATTGCGCTTCGGGTCTTTTTAATCTAACCACTTTCATTTAAAAATCGTTGTATGGGCGCGTTAGACCAAAACTTTGGATAAGTGGGTTTTTTGATATACAAAGGAAATAATGGATCGGAGATGGATTTTCACAATGTTTTAAGCGCCGAAGGCGGGCCCACGAGTTATATTAAAAAATAACATGATCAGGGTTTATAAACACGAGACTTAATCGCATTGGAGTTTTTGTAATGGCAAAAAGACTTGCGCACTTGGATGTTTGCGATGCAATAAGCGCTGTGAGGGTTTAGCGCTTGGTTCCAGCCCCAAAGCATATGGTGGGGAAGTGGTTAGGATTTAGCCCAAGGGGACTTAAGTCCATAGTAATAAAAACTTGTTTTTTATGAAATTTTTCAGAGTTTTCAATGGATTTGGGAGTTTCGGCATAGTTTAAAAATGAGTTTTAAACTATGTAAAGAGGATTTTCATGAATGGGAGAAGGAGAGTCATGAAAAATAGAGGAATTTCATGGAGAAAAAGGGGAGCAAATGAAGGTTAGTTTTGAGTGAAGGAAAGGGGAAAATGATGATTTTGCAGCAGTCTTTTCTCATGAAATCAGCGAAATTTCTAAGTATAAAAAAGGAGAATAGTAGTGAAGATTTGGACAAAGGAGAGGCATGAGGCCTTCAAGAGTCTTCAAGAGCCAACACTTTTTAGCAATAAAATTTGTTCCTTGAAGGCTCAAAAAAGTTTTAGCCACCTTTTTCTATAACAAATTTTATAGTTGGCTAACAGATACCAAGGGTATCTGGCTGCCATGAGTACTATTGTACAATCTAAACTTGGATCTTTTGAGAAAGCCGTAAAGCATCAAGTCTGGAAGGATGCTATGCACGAAGAATATGAGTCCATAATGAAGAATGATGTCTGGGATGTGGTTCCAAGACCGAAGGACAAAACAGTTGTCACCGCAAAATGGCTCTACAAGATCAAGCATGGATCTGATGGAAGTGTTGAAAAGTTCAAGGCAAGATTTATTGCCCGTGGCTTCTCTCAAAAGGAAGGAATAGATTATGCTGACATATTTGCACCTGTGGCATGATATACCACCATTCGATCAATCATAGCCCTTGCTGCTACGCAAGGATGGAGTCTTCATCAGATGGATGTCAAGACTGCTTTTCTACATGGTGCAATAAAGGAAGAGGTGTATGTAGAACAACCTCTGGGGTTTGAAGTCCAGGATCGAGACACCCATGTCTGCAGGTTGAAGAAAGCCCTCTATGGGTTGAAGCAAGCACCCAGAGCTTGGTATGAGAGGATATATAGCTACTTGATGAAGCTGGGCTTCACTCGAAGTAATGTTGATCCGAGCCTTTACTTCAAGGTTGTCCAAGGGAAGCCTCTCATTCTGGTGCTATATGTGGATGACCTCTTCCTGACAGGTGCTGACCCTCTCATTCATCAATGCAAGAGGGAGCTCGCTGCTGAGTTCGAGATGAAGGACCTAGGACTGATGCACTATTTCCTAGGCCTGGAGGTCTGGCAAAGACTTGGGGAGATTTTCCTTTCTCAGGGAAAATATATTGTGAAGCTTTTGGAAAGATCTGGAATGGTGGACTGTAAGTCCGTGTTGACACCGATGGAACTCAACTTTAAGAAGTTGAGTGGCAGCGCTGCTGGCCCCGTATTGACAAATCCTACTGAGTATCATCAACTCGTAGGGGCCCTGATGTTCTTAGTGAACACTCGTCCGGATATATGTTTTGCAGTGAACACCTTGAGTCAACAGATGGTTGAGCCTCATCACTTTCACTGGGTTGGTGCCAAGAATCTTCTGAGATATCTTCAGGGCACAATAAACCATGGGCTGAGATACATTGTCGGGAGCGTGACACTCCTTGGTTATACTAATGCTGATTGGGTTAGCAGTGTGGTGGATCGTAAGAGCACATCGGGATGCTACTTCAACCTTGGTTCTGCTTCGATCTCATGGATGAGCAGGAAGCAGAAGTCGGTGGCTTTGAGCACCGCAGAGGCCGGATACATTGCAACAAGTATGGCCTGTTGTGAAGCAGTCTGGTTGTGAAGGCTCTTCAGTGAGTTGTTCGAGCATGTGCTAGATACCACGGTGATACTCTGTGATAATCAGAGTGGGATTCGCTTGACCGAGAATCCTGTGTTCCACGACCGATCCAAGCATATTGATATCAGGTACCATTTCATCCGGGATATGGTACAGCGAGGCGCCGTAAGGCTCGATCATATAAGAACTGATGAGCAGGTCACGGATATTCTCACTAAGCCCCTGGAGAAGGTCAAGTTCCTAACCTTCCGTGAGAGACTTGGTATCGTGGAACGACCCTATGATGTGGGTCATGTTGGACGATGAGCTCGAGGAGCTCTGGGGGGCTTTGGGAACAGCTTCTCGAAGCTATGAGCAACCACAAGGCTAGGCTTGCCAAACCTTGTTGGTGTGCTTGGACCCCACCATTGTGATTATTGAGTTGGTTCACCTCTCATTATCTGTGCCCCATATGCATCCTACCCATTGAGTTCAAGGCTCATGGGAAGTACCTCTCATTTGGCCAATGAGGTGGGAAAAGCTAGAGACTAGTAGCAAAGACTGATGGACGCATCAAATATTGTCGTACTCTCTATCTAGGATGGCACGGTCCAACCACTTGATCTAGGATCAAGTCTAGTGAGGTCTCGGACCTCCACCGGACTTCGGGTCAGATGAACCAACTTCGGGTTGGTTGGAGACTCTTTGTGAGTCCGATAGAGTTTTTGACCTCTGGGTTGAATCTGTCAATCGAGAATGATGTCTTTGTGACTGACCCACTTCTGTTCTGAAATAAAGAGGCCAACAAAGTAAGTTATGGCGGGATGATGCATGATGTTTGATTCCACTGGTGGATGGAGTTCTCCCTAGTTGAGAGGGAGTGTTAAATTTGGACAACTAGGTCCAAACTCCATCTTATGATGCTCAGATGAAGATTCCAATATTTGTATTGGATTCCTCTTTCAGAGAGGTGTAAAATCGATCTAAAATTGATTTTAATCTGATGAGTAGAACATTTATTTTGAATTTATTATTTATAATAAATTTAAGTGCAGGTCGGCCTTAAGGTTTTTACCCCCAGCAGATGTGTCACACACCTCTCATGATTGGTATTTATAGGGTCAACGTTGGAGCATTTTTTCCACTCATCTCAACACACATCTCCTCCTCTTATATGAGCATCTAAGGAGCAAGAAGGACGAAGTTTACCACAGCAAGAAGGACGAAGTTTACCGCAACAAGGAGGACGAAATTTACTGCAACCAGAAATCTGCAGTTAGGGTTTCTGGGGAAGTTTTACCAGCGTTGACTTTGGTCAACACATGATCCGATTGGCTGAATTTTGGAGGAGACTTCGATCTAAGGAGGCCGTACTCTTTGGCATAGAAATCGAGGTCAAAGGTTGACCAGAAGTTGAGCTGCATTGAGTTTTAGTGTTGCTGCCCTGCATTGACTTTTCTGTGCAGCGATGACTTTTTTGAGGTTGACTTATGAGTTGACCGTGTGACTGCTTTGAGGACTGTTGTGACACATGTTGGGTTGGCTAACCATGAAGTCTTTGTTGGTTGAAGCATCTTGTTGACCGCCGTAATGCACCATCACCTTTATTTGTTTCTAACTTGTCTTCTAAAGGATCACTGGTATGCTCTATCTGCATTTTACTTGTAAATTCATGTGATTGTTGTCGATAAAAGTAAAATTGCATCAAGCATAGAACATCTACAAAATTCTACAATGTGCAACATAACAATGTCTTTTCTTGGCACCAACAAAATTAACTGAAACTCCCTAGAATGCCCCCTACCATCTCTAAAATAGAGAAGACTCTTGGTGATGAGCAAGGACATTATACTTTGGAACAACATGGATGGAGATCCTACTTTTGAGGCTTGGTGGCCATTAACTCCCAAGGATGACCTCCCTCCTACACTACTGATTGTTCCTCCCGCTACAGAAATGTTGGCTACTATGTTTTGGCCAACTAATCTGATTTTGGATTATGAGTTATACCTTGTACAAATTTTGGCTAAAAGCATCAAGGTATTTTCATATTGTTACTTCTCAAATGGTAGTGTCTTAGCATACAAGGGCGGATTTATTTGAAGTCATACGGTCATGTTGATTGTGTTATTGAAACCCCCTTTTGTATGAAATGCCTTGTCCATATTGTTTATTTTAATAGCTAAAGGAATCATTTTATTCACAATTAATTATTATTCTCAATGGATTACATCATGAGAGATGTAACAATTGGTGAAAGTACATAAGCTTAGAACTTTGTGGCCCCTTATATAAGACATGAGAGTTCATTCTTAGATATTACTACTCATGTTTCACACATGTCCAAGGGATTCTCCCTTAGTCCATTAAAAATTGGAATCAAAGATTATGTTTGATTCCCTCATATGTACCTCAATCTACACTATGTGAATTTGTTTCCTTGTAGGCTATTAGTCATGGTCCACACCAATCAAAGAGACTCTGCCAACGTCTATTAAAAATTGGATTTCAATTGACATTTTGTAGGCATTTGACTCTTTTACATGTACCTTAGTGTACACAATGTTGTGGATTTCCTTCCTTGCATCATTGTTTCATCTCATCTGAATTGTTAGTCCAATGATCTTTATTTCTTACTTTATTGGTCCATTTTGTTTCATTTTATTTTTAATATATTTTTGATGTACTGCTCTCCACAATACAAATTTATTGTGTTTTGACATTCTTAACAAATACAAGGAATCATTTGTATAAATAAATAGTAAGTTTCCATGAAATTTATATAATTAATGTTCTTGAAGTGAATATTCAATGAGAGTTTTATAACAGTGTGCAATAATGGAATGCTTTAAAATGAATCACTCGAATTTAATTACTTACAGTGACTCAAACTTGGATATAAATTCTACTAAAGATGCATTATCCAATGACTTTAGAATTACACAGTTTCCATTATGTATTCATCAGTAAATTGTTTCATCATGGATGATGCAATGGATATAATCTCTATCTTCAACTTCCACTTTATTGCAAAGTGATTTTCTAAAGATCTTTGCACGTTGTCTTCTATACATCTCACAAGAAACATTTTTTTACAACACGATGGATTTGATCTCTATCTTTTAACTTTCACTATATTGCAAAGTAACTTTCTGAAGATCTTTTAACCTTGTCTTCTACACATTCTCATGACATGTTTTTAATGACTACAATATCACTAAATGTGCATCATTCAACACCCCTCTAAAACATTTTACTTTCAAATGTGTCCATGAATGATAGGGAATATAGTGCCTAATACATAGTTTAAGTTTATATGGTTTTATAACATGAGTTTGAGAGAGATGGAAAAATTCTCTCAACTGCTCCATGACTAGAAGTTACTAGAAGGCTCCATAGCTCTCACACAAATTACAAAATAAATGAAAAAATCATAATTCTCGCACGCATATTCTAAAAACCTATAAACTCAACCTATGTATTAGGCACTTTATTCCCAATCAATGAAGCAAAATATAATGGATACAAACTCAAAGGTGGATAAGCCAAGAGATTAATAAAAACTTTTCCAACAAACCACAAACCCTACATTAAAAAAAATTGCTTTGCTGATATTTTCTATGATACAAATTACCCAAATTTGTTTGCCCACCTTCATTATAAAGCTCTTCCCAAAGCTAGGAAGATGGCTACAGGTATGCCCGATTTCAAATTTGATCATGAAGGTGTTTTTCAAGGTTGTGCCAAAGGGAAATATACAAGGGGACCAGTCCCCTCAAGTGAAAGAAAGACTATCGACATACTTCAATTGATTAATTATGATTTATCTAATATGTTGCTAGTAACATCCTTGGGAGGATATTTATATTATGTTAATTTTGTGGATGACTTCTCTCGCAAAACTTGGATATACTTCTTGAAGAAAAAGGACGAAGTATTCAAATGGTTCCGCTCTTTCAAAGCCTTGGTTGAAAATCAAACAGGGAAGAAGATCAAAATTTTGAGGACTAATAATGTAACCGAATATGATTCGAATGAGTTCAATGACTATTGTACGAAAGTTGGGATTAAGAGGGAGACCACTACTGCTTATACTCTCAAACAAAATGGAGTTGCCAAAAGAAAGAATAAAATCATCATTGAAGTTCCTCGTGCTATGCTTCATGACCAAGGCCTACCGAAGTTCCTATGGGGAGACGCTGCCAACACTGCCATGTATGTTCAAAATAGATGCCCACATCAAGCTTTGGACTCCAAAACTCTAGAAGAAATCTTCACTGGTAAGAAACCTGATGTTTCTCATTTTAGGATTTTTGGAAGTCCCGTATATTTTCATGTGCTGAAAGAAAAAATAAGCAAATTGGATGCCTCTGGAAAGAAGGAAATATTTGTAAGCTACAGTGAAACTTCAAAGGCATATAGAATCTATGTGTCTAGTCAAAGGGGAGTGTAGATAAGTCATGATGTCACCTTCGATGAAGATGCTACCCTTGGGAAGGTTAGAGATCTTCCTATCTCAAAGGAAGACAAAATGAAGATGCAAGAAAGCAAGAAGAACTAAAGGATGAACAGATGCCCGATGTTGAAGGTCTGATGGATCCCATTGATCCACCTCCTAGTGAGCCCTCTTCTTCTAAAAGAAGACCCTCATGGCTTAGAGATACTCTCGAAGATGCCAAGAGACATATTGCACCAAGGGGAACATTCCATGAAAGTAATAAGCTGAATAGGTACCAAGGGTACTTAGCAGCCATGAGCACCATTGTCCAATCTGAGCCTGGAACGTTCAAAGAAGCTATGAAGCACAAAGTTTGGAAGGTGCAATGAACAAAGAGTATGAGTTGATTATGAAGAATGATGTATGGGATGTGGTCCCTAGACCAAAGGACAAGCATGTTGTCACCTTCAAATGCCTCTACAAAATCAAACATGGCACTGATGGAAGTGCTGAAAAGTTCAAGGCCAAGTTCGTTGCCTGAGGCTTCTCGCAGAAAGAAGGTATAGACTATGATGAGATATTTGCACCGATTACTTGATATACCACCATCTGTTCAGTTATTTCCCTTGTTTCCTCGCAAGGATGGAATCTACATCAGATGGATGTCAAGACCGCTTTCTTGCATGGTTCGCTTAAGGAAGATTTCTATGTGGAACAACCTTTGGGGTTCGAAGTTCGAGATCAAGATACACATGTATGCAGGTTGAAGAAATATCTTTATGGGTTGAAGCAAGCCCCCAGGGCTTGGCATGAGAGGATCGATAGCTATTTGATGAAGTTGGGATTTACTCGAAGTGAAGTTGATCCAAACCTATATTTCAAGGTTGATAATGACAAGCCTCTCATTTTGGTACTCTATGTGGATGATCTATTTCTGACAGGTGCAAACCCTCTTATTCATCAATGCAAGAGGGAGTTGGCTTCGAAATTTGAGATGAAAGACCTAAGGTTGATGCACTACTTCCTAGGCTTGGAGGTCTGGTAAAATCCAAGTGAGATTTTCCTTTCTCAAGGAAAATATAATGTGAAGATGCTTGAAAGATTTGGGATGGTGAATTGCAAGTCCGTGACTACTTCGATGGAACTCAACTTTAAGACACTGTGTGGAAGTGTTGTTGAGCCCGATTTGGGAAATCTTACCGAGTATCGTCAACTCGTGGGGGCCTTGATGTTCTTAGTGAACTCTGGTCCAAACATATGTTTTGCAATGAATACATTGAGTCAATATATGGTCGAGCCTCAGCACATACACTGGATAGCTACCAAGAATATTTTGAGATATCTCTGGGTCACAATCAACTACGGATTGAGATACACTATCGAGAATTTGAGGCTCCACAGATATACTGATGTTGACTAGGTTGGCAGTGTGATGGATCGTAAAAGCACATATGGATATTGCATCACTCTAGGTTCTGGTTCGATCTCCTGGATGAGCAGGAAGGAGAAATCGATTGCTTTGAGCACCGTCGAGGCCGAATACATTGCAGCGAGTATGGCCTGTTGTGAAGTTGTTTGGTTGAGGAAGCTCTTCAGTGAGTTGTTTGGGCATGTGTTGGATACCACCGTTATCTATTGCGACAACCAAAGTGGGATTCGACTTTCAGAGAATCCCGTGTTCCACAACCGCTCCAAGCATATTGATATCAGGTACCACTTTATCCAGGATATGGTACAGCAAGGTGTCGTAAGACTCCATCACATTGGGACTGATGAGCAAGTCGCAGATATTCTCACGAAGCCCCTGGGGAAGGTCAAATTCTTAACCTTCTGTGAGAAACTTGGAGTCGTGGACAGACCCTCCTATGAGGGTCCCACTTGAGTTTGACTTTCAGCTCTGGGAGCTCCGAGGGGCTTTGGGTAGCTTCTTGGAGCTATAAGAAACCATAGGGCAAGGTTCGCCTTTCCTTATTGGTGCGTTATTCCCCACTGTTATAATATTGAGTTGGTTCACCCTCTCTTGATTGATGCCCCACATACATCTGACCCATGTAGTCTGGGACTCGTGGGAAGTACCTCTCATTTAGCCAATGAGTTGGGAAATGAGGATAGAGACCATAACACTACCGATGGATGCATCGTGTATTGTCGTACTCTCTATGCTAGGATGGATTGTGTCCAACAACTTGATTTGGGATCAATTCTGGTTGAGGTTTTTATCTCTACTCTGACTTCACGTCAGTGGAGAGTGGCAAGGTCTTGTGACTCACTATCGATAAAATTTTCTTTATTATTTCTTTATGGTTCAACAGAGCAAATTACAGGGATGGCAGTATGACAAAGGATGGTATAGGATTGTACAAGATGATAGGATTGCACGGGTTGACAGATGGATTGACAGGTGAAGTTCTCCCTAGTTGAGCGGGAGTTTTAAAATTGGCAACTAGGGCCAAACTCCACTTTGGACAGCTCATATGATGGCAATGATATTTTTGTTGGATTCCTCTTTCCGAGAGGTGCAAGATTGATCTAAAGATCATCTTGTTTGGATGAGAAAAGTGGGATTTTGAATTTATTCTCACACGTGCAAATTGTCAAGGTCGACCAGAAATTTAATGTAGGCTCATAAGCCCCAATAGATGTGTCTCCAACCCTCATTGAAGGATATAAATATGAGAGAGACATTCCTCATTTTGGACATCACTCATAACATCATCTCTCTCTCTCTCTCTCTCTCTCTCATCTCTCTCTCTCGTTGGTTCGTACAGCAACTTGGAGTCTCTCTCTCTCTCATCTCTCTCTCTCTCTCTCGTTGGTTCGTACAGCAACTTGGAGTCTCTCTCTCTCTCCTCGCACGTGTGAAAGGAACGCTGAAATTTTCAGATTGTTTTAAGGCAAAAGTACAGGGAATTGACCAGCGTTGACTTTGGATCAACCATACTCCAAAAGTTGCCCTTTTCAATGCAGAATTTTAATCTCTTTAGGCCGCATCTATTGGCACAAAAATCAAGAATTTCTGGACACTTTGACCAACGTTGACTTTCAATTAACCGAGTTTGACTAACTTTTCGGATATGTTTTGGGTTGACTTTGACCACTGTTGGACGCCACATTGACTGAAGTTGACCGAGCTTATTTGGAGGAGTCAACCTGCTAATTTGTCTAGTGTTGACTTTCTGGTTAGAGCATCATGTTGACTGTTGTTTGACTGAAGTTTTGGGCAAGTGTATTTTGTAAATTGTACTCTCTTTGCTGACCTTTTGAAGAATTATAAGAAGATTTGAACAAATGGTTTTCCCAAAATTGGGGTTTTTCCCTGGCATCTGTCAAACACTGTGTCCTCTTGTCTTGGCTTGTCTTCTGTTTATTGTTTATGTGCTATCAGCGTTTACTGTCAATGTTAATGAGAATGCAAATCTGAAAATTGATATTGGGCTAATAAGAAAAGATTTAAGTAAATTTCTCTAAGCATAGAACATACCATTGTTATCTAAAAATTAATAGAAAGACTTCAAGGAAAACGTCACATCCATGAGACCAACTAACAAGGGTCCAACATCTTGAATGTAATGATGTAAGGAGGAAGCAATCATGGAAGCATGAGTTACCCCTTCTCTCAACCCGCTTTTCCCAAGCCTCTAGTGCATCTTTTGATTTAATGATTTGTCTTTCTTTGGTGCATAGCTCAAGAGGCCAAGCTTGATGTGCTTTTCAAATACCCCTTTAAGATGTTGCAAGTTCTCACTAATCGAGGTTGGGACATTCAAGAGTTTCTTCATTTTAGATGAAGCATTAAATGCTTGAGGAATTGGGGAATGGCTAATAAGGAGAATAGAGCTCATGTTAGGTTCTCATCTTTTGCATTTTACATTTTCTTTATATTGTGCCTTTATATGGTTTTAACATTCTTCCAACTGCATCAACCTTTGGAGCTAAGATTTCGAGCACTGACTCAGGGATTTGTATACAGAGTATTAATCCTAATGACCAACGACTATCAACCCACTGACTCAGGGAATTCTTTAATGCTCCCTAGTTCCAATTGAGTCTCCATTCTTTTATTACAATTCATCCAAATCTAAAGGATCCAAAAGTAATATCTACCTTGCCCTGTTTCACTTAAACTTGATACTTCTGCAAATTGATCACCCAAGCCTCTTTGACTCCATTGCCCAATAGCCTTCCTCTGCATTTCCAACCAAACCAATTCAAAAACCAACTCTGTACTTATTAACTAGCCTAATATATATTTCAAATAAATTTAAATAATATACAGAGAGCCCTCTCTGAGTTTAGGAGGGCTAGATCCTAAAGTCCAAAGTAGGTTTATGGTTACCTCGGTGATTTCTTTCTTTAGCCTTGAGAAATTACAGAGTGATAACACATCTTTTGATTTAATGGATTTGTCTTTCTTTGGTGCATAGCTCAAGAGACCAAGCTTTATGTACTTTTCCAATACCCCTTTAAGATGTTGCAAGTTCTCAATAATCGAAGTTGGGACATTCAAGAGTTTCTTCATTTTAGATGAAGCATTAAATGCTTGAGGAATTAGGTAATGGCTAATAAGGAATATAGAGCTCATGTTAGGTTTTTCCCACATGCTAAATAAGTCCCAACCATCTTTTGCATTTTACATTTTCTTTATATTGTCCCTTTATATGGTTTTAACATTCTTCCAATTGCATCAACCTTTGGAGCTAAGATTTCGAGCCCTGACTCAAGGATGTGTATACAAAGTATTAACCCCAATGACCAATGACTATCAACCCAAAGATTGGAGATGAATAATAAGGATGCAAAGTGGTAAGTTTGACTTACCATGGATACGTTATAGCAATAAATGGCCCTCCAATAGTGCCCTTCCTAAACCACAAGGCCTTAAAGGAGGTCCCACTAGACTAGAGTTTAAGGCTAGCCTCCCAAGTGAACTATGGGAACAAAGATACAATCAGGAGCAATCAATCATCCTATTTGTCTTAGGATTGATGTTGATATTCCCATAACATTAAATGAAAGCACATAATTGCTAAAATGGTTAGAATACCTACTAGTAGAAGACCCACCTTCATTCAAGAAGAATGCTAGATGGGAGAGAGCATTGATTGGAGCTATCTAAAGACCGCCATAGGGTTGTTGGGTGCTTAGCTATCAAATGAACAGAAAATATTTCTCCTATAGGTTACCCACTTTTGGCAAGTAACAATGATAGAACCTATATTTCAAGATTTCATATGGAATTATTTAATGATAAGCCTCTAACATAATCAACCTAATTCTCAACCAAAATTATATTTAAAAAGGTGTTTGAAAAGATGTTGATTTATATGATGGTTAAGAAAAATACAACAAACACCAGTGTATGTAAAAACAAGAATTTAAACTTACTACCCCTAGCTTCTTGATCATGGGTAAGGTCAAAAGCCTTATTCATAACAACTTTTTCATCAAAATTTCCTTATAGGCCGCATTGAGCTAGTGGAGAGATTGACAATGGAATTTTTCCAAATCCTTCAAAAATTTATAAACTTTATGAATATGTATCAATGACTACATGAAACCTAACATTCATGTTAGGCGCACAACAATGGCTCTTTTGTATAACATCCCCGTGAAAGCCTATCATAGAGCCAAATATTTTAATAAATAACCATCTTTGTTTGGTCCTCCATAACGAGAGGTCTTGCACTTGGCCACAAATTACATCATTTGGACATTGCCCAATGTAAGTGTCTCATTTATGGAAGGAAATGAACTCATGGGCATGATTTTGGTTTTGCGAATATGCTTAGTTAGCTTGGAGTTGGTTGTACATGTTACGTAGTCAAATCCTACTTGCGCAAATTTTCTAAAAAACAACCCTCCTAAGTGATAGGCTTCTTTGGCTATACAATTCCAAACAACTTCATAGTGTCTTGTTTCTGAAATTTCATTTTGCATTTAGAAACAACAAAACAAATGCTTGGTAAGGGAGTTAAACTTGACATGGGATTCTCTTGGCATGTTGGTGCACTAATATGCTCTACATTTTACTCACAAAATTTCAATGCAATTCTAGAAGTTGCAAGCTAAAATTAATCATCTACAATGTTTGATTGACCACTAGTGTACAATTCCTTAAACTATGAACATGGAGCCTCTAGCCAATACTCCTACCAAATCTACACAATCTCTTCATTTGTATCAACAACAACATTTTATACATCAGTGGATTTGGTAACATCATGTGCAACATAACAATGTATTTGCTTGGCACCAACAAAATTAAGGGAAACTCCCTAGAATGCCCCCCTACCATCTCTAAAATAGAGAAGCCTCTTGGTGATGAGCAAGAACATTATACTTGGGAACAACATGGATGGAGATCCTACTTTTGAGGGTTGGTGGCCATTAACTCCCAAGGATGACCTCCCTCCTACACCAACTATTGTTCCCCCTGCTACAAAAATGTTGGCTACAATGTTTTGGCCAACCGATCTGATTTTGGATTCTGAGTTATATCTTGTAGCAATTTTGGCTAAAAGCATCAAGGCATTTTCATATTGCTACTTCTCAAATGGTAGTGTCTTAGCATACAAGGGCGAATTTATTTGAAGTCTTATGGTCATGGTGATGGTGTTATTGAAACCCCCTTTTGTATAGAATGCCTCCATATTGTTTATTTTAATAGCTAAAGGAATCATTTTATTCACAATTAATCATTATTCTCAATGGATCACATCATGAGAGATGTAACAATTGGTGAAAGTACATAAGCTTAGAACTTTGTGGCCCCTCATATAAGACGTGAGAGTTCATTCTTAGATATTACTAGTCATGTTTCACACCAGTCCAAGGGATTCTCCCTTAGTCCATTAAAAATTGGAATCAAAGATTATGCTTGATTCCCTCACATGTACCTCAATCTACACTATGTGAATTTGTTTCCTTGTAGGCTATAATACTCATGGTCCACACCAATCTAACTGACTCTGGCAAGGTCTACTGAAAATTGGATTTCAATTGAGATTTTGTAGGCATTTGACTCCTTTACATGTACCTTAGTGTACACAATGTAATGGATTTCCTTCCTTGCATCATTGTTTCATCTCATCTGAATTGTTAGTCCAATGATCTGTATTTCTTACCTTATTGGTCCATTTTGTTTTACTTTATTTTTAATGTAGTGCTCTCCACAATACAAATTTTATTGTGGTACAAGGAATCATTTGTATAAATAAATAGTAAGTTGCCATGAAATTTATATAATTAATGTTCTTGAAGTGAATCTTAAATGAGAGTTTTATAACAGTTTGCAATAATTGAATGCTTTAAAATGAATCACTCGAATTTAATGACTTGAATACAGACTCAAACTTGGATATAAATTCTACTAAGATGCACTATCGAATGACTTTAGAATTACACAGTTTCCATTAGGTATTCATCAATAAATTGTTCACATGGATGATGCATTAGATGCCATGGATATAATCTCTGTCTTCAACTTTCACTTTATTGCAAAGTGATTTTCTAAAGATCTTTGCACCTTGTCCTCTATACATCTCACAAGAAACATTTTTTTACAACACGACAAGAAACATTTTTTTACAACACGATGGATTTGATCTCTATCTTTTAACTTTCACTATATTGCAAAGTAACTTCTGAAGATCTTTTGACCTTGTCTTCTACACATTCTCATGACACATTTTTAATGACTACAATATCACTAAATGTGCATCATTCAACACCCCTCTAAAACATTTTACTTTCAAATGTGTCCATGAATGATAGGGAAAATAGTGACTAATACATAGTCTAAGTTTATAGTGTTTTATAACGAGTTTGAGAGAGATAGAGAAATTCTCTCAACTGCCCCATGACTAGAAGTTACTAGAAGGTTCCGTAGCTCTCACAAAGAAATTACAATATAAATGAAAAAATCATAATTCTCACACTCATATTCTAAACACCTATAAACTCAACCTATGTATTAGGCACTCTATTCCCAATAAATGAAGCAAAATATAATGGATACAAACTCAAAGGTGGATAAGCCACAAGATTAATAAAAACTTTTCCAGCAAACCAAAACCTATTAAAACTGTTATTGATATTTATGACATGTACCACCACCACAAATGAAAACAAAAGATAATAATGATGATAAATTTCACAACTACTCTGAAGAAGTAAGAAAGTGTCTCAATTAGGATTATGTGTGAATGAGTACAAAAATTTCTTATATGCATAAGTTTTCACCCACCATAATCTCTCATATACATAATTATCACCCACCACTTTATGTAAGCTCAATTCCAATCCAGCCTGCTATTTATTTATATAAATGTCCATCACATTAACTAAAATGTCATAGCAAACTACCTTGCAATATTTCCACATCACCAATATACTCTATAATTTGGTCTACTCGTATGACCTGTTGCTTGTTTGTGATACCAGTTTAAGCCCAAAATCGATCAATTTACCTGGCACAAGAAACCTGCTAACGAATTTCATCTCTACAAATATATGTTTGACCGTGTTACCCTGTCTACAATGTACATTACATAAATCCATAACTGTTAATGTAAACTAAAAACTGCTGTTAAAAGTAAATGTGATATAATTAATCTTGTAGTTTATTGGTTGAATCCAGAAGTGTACGCATTTCATTAAACTCTTATAGCATTAAGGATTAAAGTATTACTCCAAACTTGTTAAGTGCCCAAATTCTGGCTAGGTTTGGAAGGTCCACAACAACCATGGTGTGTATAGGGCTATAAGCTTGTTAAGTGACAATGTCAACACTTTAACATCAATTTCACTGTTTTTAAATGAAATTCAGCAAACTGCAACCACAAATGTATTTGAGAGTATAGTTAACAAGCCTGAATGCTACCTGAAATCAACTCGAAAAATTAACATTTCATGCAAATTGTTATGCAAACCCAAATTTGTTTTGAAGTGATCAATAAACTTGGATGCAATCCATCAAGGCAGAGGCTAATACCGTTTTTGCCTAGTATTTTGCTGACAAATGCAATATATGCTTCTTAAATTTTACAGTGCTTGAACCCAGTTGCTTTCTGAAGATTGACTCTGGTGTTGATGTTAAGCACTGTCAAATAGGGCAATAGGACTGTAAGCAAAGTGTTAAAGATTGACTTTGGAGTTGACATTGGGTACTGTCAAATAGGCCAATATGTTTGTAAGCAACATGTTAAATCACTGAAGGCATTCCATGCTCATTCTGTGAGATGATAGAGCCCCCCAAAGATGGCCTTAGTGCATCCTACAAATCCCTATTATGAAATCCAATTTCTATGGCATTGTAACAAAGCTTTGTGTAGTACTCAGCTACATTCCAATAGGCCTACAAGCTGATCAGTAGCAGGTCTAACTAATCCAGGTAATCTGTGCTGATTTTGTGAGATTAACTTAGGCAAATGGATCTTGTACATTTTTGTTTGTTTGACTTGGGCTGGCAAAACTTGGGGCTCAAACATAAATCCATGCTCCCAACATACCCATGTTCTTGTTGTGGTTTGGCAGGTCCAGACCAGCAGGTTATGAATTTTCAATCCCCACAGTCAAATTCTTATAAAATGACAGTCCTAGCTTGACCTTTCCATAGAGCCCCCCAAAGATGGCCTTAGTGCATCCTACAAATCCCTATTATGAAATCCAATTTCTATGGCATTGTAACAAAGCTTTGTGTAGTACTCAGCTACATTCCAATAGGCCTACAAGCTGATCAGTAGCAGGTCTAACTAATCCAGGTAATCTTTGCTGATTTTGTGAGATTAACTTAGGCAAATGGATCTTGTACATTTTTGTTTGTTTGACTTGGGCTGGCAAAACTTGGGGCTCAAACATAAATCCATGCTCCCAACATACCCATGTTCTTGTTGTGGTTTGGCAGGTCCAGACCAGCAGGTTATGAATTTTCAATCCCCACAGTCAAATTCTTATAAAATGACAGTCCTAGCTTGACCTTTCCATTGAGCACCGTCAACACCAATCCCATCACTATGGTGGCATCTCTGGTGTAGTACTACTGTCACCAACTAAACAAAGCCTCTTGTTTTCTAGGCATGCCTTTCTTCATTCTAATGAAAACTAGCCAGATAGCCTTGAATCTCATTTATTTCATCCATCCCGTGCAAACTTTAGGTTTTTGCAGAAAGGCCCTGTAGACATTGTTCTACCTAAGAAAAAGAGAAATAGCAGAATACTCAATATTTTTGATCCCTCGTTACGCTTCATAGATGCACTGTTAACAGCTTAGCTTAGGTTATAATCATTGAATTTCTGGTTTTTACTGCGCAAAATATTTTTAGGCCAATGTGTTTGGAATGAAACACTTCACCCATCAGGGCAAATAAAAACGAGTAGAGAACAGAGTTTCAAATGATGACAGAAGCTTGATTATATAATAGGGTTATAGTGGAATATTCAAATTGAAATTCCATTTGTAAATTTTGCACTTCAAAATGTTTCCTCTTGATGGCAGAGGACTGTAAGAGGTAAGCAGGATCCCATGCAGCATCAGCATCTAGATCTGTGAGATATACATCTGCACTAGACTGACAGCCAGTTTTTCCGGCATGACACCACAGCACAGACCTCAGCTAAGGACCCTACTGGGCCAACGTTCATCCCAGTGCTTTGAGACCTCAGCACCACACCCATCCCACACTGAGTACCACCCAGCCGTGTTCAGAAGCCTTGAGTGTGAAGGGAGTATCAGCAGATAGACAACCTCTGCCTAAGAGCTCACAACCCAGCCCCCTAAGTCCTATCCAGATTCTGACATTGTCAGACTTTGCATCAGTCACTTCTCAGTGATGTAGCCCTGCTCCTTCTCTTTGTCCTTCCTGACATTAATAGATCATGCTATTTCATGCATTACTCATGTGCCACTTAGTTTAGTGTACTTAATGTTTTCTGAGTAGCCCTGACCACTCCTGCAGGTGCTTATTGTTGATTGTATTTCTTTCTTCAGACCCATTGAGCTACCTTTAGGCTTAATATGTTTATCTTATCTTATTCACTCAAAACATTCCATGCAGTAAAAACCAGAAATTCAATGACAATATGTCCAGCTGCAAAAGTTTCCATTCTAATATTAGTTGATGGTTATTGATTTCAGGTTATATCTGGTTCATGATTTAGGTTGAACAACCTAAGAATCTCCATGCGATATAAAATCTTGTGGCTTTCTCACCAGCAATCTTATGCGAAAACAGTTAAAAGGAATTCATTTCTTATGATTAAATTACTGACTGTTTATGTAATAAAGGATAATCTTTATGGAAAATTATATCCACCATTGCCAGGAATAAAACAATCTCATTGATCTTCAAATAAGAAAACGTCCAATGGGCAATGCAGACAGGCACTAAAACCATTCTAAAGTCACAATGTATTCTGCAGTTCATCTAACAAAAGCTAGAGTGCCCTATGTGTTGCATGAAATTAAACCAATAATAGTATCCCATGATATCAAGATTAAGGCATCCATTGCAAGAAGAAACACATGGTTTACGTATGAAGACAGTACTAGGGAAAGGAGACAGGAATCGTGGATGTAAAAGGATCAGGAATGACATGGCCAGCAAATGTTTTTGAAGTAACCCTAACTACAAATTTAATTGTGGTTGCTATTCATGAAGGAATCAAGAGAATAAGAAGCCTTATACCTGAAGAAACATGTAGGATGATACTTTGCAAAGATTATGACCCAATTTCAGCCTGCAAGAAGATAAAATGCAAAGTTAATCATAAACCATAAGATTTTGAACAGCATAAAAAGCTAAGGTTGACAAAATGATGCCTCAATTAAAAGCAGCAATGGCGTAGACAACAACAACACTGATAGATAATAATCAGTATAATATGAAACCAAAAAGCCCCCACCATCGTAGCATAACAAATAAGGGAAAGTTTCATATAAGCACTGACAAAGAAGCGTGGAATCATCGAAGGCAAAATATTCTTATTTATGTGAAGGATCCTGATACAAAATGTGTAGGAAAAAATCATCTATGCCTGAAAATGTAAATCAACTGAGGATTGCAACGGCACTTGGAATCAGAAGGTCCAGAAGGGAGAATCACCGAAGCTCAAGCCTGAAGGTAATACCTTTCTTTATCTCAAACTATCCTGGACTTGCATTGTGTATATATATATGGACTCTGTCGCATTTCCAGGACCTTCAGAGTATTGAGACAAAAATGAGGAATGGTAACATACTATAATAAAAGCCTACAAAAACTTTTCAGATCTCACTAAGCTTACAAAACTTATGTATGCTTTCACCCATGTTTAGGATATTCAAGTTTGTTCACAAATATCCCAGTCTTCTTTCAGCAGTAAAACATTAATTTCTTGACATTTTCATTGAGCTTGGGAAGGGGTGGAGGTTCTACTGAAGGACAAAGTCTGGAACGCCCACTTCTATTAGAAGATGCCTCGGAAGCACCAGTTGATCTGCTGGAAGATGTCTCGGAAATGCTCCCAGACTTATCCAAATACAGACGAGCTCGATATGCTGCAAGATGAGCATAATATGCAGGAGGCACCAAAGAGACTGGCTTTGTGCACCTGACAAAGGTGTAGCAGAGATTGTTAATAAGCTGCTGCAGCTCATCAGATAGAAAATGATTTTCATCCCACAACACATGATAATGGGTTGGTCTGCTTGTGCCCTTGATGCCTGAATGGCTGCACAAGTAAAAGTCAAATTCTCTTGGATGTGTGATTAGAGTATCCACTACAGTTCCTGGAGGAATATTGTCTTGTGCATCAGAAGACGAAGACGATCGTTTCCCAGCAGGTGGGGCATTTCGAGAGGCGGAATGGTGAACTCGCCCACCAGCATATGAATTAACTGGCTCCATAGCTGGCCCATCAGAATGGAACAATCTCGTATGATGTCGCTTCTGTACCACAACAAAGGTAATGGTGGGATTGTAATTCTCAAACCTTTTACAAGCAGCCTTCAGAGCTCTTAGTTCCTCTTCCAGTACTTTGTAAAACTGCCCTTCACTCACACCATCTCGGAAGAACAGTATCCTTCTTGGAAGCTGCTTTATTTCATCTCTGTAATCTTCCAGCAACTCTCCTACCATTTCTCTCAACCCCTCAATTATTTCTTTCCTGTGTGCTTGTGTCCTCATTCGAGCTACATATTTATTTGCAGCTGGCCAGTTCATGCTAGCCACAACAGCTGCAATAGAAGGACTCTTGTCATCCATAGGGTGTGGATGAGTGACATCTGCACCAAAAAATATGGCCGGTTCACTGAACAATCTTGGTAGCTGTCTCGGTAGTGGATTGTATAGTGCCACGGTACTGCCACCCACCTTGGCATTTATTTTCAAGGCCAAGTTTGCGAGATATTGGGAAGAAAGACTGTAGAAATGTGAGTAGAGACAACACTGTGTCACAACTCCTATACTAGTCTCACAGATTCTCTTCAAATCTGCATATCCTCTGTGCTTTCTTTCCATGACGCACACTAATAGATCCAGATTCCTAGATGCATTATCGTATATTTTTCTCAGCTTTGCTTCCAGAAGATTTGCATTCTCTAGTATATGCATTTGTTCAAAACGAGGGTGCACAATAGTAGATCTACTAAGGGATATTCCAAGTTGAGAACACCTTTGAGCTAATCCCACGATGAACTTGCCTACATTACAACGCTGTTCAGCATTTCCACCAAAGCTGATCAGTGCCCATCTCGTTATACTTTTGCCTTCAACCACATGACTGTCTAGGAAATTCCACTGTCTATCCTGCCGACATGGAGTAAGATCCTTAACTTGGCCGCCATTCCCAAGCTTCAGCTTTGGTGGTTGAAGAATTCTCCCATTCAATTTGGTCATTTCCTGAGATATGTAAATCTTGAACTCTCTATCATAGTTCCCACTGCAAAAGGGAACAAATAAATAGCACTCAGAAAAAATATAATAGACTCAGCAAGCAATAGATAAATGGAATTTTCTTATGCTCGGGCAGAGCTTGGGATTTACCTTCTAGGTCCAACTGATCCTCCCAAAACTCCCTTGATCATAGCTCTCCTTTCACGAGGCTTTTGGCAACCCATTCTTAAAATCTTAGCAGTTTGATCATCTGAGAGCTTTCCAAGGAATTTTTGACCTTCACAAACTACGCAGAGCTCCATCGGAAGGTAACAAGGTTTGCTTCTGCCTATTTGCAAGCAGGGCAAGTTTATGTATTCAATATTATGACTATAATGCTCCTTAAAGTAGTCGATGACTTTGATATTCTTTCCATCCCTGTCCTTGAACGTAAGAGCGTCTGTAACTTCATCGGTCAAGCTTTGGACTCTGTACCTCTGATCAGTGGCTCTATGGCAAACAAAGACCTTCATGTTCTTCAGAGTTTTTTCTACTTCCTTCTTCTCTTCTGCAGACAACACCCTTGACTTCCTAAATTGAAGATCATGTAGAAAATCACATCTCTTCTGGAGGTATGGAATTATACCAATGCTTTCATGAAATGCAGTAACAGAGAAGTCTACATTCAAGGCCAACCCTTGCTGAGTAGCCCTAAGGCTTTGAAAAAATCCCCTTAATCCAACTGCTCCTCCTCCAATGACTTCACTTCCCATTGAGCTAGAATACAAGGATCTGCTTACAGGATAGCATTTCTCTGTTGGGTTTTCTCTAAGAACGACATCTAATGCTTGTATAAAGTCCTGAGGAAGAGCTACATGATCCTTTTTGTTCTTCAGAAACTCTTCTAAGTCCTTCCCATCAAGCTTTGAAGCAATCTTAAGGCTTACCTTGAACAATTTCTCATCTATGCTACTGGCTCCTCCTTGACAATCAGAACCAGGTAATTGATGCCCTCCAGCATTAAAGGAAAAAAGGCTTTTGGCAGATTTTATAGGCAAAGAAACAATAAATTCCATTTTCTCCTTCCGAAATTCAACAGCACTGTATAAGCTCTTTCGACCATCAAAAGCAGGGAGAGCATTGGATAGAAGAACAGAATTCTCTTGAACTAATTTGCGTTTCAGACGCCTAGCCACCTCCTTGGATGGCTGTGGAGAAATCTCCACGTCATAGTGGAAGATCTGCTGTGAAGGCTCGAATTGAACAAGGAAATGATTAGCAAGAAGCTGGATCAGAGCCCCTTCTTTTCCTCCAGAATCAGGCCTCCCTACAGCCACGAGAGGCACAGGATTTCTGGCAAAATCCTTGTCTACTTCTTCACTTGGTACAAGTTTTGGGAGGACAGGAATAACCATAAAATCAGTCAAGGAAGAAGTATCGGGTCCTGGGACCAACTCCATGTTCTCCATTAGGGAAACCAGACACTCCGGAGCTGAAAAGACATCAAAACCCAAAAGGCCATTGGAGCAAATGCCGAGAAAAAAAAAACATCAAAACCCTATGGGTAAACTAAAACGCATCGAAACCAAATAGCCAAATGAGCATATCAGCTAACGTAAACATTTTATTTTGAAACCAGATACGCGTTGCTGCACGATGCAAACCAAAACTTCTCAGTTACATGTGAAAGATTAACCAAATGGGCATATCAGCAAACTAAAACAAAGAGAAACCAAGAAACCATTGCCGCGGATGCAAACAAGAACATTTTAGAATAACATAGACAAAATAACCAAATGGGCATATCAGCAAACCAAAACATATAGAAACCAAATAGGCATTGCCGCAGAAGCCAACTAAAAATTCTCATAGCTAATAAAATGCACCATAACCAAATGGGCAGAAGTAGAAAGTAACAAAACCAAATGGGCAAACAAATAAACAAAGAAACCTAAAGGGCATTGCATTATCATTGGATAAACACAGAAACCTAACGAAAAGCACTGCATATTTAGGGCAATCCATTACAGCAATAAATCTTTCAGTGGGACTATTGAATGAATACATGGATTACCTTGTCCGGGGCATTTGACGGCATCTTCTTCCGAGTTCACCACTTTTCCTTGACTTTTACTTCTCCAAATCCCACTGCTCTGGGGCTGAATGAAGGGCCTTTGAATCCGCGGGGCAGGTATTGATGTCTGTAAACAAGGCACAAGACTATTATGATAATTGTTGTTGATCATATAATGGCCTGCTGTAGGAGGTGGTGTTGATTGAAGAGGAACAGTTGCATAGGATGTACAATAGTAAACGTCATGAGGTTGGCCATAATGAGGTTGAACATAATGAGGTTGAGAAAGTATGAATCCTCTTGAAGAGTTAACGTTGTTGTGGGTAGTGAAATCAGTTCTGCTATCTTCACATATTGCTGAGCTCTGATGATCTCCTTGAAATGGGGCTGCTGGGCTTGTTTCTCTCCATAGGCGAGAATGGGATTGTGAGGAATGCCTTGAATTGTAATTGGGTCTCCCCCCTCCTCTGTTGGGCTTTGAGGTCCTTGATGCCATAATGGATGATGAGATGGGTTTGCAGAAAAGGTATCAGGAGCACGGAAGGCAAACAGAACAGCCCATCAATAGAAATGAGCTACACTCGTGGGTGACCAATTAAATCTATAGGACTACAAACATACAGCGAAAACCTACTGTTAGCGATTCAATGCCGTCACGCTCAGTTTCTTGTAACACAAATTGTAAAAACCCAATAAGAGACAGCAGGTACTGGATACCCAATTTTCCATAACAGATATCTCAGAAAGAAAAAACTGAAAACACTCAGCTCCAGAACAATTTGAATCTGTTTTCAAACTTCCAATGTCTCTACCATGAATTATGAGGGAGAAAAGGGGAAATCCAGCACAAGAACGAGTGATCCTGATGAGCAAACACAAAACATCTGCCATTTATAGGCCAAGAAGCCTAATATACCCAAGGAGCAAATTCAAATAGGTCAGTCCATTCTGGGGTTTCCTTCAATAGGTGTACTATAGAGGAGAATAGATAGGAGTAATTGACATCAGTAAGTTACAATCACAACGAACACTAATTGTCACACTCGAGTGACGAAGTACTACCAAAAGAATTGCTTCTTGCTCCTCCTGTCTCGGTCACCCTACGTCCTGTGAGCCACCCATGGCATCTCATTGGGCCAAAGGGAAGCCTAGGCACCTGGGTGATTTAATTATCATAACAGCAGACTCCATTCACATACTATTAAAACTTCACTGTGGCCCATGAATAGCCCCTCATAAATCATTGATATCCCCAATGCCTTTGAAGCTTTTAGATCAAAAGAATGAACATTTCAACTTCGCCATAATATCCATTTTTCTTATTTTAATATATGAAAATACATGTAAACTTTCGGTTATTTAAAAATATTTAAAGTGAATATGAATTTATATTATTTGTTTTTGAATGATAATTTTTTAATATGGAAAAATGGGAAGTCAATTTGTTTCCCGACATGTTACATTATATGAACTGACATGTTAGTCATGTTCGTCTTAAATTTTAAAGACGTTCTAGCTTTCAAAGTGTAAAACAGACATTTAACAATAATGAAAATTATATATTGATTTTTAAAAAATTTCTAATGTATTTCATTGTTAATATATTGATGATGACGCTGGTGGTTAACGTTTACTGAGACTAATCTTTGGTTTATCGAACCTAAAGAAAAGAGTTATTTAGTTTGATTTAAGATTTTATTCCTATGCTCAAAAAGCTTGGAGAGAAGCCTCCCAAGCTCACTATAATTTTGACATCTTAAAAGGCTAGGAAGGTCAGTGTTGCAACAAAGATTATGAAATTGAGCTCTAATGTGGTTGTACGCGGGGCACTCTAAGAGGAAGTGATTTTCATCCTCGATGTTCATATTCTCACAGAGATGGCAGATCCTTTCCATCCATGGTGTTTTAGGAACTGTCCAACGACCTGTTTCACTATGGAGCTCATGAGAGTTCGTTCTAATCTTGGCTATGTTAATTTTCTTCTTTGAGCTAGTTAAAACAGATAGATAGGAGATTGTAATACAAATAAGAAATTAATGAGATAGGAGATGTTTTTTTTAAGGTAACTTAAAAAATTTATTGGATTTAAGGGTGTTTTATAAATAGCTTTTTATTTTAGATATTATTTTTGGGATTCAACTGCGTTAAGTTAAGTAAGTCATTCATCTATGATCATTTCCATGAGAGGTGGTTTTAAGTGACTAATTTCTTATGACTTTGAATAGTCCACTTAACACTCATTGCATCGAATGATGCTCACAGGGGTGAAGAAGTGAGATTGAAACTAGTGAAATGAATCACATAGTTTTTTATTTATTAAAATCTCAATAATAGGAAATAATTTCATTGTCATTTTGTGTTATTTCAAATTGCAAATTTGAACATTTAGATTATTTAAATGAAATAATTTCATTATCAATCTGTATTATTTCAAATTACAATTGTGAATCTAAAAATATTTAATTTAATTTTTTTCAATTATTTAAAATTTGATGAATGCAAAATTATATATCATTTTTTAGATTCTTAAATGAAAAATTGTTGAAATGTCACTTTACATTGCTTAAACTATAATTTTAAGTATTTAAGTAAATCCACAACTCTAAAATTATTTTAAAATTACTATGTGTAATTGTTTAATCACAGTTTTATATTAAACTAAAATTCCAATCAAATTTTCATCTAATTAAGAGAGAATCAACTATAATAATGAAGCAATATGATTACTTTATATCTCATACTTAATTAGAATACATCAATTTAATATCTAACTAAATTTTGATTTTAAAATTAACTTGTTATTATTATTAATATTCTATTTTATCATTATTTAAGTGATCATCTTGAATTCTCACATATTTTATTCAAAGACACAATAAATTACAACATCAAACCTTGTAAAAAAATTTATCATGTAATGGAAAAAGGGATGTCATTCATTAATGATACTACCAATTTATGCATTTTACAAATGTTGATTACTTTCAAAATATTGGAGGTCGGAGGGATTCTTTTGAATGTCTTCACGAATACATAAAAACAATGTTTTTAAAATTCTTTGAAACCTCTACTGAGAGTGGAGATTTGAATTTTCATATTTTACAACACTCATTATAATAATAAGACGTAATATTGTTTATCAATTGGCCCATGAGGTGTAGACTAGTTGGTTTGAGTGGGTTTAGTCCCCACTAGGGTTCAGGTTCAAACCTTATCAGGAGGGGTTGAGGATGAAAACCACTTTTTGAAGAATTAAACTATTCCAAGGGTCATCCAAACTCGACTGAGCTTCACACAATCAATCTTGGTGATAACATCCGAGTGGGTTTAGTTCCAACTAGGGTTCAGGTTCAAACCTCATTGGGAGGGGTTGAGGATGAAAACCACTTTTGGAATAATTAAACTATTCCAAGGGGCATCGAAACTCGAGTGGTTTTAGTCCCCACTAGAGTTCTTTAGTTCCCACTAGGGTTCAGGTTCAAACCTCATCGAGAGGGGTTGAGGATGAAAACCACTTTTGGAATAATTAAACTATTCCAAAGGGCATCCAAACTCGAGTGGGTTTAGTCCCCACTAGAGTTCAGGTTCAAACCTCATTGGGATGGGTTGAGGATGAAAGCCACTTTTGGAAGAATTAAACTATTCGAGGCGTCCAAACTCAAATGAGCTTCACATAATCAATCTTGGTGATAACATCTCACTCTGAATAGATCATTCTTCCATCCAAAAAAAACAAGTTACCCAACCTAATTTCAACTTAGCTACCCAAAAAAACCAAAACATGGTTTATCAACTAAGAATTTTTCAAAAAACCAAAAAATATATTTTAAATCAAATTTAATTTTATATAAATAAAAAATAAATTAAATTAATGAGTATAATATAATATTTAATTATTTTATTTATTTTTAGGAATCTGAGCCCACTAAAGCATCACGGAGTTTTCGAACCAACCTTGTTTTGAAACACTTGAGGACATCACCAACTAAGCAAAGCCTTACATCAAGAGGAGAGGACAAACACAATGTCAAATCTCACGTCGTCCTTGATTTCATGAAATTTGGGAGCAGTTTCGCCTTTACAATTTATTTGATTAAATGGCACTTAAAAAGTAGATGTGCTGATGATTCGTTTCAATCATCTTACTAAGGAGAATATTAGCATCGGTAAACTTCTATCTATGTAATGTTAAACCCATATGCATCATTACATAAGCTTACGAAATTGAGGACCTTCCCAACTTAAAGGCATGGAATAGTAATTCTCAAGACTCATCATGCAATCATCCATTCATTTTTAAATTTATCAATTAGTTCGTGTGGTCCTCACACCAACGTGTCATATACGTGTCAATATGTTAAATTATGCACCTTTATACTATTCATGGATTTGATTTCTTGTACTATCTTGCCTTGGCATATGATTACAATCAATTTCTATAAGAAGTCACCTTTCTATGTTCCAAATGCTTCATTTTTTCTCTTTGAGCTTTTTATTCCCCGAGCATGTGGAGTGGGAGGAACTTTCCATCTAGGGATCCGAACTCTTAGTAGTTCACAACTATTGTGTTGTACTTTTGTTACATTTCGCATGGTATCTTTTTTTATGATAAAAAAACCAAGCGTGCTTAATAATTTATGAAAAATTTTAAAAATAATTTAATTTTGTGTTTTAATGTGTTAGGATTATTTAAGGATGACTTAAATATAATTTGTTATAAATTTTAGGTTAGGTGTTAACAACTTACAAGCCATGCCTAACATGAAATTCATGGCTTTTAAGACATCTCAAAATGTTTTAATAGGCATATTTATCATCGAGGGTAACAATCTTTCCAACTAAGTTAGAATGGGCCACATATTGTTATAGTTTAAAATGACACTCTCCTAAGTCTATAAGAGAAAGAATACGGGAAGAAGGTTGAGATGTAGCAAAAGCTCCATGGAAACCCTAAAAAGTTAAGTTTTCCCTCTTTAGTGCCCATGAACACTGGCAAAGTGAATTCCAATGTGCCATGTGACCTAGAAAGGAGAGTTAAACACAGGTACCTCAAGCATAGAGTGTTGAAGCATCCAAGGTTGCTAAAGCACATGGATAAGGGTTGACAGGGTAAAAAAAGATCAAAAACTCAAGATAAGGATGAAAGGACTAAATAAAATCAGTGAAAAAGATGTCCAAATTCATCTAACCACTTTTAAAACTCGTCTAAAAAAAGCAAAGCTCTTCATGGAGCAAAAAAGAGAAGTGAACTTAGGTACATGATGTCTAATTAAGAACCCAATTCTACCTTGAGATAAACCAAGGTTAGCAATGAGTCTGATTGTGATCTCTGGTGAGAGAAAGAGTTAAGGGCAAGAACCTCAAGGAACACTTTTGTAAGTGCTTTGACATAATAAGAAAACAATAATTCCCCCCATTTATGTGTATTTCATGTGGTTTTGAAAGTATGCATTTTGGTTTTGATAGTGCTAACACTAACATTGATACAAGTAGTATAGTTTGTTGCCTTTTGATTGTCTATTTGTAGGTCACTAGTGTAAGAATTTGGATCTCGATGACTCCAACCACCAAAAGGAATCAATTATTTTCCTTCCAAGTCAAGGTATATGTTCCATCTCTTCACTTGTTTATTTGTGTATGCATATCAACAGGGATGAATAGGTCATAGGAACTGTCTATCATAAATCTTGGTCAAGCTTGTGGTAAATAGTACTTTGGAAATAGAGGAAAGTCCAACTACACATAATTGGGAACCATTTTTGGGAATCACCACGATAGGTTTATTTTAATCCTTTAGTGTCTCATTTGCTTGCTTCGTTTCATTTTTATTGCTTTTGAGTCTTTATTGGGAATTCTGGGAATATCAACTCTCAATTTTTTTTGCTTGGAAACTGAGAATCGAGGTTTAAAAACCTTTCACTATTAGGCCTAGCCTTGATAGAGCATTGGAACCTTTTTCAACACCCTGCCCAAACCATCATGGAGCGTTCAAATATTTGTTAAGCCTTTGAAAGAGCATTGAAGCACCCCAAGGAGGGTTTTTTGTGGATTTTCCTAAAAAAATCTCAGCTTTCTTGCATAATCTTGAGCTCCGACCTTAGATCACTATTTGGCCTTGTCCACCAAAGCTTATACTTAGTCAATCACCCTCATATTCACTTCAAATTAGTGGATTTGAAGCCATTTCTGGGGTCTTTAATCCATTCTTTGATTTGATTTCTCGTAGAGACATTAGAATCGAGCACCACTCTATGGCCATTGTCATGTAACCCTTCTATTTATGCAAGTTGTAGTGAGTGTGTTGAGTATCTAAATTTATGTTTTGAATGCATGATTACTTATAGGTAGGGTTTAGGTTTTAGGTGCATCTTTCTTGTTGCCTTTTTTTTTTTACTTTCTTTGCTTGTTTGTGTGCTTCAAATTAAATATGATTGTGAATGTTTATAGTCATAAAAGAGAGTGTGATAAGGATCTGCATTCATCTTTTCATTGGACATATCTGATCTTACTTCAATTAATTTTCCTTGAAGTGAATTTGCATCTTCATCTCTTGCATTCCTTTCTTTGAAATCAAGTCAATCACATCATCCAAGTTTCACACCATAACCCCTAACTTAATAGCAACCACTAAAAGTAATGTTAATAAAATTAATTAGACATATTTTTATTTTATTGGTAGCACACTAGCATTAGCTTAGGCTTTTAGGGCTTTGGAATAGGTTGGAGAGGAAACCCTCCAATACCATAAAATAAACACTAGAATCTTGAGTTAGGGAGTGTAAAGTCCATTTATAATAAAGCATTGCTTAAGAAGCCCTTCTTACACAAGGATCAAGCATTAGGTCACACTAGGATTGGTGGAGTGACAACCCCATTTCATTTGGCCTCAACGGTGTGGTATACACACATACATGGATCTCTTTTTGGAATTTGTAGTCTTGGTACTCTACCTTTGTTTGTGGATCCCACCCATGATTATTCCCCTAGGTAGGTAAATTTTAGGTTGTAACCATGGTGGCCATAATATTAGGGGCCTTACATAGGTGATGAAAAATGGGGTATGCTTTATATACTTGGGACAAATTTTGTTCAATACTCACTCAATCCCTTTGAAGGCTTCTCACGCATAATTAAGGGTACTTGCATTGAGCATTGATCCATTAATTAGAATGCCAACGTAATTGCCCCATCCATAAAATCATAGTTGACTTGGGCCCTAATCAACTAAGTTCCAACTAGGGGAATATCCCTTTGATACACTTGGTTTTCTTACTTAATTCTTAGATTTACTATGTGTGTGTTGTTTGGTTGAGTCTAGTTGGTCTTAGGTGTTGATTTATTTTATTGTGTGCATCTTTTATTATCACTGTGGTTGATTTTAGTCCATGTAATTCTCATCATCTTGAGTAATTTCCACTTAAATAGGAGGGTTCACCTATTCGTAGATGTAGGATTAACCACACTACCAACTTAGACTTACCTACCTTATGGCCCATCATTGTTGGTTCTCTGGGGTCAAACCCATAGTTCAAGAAGTGGTTAACGAAGTTTACCACCTCAATCTCACCCCCCATGACCCATATTCCTTCACCCATCTTCTTATATGGAGGTGTATATTTGACCAAATATTTTTAGTCAAATGGTATTTACCAAGAGTCTATTGTGGTTGGTGTAAACCAGCTGGCAACACCTAATGTGTTTACACCTATTGTCACAGGAGCTTCCCCCAAGGAAAGTTCCAAAGATTCTTCCTCTACCATAGATATTGTCTCCACCATGCATGCTCAAGTTATCTTCTCCTATTCACAAACTAATAGGATCAATATTTCAACCATTTGGATCGACTATGGTCCCTCTATTCACATTTGGTGGAGGCTCTAGTCCCACTACAAGTAGTATACCCATGTTCACTATAAGAGGTTGAAATTCTACATCTACATCTAGGTATTAAAGCACATCCCTTGGTCTCAGTGTCTTTTTAAGTAGTTCATTCACACAATTAATACTAGGTTTCATTTTGGTTGGAATGCTAACACTATGTCCATGTCATCGCCTATAATAGCTAGGGGCATATACATTTCTAATGGGTTCACAAATCCATGGGGAAGTCAACCTTTATAAGGGTCACACTTTCAATGGAATCTTAATTTCCTTGGAATCTCCAAGGGGTTGGGAACAACGTCCTTGGAAATGTCTTTTATCCTTAGGGTACCAACTTCTTTGGTCAACCTTTTGGTCTAAGAAGTTTTCCCCTTGGTGCATCCTTTGGTCCTGGAGATCAACAACCTTTTCGAAGTCCCTTTGCTACTAAGGGTCCACCTCATAGTCTTATAACCCTATTTTCCGCTCCACTTCAATGAGATAAACCCTAGTTTAACTTACCTTGGTTGTTAGTTGAAATGCATCCCCTTTCACCCTTGTTTTTGTTCATATACGTCACACAAGTGTTGATACCATTATTTATTTTTATTTTTCATTTTGCATTAAGGCTACAAAAGTTCCCTGCATTGCTTGTTAAATGTGTGAAAATTTAACATCCAAAAGATATGTTACCCTCTACCATGACCATAGGTTAGGGAGGATGCCACATGAGAAATTATAAGCATGTTGAAAATTTAAATAACCCATGCAACTACAAGAATTAATGAAATGCTTTTGAAATGTTGCTTCATCTCTCAAGATTAGTGGTTTGTTCTAAGCTATTTGTGCATATGCCAATATATCATATGTTGCATATTCATATGGCATCATTGAAAATTAAATGATATGTTTGGTCTCATGGTGTTTATGGAGTAATTAAAAGCTCAATTTAAAAATCATATGTTATATATGATAAGTGGCAAAAATGATTTTGGTTCATAACCATTGGTTTATATGCAAAGGGTTTTATATATGTTGATATCGCTTTTGACTTTGGTATTAAACATTGAAAGTTCGATACACCAACATCAAATATCAACAAGGCATCCAAGCTTATGTTGCAATAATGCATACATTATGATGATTGGATACATGGTTTTGGATGACTTAATTTATATGCTACATGCATATGGTTTGTTTTTAATGTGGGATAGCTTGACTCATTTGGCAAGAGTCACACACATGGTTTATATTTTGGTTGATTTGGTATTTTTCTGATGCCATATGTATTGCATATATGTTATGTTTAATAGCTTGGTTTACGTGACATAAGTTTTTCACTTAGTTTACCTAGCATGTGTATTATTTGATATATGTATTGTGTGCATGGTATAACTATTGTGTTGGGTTGACATGGCATATGTGTTGCAATAGTTGACATAGCATGTTGTGGTTGATTGTTTGTTATGTGGAATGAAACACCGAAATGGAATAGATTGGAAGGTGGTGTATTTAATGCTCACCCAATCACACACTCGATCAACGACTGAGATTCAAGGTTTTTTTGTGTTAGATGGTTCATATTACATGCATCACATGGAGGGTTTTCCTTGGGTTTTGTATGCAAATACACCTCCAAAATTGCATTTTCTCCTTAGTCTTTCCATCTCAGTTGATTGTTGCTATCTATATGATAGATTTTTTCTTTTCACCTCCTTGTGGACTAATTAATTCCTTAATTGGGTTCTCCACTGTGATATTTTAACTCATTTATGTTAGAATTTTAGCAAAGGAAAGGGGAATTTGTGCGTTGGACTATGTGTTCATTTTGGGCATCTGAAAGTAGGATTTTAGTGTTGCATTTTCAAGTATTCTCGACTTAACTTATGATTTTATTGTAGGCTATAGAAATGTTTGGTTTTATTGCAGGCTATGTGTTTTTCATTTTTTCACCCATCCATAATTCAAAATTGTTGAAGTTTGCAACAAGAAACAGTGAAATTGGCATCCAGAAACAACATCCATGATCCTAGTGAAAATTAAGCACCTACACTAGGGTGGTGCCCACACAGGCTATTCTTAGATGAATGTCTATTTTTAGATGCATGTCTATTTTTATTATTCCTTAATTTAGATGGACATTAAAATGTAATCTATTCTCAATGTGGACTTGAAAATAGTTAACTTAAGTGGACAATCAGTTAGCTAAGTGAATTTCGAGTTAAGAGGTTGGTTCTTGGGACATGCTTAGTTGTAATTGAGTGATTCTAGTTGTAACAGAGTTGGAAGTGTAGTGGTACATGAGTTGGTGCAAGTTGTAAATAGTTTAACTTAGTTAAGTGAGTTAAACTTAGTTGTGCTAGTTGTAAATGCATATACATTAGTGAGAGATAAGTTGAATTAAATATTAATTAATTCACATGTATTGATCTCACATGCAACTGAAGATTTACTATTATTAAATGCATGCATGTCAGATCCAATGGAGGCCCAGTTGAGTTCTAGGTGAAAGGGAAGATAACTATCAGTTGTGACATTATCCGCTTGCACACATGCAAGCACACACACATTGGAGTGCCCGTGACATTTACACAGTCAAGGTAGACAAGACATCCAATATTCAGGGTTCTTTACCATTAGGGATTGCGTAGTAGAGGCAGGTTGTTTGGAGACAGTAAATTTGCTAAGGAACTTGCCAATTTGTATGACAGTGTGAGACAACTAGCTGATGTACTGAAGGCTTTTGTGAGAAGATTTTTGTATGTAATTGTTTCAGGATCCATGATATAATATACAATAGAAGATAGTGGGGTTTTGAGCTGTAAGCTTTCCCTGGGAAATTATCTGTGTTGTGTGTGATTGATCTTTCTTCATGCTTATGTAATTGGCGATTGTGGTTTTAATTTTGTAAAGATTTGTAGAAGCGATTCAGTATTTAACTTTAGTACATTGTTAGATCGGGTGAATCCAAGATATACATGCATATTGTATAATTTCTACATGGTATCAAAGCACAAGAAATTGCAGAAGTGAAGCAGGAGTTGAGTTTGTGGTTGGAAAGAATTCGAACTTGCAGAAAGACTTTCTTAGTGCTACAGCTGATTCAAGATCAAAATGGCTTTCAATGGCTTGAGTTTAGAGTATGCACTCGAGGGAAGCTCAAACTACATTGCTTGGAAGGACAGGATGGAGGCAGTATTCAAAGACAATGGCTTGATGGAATTCATTGAAAAAGATGTTCCTAAGCCAGATGTTGGAGATGCTGCAAATTTTGATGCATGGAAAAAGAAAGTGGCAAGGGCGAGGAGGATCCTGTTGGAGGGAGTACGAGACCACATTGTCTCAAGCCTCCATGGGAAAGCCACACCATATTCTATGTGGAAGGCTTTGACGGATCTATTCCAATGCAGCAGTGACCATAGGAAATTGGCGCTCAAAGATAAACTCAGGAAGATCAAGATGGAAAAGAACGACATTATTCCAGTATACTTAAAAAAGTTTTTCCAATGTCGGGATGAAGTTGGGAGTGTAGGAATAATTGTCGGTGATGATGACTTGGTGAGTTTGACTCTCGTAGAACTTCCTAAGAGTTGGCACAGTTATGAAGACTTTGTCAACGGACGGGAAAAATTGTCGGATTGGGAACGACTGTGGTCAGATCTGGTGTAGGAGGAGTTCAGGCGGAACAACAAAGATGGATCTTCATTAAAGCATGATGATGAAGAGGATTGTGATTTGGCTGTCAAGGCGAATAAGGGGAAGGGGAAGAAAGTCCATTCCAAATCTGAGGCTAGTGAAGATGGCAAGGAGCACAACATGTCCAAAGTGAAGTTTTTTCACTGTCACAAGCATGGAAATATTGCCACAAATTGTCCACAAAATAAGAAGAACAAGAATGTTGATGGAGCTACAGCGGGTGAGGCCGTTGCCTCACAATATGAGATTGACTTCTTATTGATCGCATGCATGGTGTCAAGTGCATTGGTATTAGGGTGGTACTTGGATAGTGGTGCTTCCTTTCACATGAGGGGAGACAAGAAACTTTTCAGTGACTTGGAGCAGAAGGATCTCCAGATGCATATTGAAATGGGCGACGATGGATAGTACAATGTTACCAGGATTGGTGCCATTACCTTTCAGAGGACGTCAGGTAAACTCTTTCAATTAAAAAATGTAATGCATGTACCAGGTGTTATCACTCTAATAATTCTCAAAGTTGTGAGATTTTTTATTATAGTTTAAATAATATTAGAGGTAACCAAAAACCTACTTTCAATCTTTAGGATCTAGCCTTCCTAAGGCTCAAAGAGGGCTCTCTCTATAAGATTTAACTTTGTTTTAATATATGATTTTAGGCTAGTTATATGGGGAAAAATTGATTTTAATATATTTCTTTTGATTTGGTTTGGTGGGAAAAACATTTACTGAGATGGGTAGTAATAGATTTGTAGTCCATTAGGAAAATGGAGTCAATGTTCCAAGCAGACAGATCAGGATCAAGTTCTAAAGGAAAATTTTCACTGGGCAAGATAGCAGAGTCACTCAAGATCTTCAAAGGCTGATTGATGAATTGGTTTCAATTGGATAAAGAGAAATTAAGGGTTCTTTAATCCGGACAAGGAGTGAAAAGGTAGAGGTCAATTGATATCAGGGAGAAATTAAGGGTTCCCTGTTCTGGATATTAGTAGAAAACATTAAAATGAAAATCAATCAATAACAAATTTCTTTTAACAAATTTTGAAATAGCAATTCCTGATTTCACATTAAAATTTAGAACACATTCATGAATGGATGAAAAACATAAGAAGATTTACAAATAGCATGAGAAAGTACTTCAGTTCAGTGGCCCAACACATGAATCTTGAAATATGATGCTTTATTTCTTTGATCCAGTCTGCTGACTTGAACTTGATACAAAAACCCTTCAGGTTCAGAAAATATGACTACAGGAATCTTCAGCAATTAATCCACACTCAATACTTCAAATGATGAAGTATTTATACAAAAAGTAGTACAAAATATCCTAGAACAAGCTTAGGAATTTTCTTTGGAAAATAAAATATCTTCTTGCAAGAAGATAGTGACAACTGCATAACTAATTGCAAGTTGTCCTATTTATTCAAATTAAATAGCTTATTGTTTAGATTTGGGCTGCAGCTAGGTAGATGAGATGTCCCTCACGCTGGCAGTTTGATCTTCAATCTGTTTTTTCTCTTTATCTTTCATCTGATACCCTTTTTCAAATGATACTCTTTGACCTGATACACTTTGACTGTTGAAAACAATTTTACCCTTTTGAAATATGTTTACTGTTTAGAGTAAAAAACAACAACTCTGTTTTCATATTTTCTTACTGCAAATTTGATTTTTACAGCAAGTCTGTTATTTTTTCCCAGAACTCAGCTTCTGGTAATTTGATCTTCTTTAACTTTCTGAAGTTTTCATCTGCTTCTGTGTATCTTACAAATGTTGGTTTGACCACAAAAAGATGTTTTACCTCATGCTGTAAGTAAAATAGATTTTCAATACTCTTGTGCAAAAATTTTCCTGTTGGTATCCCTTGCCAATCTGATTTGTTTACCTATTCTTTGACAATTTCCCTTATATTTTTGTTATAATATTCTTGTTTCATCAATTTATCATTGATTAATAGAAGATTTGGAAGTCCTTTTTGCCTCAAAATATCAAATTTCACCATGAATCTTGTGATGGCTACATCCATATTTTGGCACTTTTCTTCCAACTGTTTCATCAGGTTCTTCTTAGAAGTTACTTTTCTTACCTCAAGAATGGTTTATGTTCTATATGCTATTCCAATTTCAACCAATTCCTGCTTATTTTTAGAGTTGAGGAATTTGATAATTTCCAGTGCTTCTTCAGGTTTGGTTCCCAATTCCTCTTTGGTCTTATGTATTTCTTCTCTAGCTGCTTTTGGCAAATCCTTCTGTTCATAGATCACCTGTATTGATGGCCAAGTATCATTGACTAATTCACTGATATTGGTCCATAGTTGATTTTTGATATGTGCCATAGGCTCTTTTAAGGTCAACTCTATTTCCAAATTTTTTAACTGTTCACTCAATCCCTTAGCTTTTTCCTCTTCAATTTTGGCATTGATATGTGCCAAATTTTTGGCATCTTCCAGATTTTTGATTTGTTCTTTTAATTTGTTGATTTCATTAGTTTGTATGGACATGTCCTCCATTGCCTTTATCAATTTGCTGGCCTCATCTGATTACTAAACTGCTGAAGTAGAAGACTCAGTGGCAGAAGTGGTAGATGAAGTTAGAAGCATTGTTGTAGCCAATGGAACTTTTGGGGCTAGTTATTCTGCTAGAGTTGATGGCACTGTTGTGGTCACCATAGGAATTACAGTTGCAGGGACTTATTTTGCTTTAGTGGCTTCTTTTTCTTGGACTAGCTTGTCCATCTCAATTTCCATCTCCTTAATTTGTGCTGTCATTTGTAATATGAGATTCATCATCTCATCCTTTTGATTTGCTTCCTGTACAATCTCTTTGGCATGTGGGTGCTCTGTAGGGTATAATTTCAACTATTTTCAGATGTGTTGCAATATCAACATTTTTCTTTAATTAACTCCTCTGCAACTTTTACATTCTTAGGGTCATAACCCAATTTAATTACTAACTCCTCCAAGGATTTGATTCTGGAATCCTTGGCATATGAAGAAGCGTTTTCAACCTTGAGCTGATCTTTCACATTTTTCAAAGCATTCTGGAGCTTTTGAACACTCATTGCTTTTATAGTCATTGTAGAATATATCATCTCTAAACTCTGTTTGTGGAATTCAATCTGGTCCAAGGGATGAATGTCTTGGACTTGTACTTCAAAATCAACCTTTTTATAGTCAGTTTCTGTTTTAGGATTTTGCACTGTAGGTTGAAGCACTGACATAAGCAATTTATTATTATTATAATCAAAGGCTGAAAGCACCCTCTTTTGTATGCCTGGAGTCTGTTTCAAGTATTGAGAATAAATTTCATTCTTAATTTCCTCATTTTTGGCTCTAATCTCTTTATACTTTTCCTTAATATCCATATCTTTATCCTCTATTTGTTTTGATGATGATACTTCCACACTATGTTTTTTCTGGATCAACTGTGTGTTGGAAGTAGTAGGTTGCTATTCATTTTCAATCTCTATGGGTGGCACAATGTCTTTATCTGGAACCTCTGTATCTATAACTTCAATTGTTCTTTTTCTTTGTCTGTTGTATTTGTCTTGGGCTTCTTGTTGTACCTTAGTTTAAACTTTGTTTCTATGGTAGTTTCAGCAATTTAGGAGCCGTCTTCCCTATTTCTTTTTATACCTCTGTCTTCTTGAGCTGGATTCTGCAGAATGTGACTAGTATCACTCTATTTGTCAGCTTCTACCAGTGTATTTTCCAACCATTCAGATTGGTTAGAAAATTTCTCAATTTCAGTCTTCTTCTCATGAATATAGGGAGTTAACTTACACTTCACTCTCATTTTTCTAATTATGCCATAAGGATCATAGTGCCAAGGAAAACTGATGCTAAATTTGTACTCTAATAATTGCTTTTCTTCTTCTGCACCTGCTTCTCTGTTGTTGCATATAAATGGACCCACTTGGTTCTTCAATTTAAACTAGGTTTTCTTCTTAGTAGCTAATAAATTTACTAAATCTGAGTTTAGAATATGTCTGATATATTCTAAGGAAAACAACCTCATAGGTGAATACTTTGGCAACTTGTAAGGGATGAGGGTTGTGCCATAAACTCTGATCTCAGTGTGATTTTGGTATAAATACCAATCACCTGTCCTTCTATGTTATGACAACTGTAAAACCCTCTTGATTTCATCACTAATCATAGGTTGCACACCATTTTTAAGCATATTTACCAGTGGGTGGATGAAACAATCAGTAAAGTCTGTATATGTGAACTCTTTTGACTCATTTCTGATTAAGGAGGTCCAGAAAATAACTGACGGTGGATTTCCTTACACATCCATCTTTTGAAGATTTATAGGGAACTTGTCTAACTGAAAGTAGAGGAAAATATGGAAGAGAAATGAGGTATACCTAAAGACACCTTCAGTAGGTAATTTGACAAGTTGTTCATGTATACTATCAGCAATATACTCATCAAAATTGTAGATGACTGCAGGGGGTTGACCAGGCACAAAAATGGACAGGAAACCAAGTATAGATGCATCAATATGCTCATCTGTGAAGTAACCAAGGATAAAATACAACATAGAGATAATGTGTCTGGTTCCTTCTGGGGATTTAGAAGAGCAATAGGGAGGATTTAGCTTTGGAATTTCCACATATGAGGGCATGAATGTTTGGAAAATTTTGAATCTTTTGGGAAAATATAATTCCAAATAGGACTTTGTCAGAGCTTCAATGGACAAAGGGAAAGCATTGGGTTCAGGCTGCAACTGAAGCATTTGGTTTATGGATTCAACTATTATGGTGAACAATACTTCTTTTTCAGCATTGACAATTGCTCTCTGATATGGAGAATAATGAGATTGGCACAATCTGATGGTTTCTAGACATTAATGGGTATGAGGAACAACATACTTAGGCAGATTGGATTCCAAAATAGGCACATCATCTACTTGGTCCAATGATTTCTCTTGGCTCCAGCAGTGGAGCTCAAGGAGGTTAAATTCAGTTATAGGATCTGTGATTTTGTAATTTGCATCAGTGAATGGGATGTGTTCTACATCTACAACAAGAGGTTGTAGTGGATTGATTAGAGTTGTACTTTTGGATGCCATTGAAAGATTTGTTTTTAACAGTTTAACCCTTCTTGATGCTTTAAAACTCTGTTTTTAGGTCTAGGAACACACTTTTGTAAGATTAAACTGTTTATAGAAGGTCTTTTTAGAATATAACAAAGGTTAATATTGGAATGCAAAAGGTATAATTTTGGGTTACTTTGACTCAAATTGTCAATTATTCTTTAAAAACCAATTTCTTAACTTTTACAGACTCAAAAAAATATATCAAGGGTTTTTTTGCAAATTTCTTTGATGAAAACAATCCTAAAACAGTGAAAGCTTATGCCAAGGGGTTTCTGAGCACTATAAAAAGGCTTAGAATCACTTAGAGGGCTTCCAAAGTCTGCAGATACCTAATTTCTCTTCAATTTTTCTTTAAAGAACATATTGTAGCTTCATACACTGTGAAATTCTCAGGTTTATAGCAAGGATGAATATATGAGGAAATATGGTTGTTTCTTAGGTTCACAAGCTTTAAAAAGGCTTCAATTCATCAGTATAGTTCTTTTAATGGATGGATAGGTATTTTTCCTGAAAAATACCTATGAATTTAGGAATTTTGATGTAGAGAAAGGGTTTGCTGGGAGTTGAAAGCTTTCAAAAGCTTGTTGTGACCTTTTAAATGCGGTCTCGAGGCTTTTCAGTGATTGTAGCGATGGATTTAGTTGAATTTTGTTGGTTTATGCACTCACATAGGGGCGGTAATGTATTTCTCTTAGTCTGAAGGAATTTACGAGAAAAATGAGTAACAGAAGGCTTGAAATGTGTGTATTCTAGTGTTTTTATAATGAATTTGATTTGAACAGTAGTCGCATTAACTACTAGTCATTCCACATTGTGAGCGGTTTAGGCGCGGGGGAATGATTTACTGTTGAGCGGTTATCGCACCGTCGAAGGATGGTAATTGGTATTTATTGAATGGATGCGATCCAATACAACCGCGACACGTGGAGGAGAGAGGAAGGGTCGAAACAACCTTTATCGCAAATCTCATTTTGTTCAAAGACCGCGCTATCAAATTTGCGATGTGAGTTGGATTTGGCGGGTGAAAGCGAACGACTAGGACTAAATGGTGAAGATGCGAGGTAACGAGCATGGGGGCCGAGATTTGTTTAATGCAGCAGGATTTAATTTATACATTAAAACAAAGTTTTAACATAAAGTTTATATGTGAAATGGGATAGGCGGGTTTTAATGTCTTTTAACAAATGAAATGCATGTAGGTGTAATGTAAAGATTGGGCGGTTAATATATAAAAGGGATAGTTTTAAACCTATGGGGAGGGCGGAAAATATCACGTGGGGAAAATAAACATAGGTTTATAAAAGTAAAATATGGGTTTGGGTTTATTAATTTAAAGGGATTTAATATAATATGAGATTGGAAGGTTTATAGGGAGTTAATACATTATATTAACATGTTAATAATGGAATGAATGCGAGAATGTAAAAAATACATTAAGTAAAGTGTAACTTATGTCTTTGGGTGGGATTTTCATAGTGGTGGTGTTAGGTCCTTATATTACTAGTATAGTCCCTTACTGTTGTTAGTGTAATCCCCTTATTGTTATTGTTGTACCCTTGTAACTCCCATATTGTTATTATTGTGCCCTTACATTATTATTGTTAGGTCAACTAGGATTACATTGTGGCCCCACTAGGATTACATTGTGGCCCCATGGAATACTATATATAGAGAGGAGATTTTTTTATTTGTATCATCCAAGAATTTTTCATTTATGTAATGTATTGAAGGTTGCCCCCTCGAAGTGGGTATTTCTAAGGCGTTGATCTCTCTTTTCTTCTATTTTTGGAGCTGGTTTCACAACATTTGGTATCAGATCTTTGGATTCTAAGGTTTCGCTGCTCCAAACAGGTCATCGTGGAATTTTCACTATAAAGTTTTTTCTATGAAGGTTCAGAAGCTGAAATATTTAGAGGGAGAAGCTGAAATCATGAGGAACATCATCGTAAAATTTCAGATCTTGGTTCGCAATATTTTCGGAGATATGATCTGTGAAAGTTAGGGATGTTTGCAAGCTCCTGAATTTAACCTAAACAGGTCATCGTGGCATTTTCGCTATAACTTTTTTTCTACGAGGGTTCAGAAGCTTGAATTTTCATAAAGCGAAGTTTCAATCCTGAGGAACTCCATGGAAAATTTTCAGAGTTAGATTCGCAAAATATTCGGAGATATGGTCTGTGGAAGTTAGGGATTTTTTAGGCTCCCGAATTTCATCTCAAAGAGGTGACTGTGGGAAAATCGTCATAACTCTCTCTATGAGCATTGGATTGGAATTTTGTAGAAAGTGGACACAATTACACGTACTGTAGTTTATTCTATATCAATTTCAGAGTCGAAAGAGGAAACAGTGACACGTGGAAAGTCGTACAAGTTCGCTATATTGAACTAGTCCATAATTAGGTCATCGTAGGAGATTGGGCATAACTTTGTCTTCAAGAATCCAAATAAGGTCAGAACTATAGCATTCAAAAGAAGATTCAGAGGGATACTTCAAGGCCAAATTTCAAATATTGAAGATCCAAAATCAAAGAGATAATTTAGTTTCAATATCAAGCTCCTCAAAATCAAGAAAAAGGTGTGTATTTTTTTCAAATTGCATAAGTCTTGTTTGAAAAATCAGTTTTAAGTGATTCCAAAAGCATATTGAGCATAGATATCAGTAGTGGGTTCTAAAATGCCTCCTAAAAATAATTCAACACCCATTAAGCCCTCAAATTACTCTACTATGACTCATGAAGATGAAGAATTTCAACATTATCTATCAAAATTACAAGAACAAGTGCACCAAAATTCACTCTCGCAAAGAGCAACAAAAAATGAAATGGGTGTTTTGAAGAAAAGCGTGGAATCTAAGATGGATGGTTTGAAGAAATGCGTGGAATCTACAATGGATGTTTTGAAGAATGATATGGAAGAAAAAATGGATGGTATGGAAGAAAAAATGAAAGGTTTGAATGAAAAAATGGAAGGTTTGAAGGAAGGTTTGTCAAGGTTGATACAAGAAATGATTCCTAATGGCGAAAAGATAGTAGAGGAAACTCATGATGAGAACACAATAAATGTTAATCGTGATTTCATAAACTCTAATGTTGGATTAAAGAACCACCATATTCCAAAGATGGATATGAGGAAGTTTGATGGCAAGGATCCCGTATCATGGATACTACAGATGGAGCAATATTTTGATCTCAATAATGTGCAAAACACACAAAAGGTACGCATTGCAACTTTACATTTAGAACAAAATACATTTGTATGGAATTGATGGCTTTGCTCCTGTAAAAAAATTGTCATTTGGTCAATTTTTACGGAGGAAATGATAGCACATTATGAGGATACAAAGAGAAACACCTTCTTTAGCCAATTGATAAATCTCAAACAAAAGGGTTCAATGGTGGAGCACATTGAGGACTTCCAAAAATTGAATATAAGGGTGACTTATATTCCAGAGGAACACATGTTTGATGTCTTCATAGGGAATTTAAAGGATAACATCCAACATGAAGTTCGTGTTTGGGAACTAGATCTATTGAGAAGCAGGTACCAAGTGACAAGAAAAATCAAGGTAAAATTATGACACAGAGCTAAAGCCCACTTCATCTATACAAGACAATATACTCTAGAGATCCTCTACAATGGCAAACAAGAGAGCAAGAGGAGAAGAAAAATGAAGCATAAATCTAAAGAAGAGGATATACACAAGGAACCAACCCTAGAAGAAGGATAAATGAGTCCGACCATATCGTGTAATGCATTGGAAGGAATTACCACTCCTCAGACTCTCAAGATAGAAGGACATATCAAGAAGAAAAATGTAATAGTGTTGATTGATTCGTGTAGTATCCATAATTTGATTCACTGTAAGGTAGCCAAGAAATTGAATTGTTTCCTATACCCAGCACTAGAATGTCAAGTGATGGTTGAAAATGAAGGAACTATAAAGTTCTCTATAAAATTCCATAATATCAAGCTAACCATGGGGGGATATGTATTGAATAGTTCCAATGCTTTCCATTCCTATGGGAGGTGTTGATGTTGTACTAGGAGTACAATGGTTACAATCTTTGGGGACGGTAGCTTTTAATTTTCAAGAACTTTTCTTGAAATTTTTTTCAGAAGGAAAGGAAGTTGAATTACGGGGTATTGCGGGGAAGCCAGGAAGGATAATAAGCTCTAATGTCACGACAAAGCTTCTAAAGAAAGAACAGCGAGGCGTAATTGCACAATTATGCTCACTAGAAGTTCCAACATCAAAATCATCTATTTCTGCAGATCTCCAAAAAGTCTTGGACAATCATTCCAAGGTGTTTGACACTCCCAAAGGACTCCCACCTATTCATGATCATGATCATGCTATTCATTTGATTCCAAGAAGTGTTCCTCCAAACATCAGGCCTTACATATATCATTATGTCCAAAAGAGTGAAATTGAACGTATGATTGCATAAATGTTAGAGGCTGGTATAATTCAACTCTAGTCGTTTTTCTTCCTGCTCAAATAGTATTGCATGTTATGATGGATTGCACAAGTTCAGACATAGAGTTTCATTGGTTCAATGTTAAAGATAAATTTCCTATTCTGGTGATTGATGGAATTGTCGATGAATTACATTTAGCAACAAGATTTACCAAGTTGGATTCTATTCGTGATATCATCAAATTAGAATGAAGACCCAAGATATTCACAAAACAACATTTTCAACTCCATGAGGACATTATGAATTTTTTGTCATGCCTTTATTTTACCAATGCACCTTTCTACATCTCAAGGGTTGATGAACTCCATTTTCAAACCCTTCCTTAGAAAAATTGTGTTAGTATTTTTTGATGATATACTAATCTACAGCAGGTCTTGGAAGGATCATGTTCAACATGTTGACAGGGTGCTCAAACTACTGGAGGAGAAACAATTATATGCAAAAACCTCTAAATGTTTCTTTGGAGTACAAGAGGTGGAATATCTGGGTCATATTGTATCTCACGAGGGTGTTAAGGTAGACCCTAACAAAATTAAAGCCATTAAGGAATGGAAAGTCCCCACAACCATAAAGAAATTACGAGGATTTCTTGGGTTAACAGGGTATTATCAAAAGTTTTTTAAGAATTATGGGAGAATAGTAGCACCTCTAACAACATTATTGAAGAAAGATGCATTTTCATGGACTCCTGAAGCAACTAAGGCCTTTGAACATCTTAAAGAGGAAATGTGCCTAGCACTGGTCTTAGCTATGCCAGACTTCACAAAAGCCTTTATTATGGAATGTGATGCCTCAGGAAATGGAATTGGTGCAGTTTTAATGCAGGAAGGAAGACCCATTGCTTTTGAAAGTCATCCAATCAAAGGAAAGTATTTACAGAAACCTATTTATGAGAAGGAAATGTTAGCAATATTACATGCACTAAAGAAATGGCGAACTTACCTAATGGGAAGACACTTCAAGGTAAAAACTGATCATGATAGTCTTAAACACTTTTGGAACAAAGACTATCTTCAGAAGAGCAGCAAAAATGGGTCACAAAGATGTTGGGTTATGACTTTGAAATAATATACAAAAAAGGAAAGCTTAATGTTGTTGCAGATGCACTCTCAAGAAAGAATGAAGAGGTGGAAGCATTGCTTTGTGTCATTTATATTATCCAACCAGATTGGATAACTGAAGCAAGAGATGAATGGAAGAAGGACAAAGATGTATGGATACTCATTCAAAAGTTGCAGCAAGATCCTAGTACATCTGATACATTTAGTTGGAAAAATGATTCCTTATGGTACAAAGATCGCTTATATCTTTGTAAGAATTCCCAACTAAAACAAAATATTTTTCTGGAATTGCACACTTCTCCTTTAGGAGGACACTCAGGATTTTTAAAAACTTACCACAGGGTGAAGAAAGAATTTTTTTGGGATGGCCTTAAATCTGATATTCAAAAGTTTGTGGCGGAATGTTTGGTTTGCCAGCAGAATAAAGTTGAGACAATTAAAACCCCGAGACTTCTACAACCTTTATCCATTCCAAGTCAACGTTGGGAGGAGATTTCAATGGATTTTATCACAGGTTTACCTAAGTCTGAAGGAAAGAGTGTCATCATGGTGGTAGTTGATAGACTTACCAAGTATGCACACTTTTGTGCATTATCTCATCCATTTAAAGCAAGCATAGTTGCTACTACATTTATGGATAGAATTCAAAAGCTACATGGAAACCCTAAGATTAATAAGTGACAGATCCCATTTTTACTGAAATTTTGGACGAAATTATTTAAGCTTCTGCAGTCAATCAGCTCACACTTATATTATCATCCTTTGGTCCGATGGTTTTAAACAAAGATACGAATAATGTTTCTGGGCGATATACTATTGTTTTGTATCCCATACAAGCATAATGTCAAGTACATTTTCACCTAATGGTGGTATAACACTTTCCATACCCATAAAATAAATGACCTCATTTATGGCACTTTATGGATATCATCTACACCTATCTATCACAATCTTCATGTAGCACCGTAGGTTCGGGTTAAAAGGAGGATCACATCGAGCATCAACAAGAAGTTCTCCAACTATTAAAGAATAACCTAAATTTGGCACAAAATCGAATGAAACAACAGGAAGATCAACATTGTAGTGAGAGAAGTTTTGATGTGGGAGACTGGGTATTTTTACGGATACAACCATACAAAAAAATGTTCCTCAAGAAAGCTACGAAGGATAATAAATTATCACCAAAGTACTATTGTCCTTACAAGTTGTTGCAAAAGATTGGTACTATGGCATACAAATTGGAGCTTCCTGCTTCTTCGCGAGTGCATCCAGTTTTCCATGTTTCATGCTTTAAAAAGGTTATAGGGGACAAACTTCCAGTTCAAACAATATTTCCAGAACTTGATGAGGAAGGAAAAACCATATTGGAACCTGAAGTAGTCACGGAAACAAGAACTCGACAGCTACGAAATCGATCAATTTGAAAGTATCTCATCAAATGGAATAACTTACCCACTGAAGATTCTAGATGGGAGGATGAGAATTTTATACAAAAGCACCCGGAGGTACTCAAGCATTGAGGACAACACTTTTTGAAGGAGAGGAGCATGTTAGGTCCTTATGTTACTAGTATAGTCCCTTATTGTTGTTAGTGTAACCCCCTTATTGTTATCGCTGTACCCCTGTAACCCCCATATTGTTATTATTGTGCCCTTACATTATTATTGTAAGGTCGACTAGGATTACATTGTGGCCCCACTAGGATTACAGTGTGGCCCCATGGAATCCTATATATAGATAGGAGGTTTTGTCATTTGTATCATCCAATAATTGTTTATTTATGTAATGTATTGGAGGTTGCCCCCTTGAAGTGACTATTTCTAAGGCATTGATCTCTCTTTTCTTCTATTTTTGGAGCTGGTTTCACAACATTTCTCACTTATACTTAGGATAATAGCATTTTTTGTGGTTTTTTTTAGGTATTTTTGTATGAAAAAGGAATTAGTCAAGGGGGTTTTACTTTTCCCAAGTAAAAATGTGTTTTAACTTAGGAAAAGAGGATTTTGTAAAGGAAAATGGATGATGTAAGGAGGAAAAGGGCTTTTTATGAAGGAGAAGGGTTTCAACGAGGGGAATTTCAATACCTTGTTACCATTCAGTCATTAAGACGTGGGTTCGGTCCCACCAAAAGTCAAAAAAATGCTCTAAGTCTTTGTAACTAAAGGGTATAGTACTGGAACACATAGTAGGGAGGGAAATTAGTAAATTGCCAAATGATGTTTATCAATTCCTTGTGAAACTACTTTCTTCCTACCCATATGATATTCTACCATTTTTTCCTTTATTTGCATGGGTGCATTTGAGCTTGAAAAAACCTTATTTATTTTTCTTTTAAAACAAGAAACTTATCTAATTCTAACCTTATTTCATCCAAGGGCTCAGATTAAACTGTTGAGTTCCTTATTTATTATCTACCTAACTACTGATCTGCCAAGATTAAACTGTTTGGCAAGATCTTTACTCTCTATCTGTCAGCATGAAAAATTTAAGATTAAACTATTTAACTCATCATGGATTATGGCATTTTGAACAAGCTACACATAATCATTTATTTTGTAGTAAAAAGTAACTAGTAGTGGAATTTTGACTTGCATCACTTTCATGTCTTATTCTTATCTCTTTTTTGTTTGGGGTTCATTTTTTCTATTCTTTTGATATTTTTTCTTTTCAAGTCCTTTGATTTTCTTTTAGGACTTTTACTCTCTTTACATTTTTTATTTTATTATATGGGAAAACAATTTGCATAAAGCAAAGTATGTACATATTACAAGACTATCAAAGTCAATTCAAAAATTATGAATCCTATTATTATAGGACCGTACCAATGGCTCCACATGGGGATGGCATTTCCTAGTGAAATGTCAAGAACTTTGAGACTAGTTTCCTTTGAATTTTGACTGTGCTGGCCTTGGAAATGTGTTATGAGCTCTACAATTATTCATACTTATGATATTTTATCCTTCAAAGATTAGGGCCTTCTCTTCGGGCTTCAAATTTTCTAGGAAAAACATCCAATCCAATCTAAAATCTCCAATGTTATGTACAATGAGTAAAGTAAACAGAGTTAACTATTGGTTATTTATGAGGTGTAGTAATGCTTCAGCATTCTACCATTGACAGGTCCACCTAGCAGATCTGATCCATCCAACTCTTTCAAAAAGAAAGTATTGTTACCTTTGTAACCATAAATAACATAAGGTCCTTTCCATAAGAAATCAAATTTCCCATGTTTACCTTTCTCTTCTCTCCTTGAATCCCACTTTAGAACTTTTTCACCAATATAGAAATCATCTTCTTTACTTTTCTTGTTAGAAAATTTCTTAATCTTGTCTTGGATAACTTGAGACTTAAGATAAACCTCTTCTCTTGTTTGTTGCAAGTGTATGGTTTGGTTAATCCTTCTTTGAATATCATTGGTTTCAACTTGTAGTTCTTGGATTATCCTCATTAATGGTACTCCTAAGGAAGATGGAAAAACAACATCCATCCCATAAACAAGCTGGTAAGGGGATGTACCAATAGATTTCTTAGTGGTAAGTCTATCTACCCATAAGGCATTAACTAACCTCTTGTTCCAAGTTTTCTTCTTGTCTTCTAGTAATTTCTTGATGATGTTCACAAGGCTTTTATTGGAGGAATCAACAAGGCCATTACCTTGAGGGTAATATGCAGTAGAATGGCCAAGGTTAATGTGATATTTATGAAAGAAGTCTATCATATTTTTTGATTTGAATGCAGCTGCATTGTCAGTGATAATATTTTGTGGGCATCCAAATCCTGAGAGTATGTTATTTTCTAAAAAGGAGATTATGACCGTGTCAGTGGCTTGCTTGGAAGGTATGGCTTTTATCCACTTAGTGAAATAGTTTGTGGCTGTCAAAATCCACTTGTGTTGAGATGAGGATGGAGGGTTAATTTCACCAATGAAGTCAAGACCCCATTGTTGAAAAGGAATTTCTCTTGAGATGGGTTTTAAGGGCAAGGGTAGCCGATTTTTCTTTCCTTCAAAGATTTGGCACTTGTGACAGGAGGTCACATACTTTTTTACATCTGCAAACAAGGTAGGCCGGTAAAAGCCAGCTCTCAAGATTTTTTCTGCAGTAGTCTTCCAGTAGAGATGTCCCCTGTTAGTGACCTATAAATATAGGATTCATAATTTTGACTTGACTGATGGTAATCTTGTAAATCTGTACATACTTTGCCTTCTGCAAGTTGTATTCACATATTTTGTAATATATATATATATATATATATATATATATATATATATATATATATATATATATATATATATATATATATAAGAGGGTAAAAAGTCCTAAAAGAAAAATCAAAGGACTTAGAAAAAATAATATACTCCAAAAGAAAAAGATGAATAAAACATGAAAGTGTGCAAGGCTAAATGCCACTACTTTTACCTTTTGCAGTTGAGTATGGCAGAGTGTCAATAAATGCCATAATCTGTGATGAGTTGAACAATTTAATCTTGACTCATCATTTTTCAATTTCAAATGTTTTAGATAGAGAATAAAGAATTGTCATATAGTTCAATCATGACAATTAGGTAGTTAGGTAGAGAATAAGTGAATCCAACAGTTTAATCTGGATTCATGGATGAAATAAGTGTAGAATTAGATAGTTTTTTCAGAAAAAATAAATGTTGTAAAGGTTGCTAGCACAAATGCACCTAATCAAAATGGAAGAAAAAATGTTAGCAGTTAAAATTGGGTAGGTAGAAGAAGGTGAAAAGCATAAATGTAAATATTATTCACCAGAGCTGCAAATAACTAACTTCCCCTCCCCATGGCCATTTATCATTCTAAAACTATTAGTCAGAAAGGCTCAAGGCATTTCCTTGACTTCTGTTGGGACCGGGCCCAAGGCTCTATGGCTGATCAGTTGAAAGTGTTAAATGTCTATATTAATCCCTAAAATCACATCATTTTCCATTCATGCATTCATTTTCCTGAAAATCATAAGTAAAAACCTCATTTTTACTTAAAATATACTCTAATCCTCATTTGATTAACTTCCCACATCATTTGAAAGCATAAAACCCTCAAAATCACATTTTATCCTAAGTTTAAGTGATGAACTTATTATAATGAAAATTTGCTTTTAATCTTCACTTTCTTAGTTATATTAATGTATTTTGAGTTTTCATTTTCCCTTGTCATATTAACTTTAACTTATTTAATAAATCCCTAACAAATAATATTTTCATATTAGTATAACTCCCTTTTATATTAATAAATTCCAAAAACCCATTAATATAACTTTAGCCAAAGTTATTTATCCCCACATGTTTAAATAAAAACCCACATTATACCCCCTTTGGCTAAAAATAATGTTATATAAATATCCCGCCCTCTATGGTTATTAAATCAATATGATTTAATTAACTATATAATAAAAAATACTCAAAAAGTCATTAAACATGTTCTATATGTGTTTAAAACAAAGAATTGTAATACCTGAAGTTTAATTTAAGCTAAACTTCAAAGAAACCCATCCCCTGTTTATATTCCTTTCCCCGACTCATCTATCCCAAGGTTAAACCCTAATCTATCATTTTATCCCGACATATATCCCCTTACCGTAGTATTTAACCTTGGGTAAAGTCCCTTTTTCACCCCTCCCAACCACTTTTTCATATGAATAAAGCCTTTGTATATATAAATTTTATCAAATCCCTCAACCCTATCAGATTCAATCTTGACCATCCGATCCCCAACACCCCATTGATCCTACTGTTCTCCTCGAACGCTATAAATAATTCCCAACCCCCTATCATTCTCTATCGCATAGCATTAGAGCCGTTCGATCATCATTTCTTTGCAATCCAACGATCCTCATTAAATGCGATAACCTCATCTCTTTCCCATCCTTTCCCCATTGCATTGTATGACAGCCGTCAGATCATCATTAACTGTTTAAATCTAACGATCCTTATTTCACCCGACAACTTATTGCTCCCGTCCCCACCATCCTGATCACTCTAAACATGGACCGTAGATCTATCACTCATTAGATATACGCCCAACATTCAAAGCCTCGGCCCCACTACCATTACCCTGTAGCTTTCCACTTGATCCTGACCGTTCGCTTATCAAAGTCAATTCCGACGATGCTGATCCCATATCGCGCGATTGAAATGATCGTTCAAATTTTTCTAAAAATTACATGATATAAGCTATTTTATGATACCACCCCTTGCCAACGTGTCTTCTTTTTATTCGATCGCGTGCAAAAAGTGAAATTCAGCTTACCACCTTAAAGCCGTGCGAAAATTGCCCAATCCCAAATCAAAACCACTCCCGCCCAACCTGCAATAAATGTGATTGAAATATGATTAGACTTGAGGATTAATGCCTTAAAATTTAACTATTTTCATAAAATTTCACCTATTTGCGCATACAAACCACTGAGAACCCTTTGCAGAGCCTCCTTACTCCATTTTCGAGCTGTTTGCAAACCAATTCGACTGATAAAAAGCCATTTCATCTGAAATTCGCTCCCAGAGAATTTCCACGACCTCTGCCAGTCAAATTCAACATAATTGAAGAATGTTGCAGATCAGTAACTTCATCGACTGCAATTATACCTTTTACAGGTATTTTTCCGTCAAAACCAATCCATAAAATCTTTAGTTTCAAAGGAAATTAAGCTAATTAAAATACCATTTACCAAAGAAAGCCGAATTTCCCTTATGAGGAATACCAAAAACCTCCAAAATACAGGGGAAACCCTGTCAAAATTTCCTTAGAATCCACATTTTCCATTTTAACAAGTTTTAAGCCACTATAAGATAAGTTTTACTGCTAAACTTGATCTAAAATATCCTCTGTGTATAAGAAACCTTTTGTATCATTCACAGCCCTACTCAGAGTTTGAATTTTCCAGTGATACCTTTCAATTGTCCCTTGTTTCCCAAAAGGAACCTAGCAAACTGTTTAATCTTGCCTTTTTCATCCAAAATGACTAAGAAACAAGTAACTCCTAAGTCTGGAGGACCGAAATCCCAGAAAAATGTCTCAAGTAAGTTACTTAGGATGAACCTTCAAAAATTGATAAACCTACTCCTTCTCTCACAGCTGAAACAACTGAAGTTGTGAGACCTGTACAACCTCCCATTAGTTCTCAAGAAAGTAGCTCCTTGCTTGATCTTGAATACAAAATTTTTGATCCTTCAGTTGAATTCAACCTCTTAGAAGTCCATAATTGGTGTTTTGGAAAGTCTGTAGAAAAAGCCAAAGGTGATGTACCCATTTGGGAGTCCAATCTGCCAAAATATGTTGTTCCTCTCACTCATCAAGCCCCTGATTTTGTCAGACTGTGTCAATTGTATTATCTTCCTGATCAAAGGTGTATTATCAATAAAGATAGGGAAGTAATGTTTTATATCAATGCTAAGCCCATAAATTCCATGTTGCAAATGTAACATGATCCCAATTCAGTTTCATTATCAATAGAAGATCTGACCCAGCTGTACTTGGACTTAAATTTTTCTACCAGGTTCAAAATATTTCAGACTTTTTGGCCTACACATGTTAATGTCCCTAAAGTAAATCCTCCCTTTGATACATTTGACTTTCCAGAGGAAACAAGGCAAATTGTCTCCATGCTGTCATTTATACTGGGATATAACAATGATGAATTCCCTGATGCTTCCATCTTGGGTTTTTTGTCAACCTTGAATCCTGGCCAGCCTCCATCCATTATCTTCAATTTTGCCAAGTTTATTGCTGAGAGCATGCACTACCAATTGACCAAATTACCAGAGGAGGGAGTTTTTAGATACACATCATATCTACTACATCTTTTCTTGTATTATCAAACAGAAAAGTTTCCCATTGAGTTGCAGAAATTGGATGTAGAAGGGAACCTCCTGTCAGTTGTGTTTTGGACATCTATTTTGAGAAAAGAGAACAAGGAATATACATATGTAGATTTTAATGACTTATTCATAATTCCAACTATGAATTTGTTGACTAAGGAAGAAACTCCCAGAATTAATGAAGAGACTAAGAGAATCTTACAGTTGTCTGAGAAATGTAAGACTGGGGATTTGTACTTATATAGGAATCACACAGAGATTAGAGTGTATGGTACACTCTTGGCCCCATACAAACTTCCAAGGTTTGTAACTACAAGAATTTTTTCTTTAGAATATTTAAGGCAAATATTGAATGCTGATGAAGTAAATTTTATGGCCTCTAGGAAAAAGACCCAATTTAAACTCAAAAATCATATTGGGCCATTCATTGTCAACAATAGAGAAGCTGTAAATGAGATTAATATCAAGTTGAAAGAATACAAGTTCCCATACAGCTTTATGTGGAATTATGACCCTTAGGGTGTCTTGAGCACAATCATATTAAAATGCAAGTTGTCTCCTTTCTTACATGATTCCAAGCCACAAATTGAAAAATTTTCCAATCAAATTGAGTGGGAGGCAAATACTTTTCTTGAGGAAGATACACAGGGTATGCAGGCAGGTAATGTACAGGAAAAATAGGTTGATCAAGCACAGGTTCTTACACTTGATAAAGAGGCTGAAGTTTCTCATAAAAGAAGCAGAGAGGAAGGCAGTTATACAGTAGAAACTATCATAGACAAAAAATTCAAAACCTCTTATAGCAAAAGAACTAAATTGAATGTTGAGGAAAAAGATAAAGAAATTGAAGTTGATGATGATAATGGCCATCATACTGATGATGAGGCAACCTTAATAGTAAATGAGACACTTAAAGAACTTCAAACAATTCAAATTGAAACACAGGAGAAAGACACAATCATGGTTGAAAAGCAAACTAATGTTGAAATTCCTTCTTCTTCCAAGGAATCTGATAAAACAGAGTCAGACATCCAGATCAAATTTAGGCAAATCAGAGAGAAAAATGAAGAAATAAAGAATGAAGTATATTCCAAGTTTCTCAAAGAGAAACCTGGAAATAAAGATAGACTTCTCTCTGCTTTTGATTATTCTTATAACAAATTGGTAATGTCATTTTTGAAGCCTACAGTGGATGATCCAAAGTTAGTACCATACTATTCAAAGACTGATTTGGAAGTAGATGCAGATGCTGTCCATGAATTAGATCAAATATAATTCCACAGGAGCAATACAGAGATGTTGTATTCAAATATAGTCAACAAAACAATGAGCTCTGTTAAACTTCAGAAGGCAGTGACAAATCTCCAAAATCAAATGAAATTGGACAAAGCATCATTGCGTGCTGATGGATTGAGAATCAAAGCATTGGAAGACTTGGTGATTGAAGCAGGAGCTGATCCTACTAACATTGAAGTTGAAAAGGCTTTAATCAAACAGAAAAATGAAGACATAGCTGCTCTAAGGAGGCAACTGAAATTGCCTCAAAATGAACATCCCCAGGCAAAGGAGATCCTTCAACAAAAAACTAAAAATGATGAATTGAGTCAGTTGGCTTTAAAAATGACTGCACAGCTCAAAGAAATGGAAAAACAAACTGAAGCCTTGATGAAGGAAAATGAAGCATTGAAAAAGGATAAAGAAGTCATTCCTACAATTATTCCATTAGTAAGCACTGTTGTATCTTCAACTCTAGCTGAAAATCTTGCACCTCAAGGGAAATTGGCAACTACAGTGTCAATTTCATCAAAGGATGATTCTGCTACTACATCTTCAAATACACAGGTACAAACAGGGATGGAAACAGGAGCTACAGAGTTGGTAAAAGCTTTGGAAGAGATGACTTTAAAGAATGATGAGATCAAAATTTGAGAAAAGCTAATGAAAACTTGGAATCTGCCTACAAAGATGTTGTAATTACTTCCAAGGGCCATGAAAAAAGAGTAAAGACATTAGAAGAAAGGATCCTAGTCCTCCAAAAGGAAGTAAATCTCACAGATCAGGTTGCCTACATCAAAAATAATTTGTGGAGAAAAATCATTGAAGGCATTCACTCACAATGGCCTTCTATTCAGATAATATATGAGCAAAAAGATCTGCTAAAAGTTGCCTTAGCAGAAATTGACAAAACAAAGAAGGAACTTGGCAACAAACCACCACAAGCAATTCAACTCATATCATTTTTAAATAGTAAAAACAGGGAGGAATTAGAAGAATTGGAAATTCCTGATAGGACAAAGGCCATCCTTCAAATCAGAAAAGTCCTGAAAAAAAGAAATATTATGAATAACCTGGAAGAGAAGTGTAATAAAATGAACTTATCAATTACTAAATTCAAGACAAAATATGACTTGCTGCTAGAAGTAGGACTTCCAGATATTCATGGATTTCATGAGAAATTAATGGCACAAAAGGACTATTACCAGAAGATTAGAGCCCATGCTAAAGACCAGGCTAACAAACCTTTGCCTCAAGGGTATCCGAGTGGAAAAGTAGTACTTCAATATTTTGAGAATTTATTCTTGTTGGAGAATGAAATTAGACACATGTTCATAGTAAAGCCAATTTTTTCTAAATACACAGAAGCTGATGAAAGCTATAGAAAATTGAAGAATATGAAGATCCCCACTGCTGAACAGTGGAAAGAATTCACAGATCTTATATGAATTTGACAAGTAAAGGGCAAGAAAATCACATTAAAAAGTCATATTCTACTGTTACTTTATGGTGAAAAAATCAAGGTCAAAGTGTATCAGTAAAAGCAAATTGTTACTGCTGGTTATTTTTCAATTACAGCAGTGAAACAGTGAAAAGCAGAGATAAAGAGTATCAGAAAAGAAGGTGAAAAGAAGGAGTATTCTACAAGTCATCTTCCATGAGATAATGTCTCAATTTCCAGCAACGCTTCCAGCTAATCAAAAAATTAGTTTGAATAAGATAAACAGTTCTATTTTTTTCTTGTAAAAGAGGACAGCTTGCAAACAATTTTGCTGCTGTCCCTCTTCTTATGTAATATTTTCTATTTTTTCTTGAGATATTATCTCAAAATTTAGATATTTTGTAAGTAATTCAATTGTATAAATACTTCATCTTTCGAAGTATTCAGTGTGGAATAAAATTATCAAGACTACTATAGACTTTTTTGTTGAAAACATTGGGATTTTATGTGAGTTAAGTTGAAGCAGCAGGCTGGAAAGTGAAGCAAATAGACATCATAACTAATGATCCTCGTGCTGATCAGATGAGTATTGTATCTTCCAGTTTTAATTGTTTATTTCTTTAAGTTTCATTCATACATCTTGTGCTATTTTCCATCTTAAATGAATAACTAGGAAAGGTATTACAGAATCAGTGTAAAAAGCTCTCTGTTTTTACTAGTTTTCATGTTTATGTTTTCTGCTGATTTCCAGACTTTAGAATTCTTAATTGCTCTTTAGTCTTGTTTGAACTCAATTTCCCTCTTCCTTTTCTGTGATCTAAGGATTCTTAAGTGCCCTTAGTCTAGATCATGCCACTTCATCAAAATAGCCTTTTTAAACCCTCTGAAGATTATCTATCTTGCCCTTAGTATATTTGTTCTTTTGACCTTAGTTTTCTAGTCTTGGTTGCTATAAATTTGACTCCATTTCCCAAAGGTTGGGTAGATCTTTCTATGGTTTCCCTTGTAGTCCTTTATTCCTACCAAAATTCAAAAAATCAAACCAAATTGTCCACTCATAGCTAGCCTAAAACCCATTACAAAAGAAAGCTAAATCTAAAGGAGAGATCCCTCTCCAGAACTCAGGAAGGCTAGATCCTAAATTCTAAAAGAGGTTCTTGGTTACCCCTGCTTTTCTTTAACTATAAACCAAAATCCCACGAACTAAGAATTACTAGGGTGATAACATCCCCCAGAATCACCTGCATGAGATTCTTCTAAAACTTTGTCAACTTCTTCTTTAAGCAAACAATTCAATAAAATTCCACCATGATCTTTCCAAAACTATACATTGTTTATGATACAAAATCTTATTGCCTTTAACTTTAAAAATCTAGCTTTTGTTCTTGATAATCCAGGAGGAGATTATAAATTTAGTAATACAAATATAATATCTGCATACCATGGTGAGTCTGAAAAGGATTCATTGATCTATGGAGTCACCATCTCTTCATGATCATCTATTGGGAAATAAAATTAATATCTAAAGCATGAAAATTTGATTCAGCCATGAGTTTGGCTAAATCTTGACCTTTTATGAGTTTGGTGGGTTTGATTTCTATGTCATATTCCAAAATTGTGGAAATCCATTTGCCTATTTTACCATCAGGCCCATTCTGTGTCAAAATGTCCTTTACAACTGCATTTGGAACATAAGCAATGATATGTGAATAAAGAATGTATACTCTAAAGTATTTGATGGCTTTCACTAATGCTAGTGCTTGATTTTCCATTATATTATACTTTAAAGTAGCATCTCTTAGTGATTTTCTAAAGAAAGCAATGGGCTGCTCATATTCCTGGTCATTTTTCTACAGTAAAACTGCAGAAATAGTGTGTTCTGAAGCAAAGGAAAAAATAATGAAATCTTTTTTAAAGTCAGGACTTATAAGGAATAGTGTTTTTGTTAAGGCTTGTTTAATTGATTCATATGATTGCTTGGCCTCAACAGTCCATTTAAGCACTGAGTCTTTTTTCAATATATTGTTAAGTTCTCTAATTATTTCAGTTAGATTTGAGATGAATCTTCTAAGGAAATTAATTTTACCTAGGAAAGCTTGTAATTCTTTAATATTCCTAGGAGGACTAATGTTTAGAATGGCCTCTATTCTGGATGAGTCTATCCAAATTCCCTCTTTAGATATGATATGTCCTAGTAATTTACCTTCTTCCAATCCAAATAAAGTCTTTTTAGGATTTAGAGAGATGCCAAATTTCCTGCATTTAAGAAAAACTTGTCTGAGATGATCCAAGGCTATATCCATAGCTCTTTGAAAAGTGGCTCCTGCATTCATTAACCCAAAAGGAATTTTCACATACATGAATGTGCCCCATGGAGTAGTAAAAGTAGTTTTAGCTTGGTCTTTTGGTTGGACTAGAATCTGGTTATATCCTGAAAATCCATCTAACAATGAAATTATGGAAGAACCAACCACCCTCTGTAGAATGTGATTCATTTTTGGTAAAGGGTAGTTGTATTTTAAGGACACTTTATTTAAATTTCTGAAATCAACACACAGTCTGATTTCTCCTGTCTTTTTCCTAGTGGGAACTAGATTAGAAACCCAATTAGAATATCTGATTGGTGCAATTAATTGGCCTTCATACATTATTTTGACCTCTTTCTCAATTAAAGGCATCAAAAAATGATTGATCCTTATTAGCTTTTGTTTAAAAGGTTTTTAGTCTTATTTTATAGGGATTTTATGTTGTATTATGATAGTGTCATAGGATTTTAAGTTCTCATAACTCCAACCAAATACATCCTAAAATTCCTTAAAAAGATCTATATATTTTACTTTTTCTTCATGAGGTAAAGCTTTTGAAAGTTTAATCATTTTAGGTTTTAAATCTGTACCTATATTACATTCCTCAATATTAGATCTAAGTGGCTCCATTTTAGGTTTTCTTGCAACTTCATTAGAGTCAAATAAATCTTCTAAAGGGGCTAATCCTTTTGGTAAAAGTTTTCTTTAAGATTTAAAATATCAGATTCATCAACATTTTTTTTCACAGGGAAAAATTCGTAATCTTTCATTGATGTAGAAAAATTACATGTTACATTTTACGGTATACTGTCCAGTATGGTGCAAACACAACAAAAAGTTGTCCTTGTTATACAAAGGCGTATCATATCAGTGCATGTTGTAATACAGTATCTGTTGTAAATTCTAGTGCATGAAACTTACAAAAGCAAAAAGTAAATAAATACATATCTACATGTCAATTATTTGAAAATAATAGCTGCCAGTAAACTGTAATAGGTGATCATATCAAAAAATATAGGTGAGTCCCCCGTGTGTAGTACTTTCAAAAAAGATTTCATGTATCAACTGCCTCCAAAACCTGTATGCCATCAATGAACGGTTTGTGAAAGTATCTATACACCTGTGCACCATCATGTTCAGTGATGAGCCATCTGCCCCACTCTAGCTCCACGACTTCTTTGGATAATATATCCGCCACTTTGTTCCTTTGCCTGTAAATATGAGTGACAGATATAGAGCCAAAATGAGATTTGAGGTGGAGTACTTCCCACAATAATGCAGTAAGTGTGTGAGTGTAACACTGTGCAAGAGAGTTGAACCAGTTAATAACAACAAGTGAATCTCCAAATATTTGAATGTTGTTGCAGTTTTTTTCACAAGCAAAAAGGAGGAGGAGTTGAAGGTAAAAGAGCTCAGCATAATTGTTAGAACCAGGTCCTAATCCCATTTTGGGATGAAAATAATGGTTATCATATAGATAAAGCACAGCTCCACCCCCATACCCATTCTGGTTTGCGGCACTGTCAAAATATGCCCATGGCCTGGTATGGTCAATGATCTCGGGAGTAATAATCTTCTCTTGGGATAGAGTCACGTCATCGGGTATAAGACAGTAGGTTGCTATAATGGTGGAGGCTATATACTCCCCGATTACTCGACTGTTGTAAACAATATTTCTATTGTGGTTCGTCCATAGACACCAAGCCATGATCAATGGAAGATTTCGTAGCTTTGTGTTGGAAGCAGTCATCCGCCACCAGTTGGTCCACGCATCTGTGATAGTAGGTCCCCACCAAAGGTATGGGCACCCAAGTCCATGGGTGACAGAATTCCAAATAATCTGAATGGCATCGCAATCCAGGAATAAATGTTGGGTCGATTCCTCATGTGCCAAATAGTAGCAGCACCTTGAGGGGCCATGAATGGCACGCCTATGAAGATTGTCCATTGTGGGTATGCAATTGTTAAGAATGCACCACATTAGAAGTCTGTTCTTGTGCGGTGCTTTCAATTTCCAGATAGCCTGCCACCACCATAGTTTCTCTTGTGGCTCTTTGAGGTGACAAAGTGTAGCCAATTTTGGGTGAATAAATTCCATTAGGTGCTAGTGCCCAAATCAACAAGTCCTCTTGTTCAGTTAGTCTGATATGAGCTGCCTGAAGTGCTCTAATATAATTTGACCATTCTAAATAACCTGCCCGGGGTATTCAGAGTTCTTTTGCAGTCAACCAAACCTGAGAAAGCCAGTTGGTGTGCTCCCGGTCAACAATCTAGGTGAAGTGATGGTAGCCCTTGTTTGCCAAATGCTCAATGATCCAATTCGGTAATTTATAATATTCACTGCTCCTCGACCACGAATCAGTGCCGATTCAGATAGATAGGCTCGATCCAATTTTCCAGGTGAGCCCTTTTTGAATTAGATGTGAGGCCTTTGTGATGGCTTCCAGATAATGGATGAGCCGGAACAAGGTAGTATGTTGCCACAAATCCATTCAAGTGAGTTTCTAGGAGCAATGTATTTTACGGTGGTAACATCCTTCCAAAGACTCAGTCCAGAGATCAGATGCCAACACAATTTTGCTGCAAGGGCAGTAGCAATTAGATGAAGATCCTTTATGCCCCACCCTCCCCACTGTTTCGGTCGGTTGATGTGATCCCATGCAATCCAAGCATAATGACTATTCTTCTTCGGATTTCACCACAAGAAATTCCTGCATATCTTTTGTATACAATTGGTGACACCTTTTGGAAGCCAAGCGAGGGACATCTTGTAGACTGGAATGGCCTCATGAATAGATTTAATTAGTACCAGTCGTCCCACCCTAGAGAGCCACTGATGGTGCCATTGGTTGATGCATCTCTCCACTTTGGCAATCAGCCAATTCCAGTCCTTTATTTGATAATCATTTGGCTTTAAGTGGAAACCTAGGTATTTCAATCCATCCCCAATGTTGTTAAGTACATAAGGAAAATAAGCCAATGCTCTGCCTAGTTCTTGTGCAGAACAATTAGTCATGATAATAGTGGATTTGCTATTATTAGGGGCCATTCCCGTCGCTTTACAAAACCTTTGAAGAATTATTTCAAATTGTAATGAGTCCTGAAAGGAGTCATCCAGGAAAATAAGTACATCATCAAAAAATAATAGGTGAGTCAGGTGCAAAATATCATTAATATGAATTCCATGAAGCTCCCATACAACTTTAGCCTTTTTAATGAGGACCGAGAGGCCCTCCATAACAATAAAAAATAGTAGGGGAGAGAGTGGACACCCTTGTCGCAATCCCCTCCCCGCATGAAAAAATTCCGATGCAGTGCCATTCAGGAGAATGCTGAAGGATGCATGGCTGATACAACCCATAATCCAGTCAATGAATAATGGGGGAAATCCAGTTTGAATAAGAATGAGATGGAGATAATTCCAATTGACATGGTCAAAAGCTTTTGCAAGATCGATTTTCAGAATGGTACACTTGAGTTTCTTGGTCTTGATAGAGTGCAGGGCTTCTTGAGCGGTGCCAATGGCTTCATGGATCTTCCTATGGTGGAGAAAGGCAAATTGTTCTTTGGCGATGTGGGAAGATAAGATGGGCTTTATGTAGTTGGCAATAATTTTGGAGATAATCTTGTAGATAGAGTTGCATAGAGAAATGGGTCTGTAGTCATGAAAAGAGGTAGGGTGATCAATTTTAGGAATAAGTGCAATAAATGTAGAATTGAAGCCGTCATAGATCCTGCCATGTTTCCTACTATATTCGATGGTGAGGAGGAGGTCTCTTCCAATTAAATCGAAAAAAAATGTAAGTATAATTCAATAGGCCAACGATCTAGTCCAGGAATTTTATCCTTTTTGAACCATTTGAGGACTCCTTCAATCTCCCCCATGGTAACTGGTGCATTGAGTTCCTCCTCCTGTCCCTAGTCCACAAACCTGTTGAATTATCTGGTGATGTTCATGATCTCTGGAAAGTCATAATGGAGTGGGGCTTTGTACTGTCTGAAAAAGTGCTGAATACCCATATCCAGAAGTTGTGGGTAGGTTCGAGCCACAAAACCATTTTTGGTCTGATAATTCCCAAATGGTGTTGTTAATCCATCTTCCGTTTGCTTGTTGTTGAAAAAAATTAGTGTTCTCTTCACCATCTTGTAGCCAAATAGCACAACTTCTTAATCTCTAGTCCTCTTCTATTTGGCGAAGTAGCTTAGATATAGTGGCTTGGAGTGTGATGAGATAATCCTTGGTAGCTGCTGAGCAGTACCCCAGCAGATCAGAATCATTTAGTTGAGAGATTTATAGCTCAATCCTACTCATCTCCTCTTCTTCCAGCCTCTTTTTCCTTTTGGCCCATTTGATTGTCATGGCCTTAATCCTAGTGAGGTTATCGTTTATAACCCTAGCTGGTTCCCGGTTAGGCTATTGATGATAATATTGCCACTCCTGAGTCACCAAGTTGTGGTAATCATGTTCTAGGAGCCATCTAGAGTTAAACTTGAAAGGAGGGCGAGTTCGTAGGGAGCCAACCACAAATTCCAAGTAAACAGGTGAATGATCAGATACCACCCTTACCGACCCATTTCCTGGTTTTATCCATCTGTATATGTAGTTGCTGTTTAATAAGGAACCTGTCTAGCCTTTGAGCCAAAGCCGCAACACTCGTTCGTCTATTCCTCTAGGTGGGTTGAAGCTTGGGAATATGAAGGTCAATGAGGTCAGCTGATTCCAATAGAGAGGAAAAATATTCAGAAAGCGGGTCTGGGATAGCATGTGCACCCCAGGATTCATATATGCCCATCGAGAAATTAAGATAACTGCCCATAATGATATGAGGTTCATTTATAATTGAACTACTCATCAGGGAATTCCAGAACACTTCTCTGTTAACGTAAGGCCCATAAACATTGACCAAAGTAATAGGGAGCGCAAGTTCCCCAAATTGGATCTCCATACCAATAGCGCCTTCTCTGCCCCAGCAGCTGATCGTCCGGGTAGTGCGATTGTTTATGCCCAGCGCACAACCACCGGATCTTCCCCGCGCATTCAATGTAACGAAAGTCCAATTGGGTAAAATCGAAGCAAGAATAGAGAGAATTGATGTGCCCTCCCCCAAAGTCTCTTGGAGGAAAAGTGCATCAACAGGAGATTTATGGAGAAGGTCCTTTAGCGCCGACGCAAGATGAGTTCTAGCCTGAGTAATTGGCCAGTTAGGAAACACCGTCTCAGTCTGCAGCTCTGCATCACCGTGTGGCACCTCCTCAGTCTGCACCATGGGAGTAATAGGGTCAGTCTGTGTAGCAGCATGAGATACCTTATTTTTGCATGGGATATCAGCTCCCATGAGTGGGCATTATTTATACAAGTGCCCCACCTCATGACATTTCCTACATCTGAACGGGACACACTTATAGTCCAGCACCTATTGCCACACCATGCCTTCAAAAAACATGTTGTAGTTATCATGCAATCTGTCACGAGTGTCTAGAAAAATAAGGATGCGAGCCACAACCTTATTTACAGTAACAAGATATGATTTATCATGTTCCAAGTAATGGCCAAAATCCTCCCCAATATTACGCAGGGCAGTATCATTCCAAAACTGAACCGGTAGACCAGGTAGGCGCATTCATATGGGTCCAGCCCCAACATTTTCCCTATTCGGATCAAATAGTGGAGACCATCTTTTCAAGAGTACCGGGTGCATCTCAATATGCCAATACTAGTTGAGAACCCAGTCAACCTGAGTTGGTAGAGCAAACAAGAGAGTGAACCAACCCCTGGTAAGTAGTGAAACATCCAGAAGAGTCTCTAGCATCCCACCCCAAATCTCTGCTATCTAGTGCTTGAGTCGCGCGGTGGTATACTTGCGGCCCCAGACCTTTCCAACTAACATTGTGGCCGCAGTTTTTTCCAGATCGTCCATACCTCTGTCGTGCCCAAAGTTTGAATTTCTGTTGTTTTTGTTCTTTGTCGAGTGATGCTTCCTCCCCTTGTGCAGAATACCCAGGGCAGGTTCAGGATCACCAGAATCCTCCGATTCGGATGTTGCAACGAGAGAGTCCCCAGCCTATGCGTCTTTAGGTATGTTAACGAATACCCCAGAGGCAAATATCAGAACACTCCCAGCTGCAGAGGATGGAGGCACAACTTCACCGATGTTAAGTTGTTCAAAATTTTGTGTCGCCGCACTTATGAATGTCAATACATCTTCCACGAAAGGCGTCGGGGTCACCAAGTCCACCTCGGGATTGTAAGGTGAAACCGGCGTCTAAAAACCCCCTAAACTGTTGACAGAGGGCGACGGGGAAGTGAAATTTAGGGGTTCCAGTTCGTCCCCAATAGATGATGAACAACATGCCGTAGTAACCAGTGGTGTGCTAATAGGTTCCGGATTAATCGGTGCAGGGACCATATCAATCATCTCCTTGACCCCCGCCCTGCCATGATGCCCCTAAATGTCCACTCCCACCAAAGGCTCGTCAGAATAATCAACCTCCTCCTCGTAAGCACTCATCCTGTCTGTGAAAGGGTGAACAGAGACCAACACAGGTCTGAGGAGGCCCTAGAAGCTAACTAATAGAAACAAATAATACGAATCCCACCGCAGGGGCCCGCCTGAGTCCAAACCAGATTCCTATGAGTCGTAAGAGATAAAATATGCACACCTCAGTGTGTCCCCTATCGCCACAAGTGCACAGGTGCCCAGGTAGAGAATGGTGAAACCCGTGAAGGTCAAACCAAATGTCGGTATAGTGCGCCAGGTGGGAAGCTTGATAAGAGAGGACCGCCAGAATAGCTAGGGATCAGATCATTGTCGAAAGCTAGGGAGCTGACCTCTGCTGGTGAGAGTTTAGTGTCTGCAAACTAACCATCCCATGTCGCCTTCGTGAAACCAAAGATAACTCATAGCCACCATCGCTAGGGTTTCCATTATTTTCTGGTTCAATTCTCAGATTCATCATCTGCTAACTCATCAATCTCTACTTTATCTAAATTATCTATGTCAACTTGACTAAATTTAGTGGGTTTAGCAAAATTTAAGTTATTTACATCTATATTATTCAAATCAACCTCATTATCTAAGCTCTTATCTACTATACAGTCTGTGTCTATATTACAACCCTGAAATTCTCCTTCATTGTTCATGAAATGATAAATTTGTTCATCCTGTGAGAAAAATTGCCAATATTTAAGATTGTCTTGAATTGTAGGCCTGTGTTTAACTTCTGTAGTATATCTATGATTTGGTTGAAATGGAAGATTATAGGTACTAGCAAAAGTTGCTAAGCAGTGGGCCTGTATATTTTGTTTTCTTGGAATTACAAAAAAGTCGCATTCTAGTAACTCCTTAATCAAATCTAAAACAATATATCTATATCGGCTTAATCTTGGATTATAGACAACTTATTCTCTAGTTATCTGTTTCACAATTAACTCCGAGTCTCCCATAATTGACACTCTTTTACCTCCTAAATTCCTAACAATCTGCAATCCTAAAATAAGAGCTTCATATTCAGCCATGTTGTTTGTACATTTAAAATTTAGTCTAAAAGCATGACCTTCTGCATGATTGTTTTCCATATTGTGTATCCAAACTCCGCTCTTGCTCCTAATTTATTGATTGATCCATCAAAATCTAGGTACCATAATGTTTCATGAAAAATGTTTTCACTATCTGGTACTTTATTTTTCTCTTTTATTTCACTATTGTTTTCGATTCCAGTTTCAGAGTTACATAAAATGAAGGAATCCATATCAGATGATGTAGAATAAATTGGATAATTTCTTGGTCTTTCTACACTACTAACCATATACTTAATTAATGTTTCTCTGTAAAGTTTCTTTGGTTGGCCAAAAACTGATATTGTTGCATAAGACATATCAAGTTGTAGAGATCCCTGCAGTTTAGCTCCCCATGAGCGAGATAAGAGCATTCCATATTTGGGAGGGATGTTAGCTACTACAATGTCCATGACTACGCTTTTTCCAGGATATCGAACTAAAGTAACACATAAATCTTTAATCAAACCTAAACATTTCACTTTGCTGGAATCAAATGAGAAGAGATCTTTGTAAGACCTAGTGATGTCTAATTTAGGGTTTCCATTATTGCTTTTGGCATTAAATTGTGTGAAGCCCCTAAGTCTAGCATTGCATTATGTAAAATCTGATCATGAACAATTAAGCTAATGTAGAAAGGTGGAAATGCTCCATCTTGGTGTTTCCCATTAACATTAGGACCGAAAATTAATTCAGTTTGATCATCACTCAAGTTTATTGAGTCTTCTCCATCATTCATGTTCAAAGTCTCAGTGATAGGTGTCTTATATAGGTCATGTTTTACCAACTCTGTTAAAGGAATTAGTATCTTTAATTTGGCAATTTCAGCTTGGATATTAAATGGAGCTTGTGATTTTCCTAGCTGAATTATCTCTTCTTTTGTAACTATAGTTTGGGTAGGTTTGTCTTCTTTTTCTACAGCTGTCTTTTCATTCTCTGTTTGTGTTTCTACTGTCTTGATACTTTTAGTTTTATTTTCAGGGATAGTTTGAGAAGCAGTACATGTTTTTGTATATTTTGTATTTTCAGTAGTTGCTTTAGCAGTGGCAGCTTTTGGATTAGCAGTAGGTATTTTGGAATATGAAATTGTTGTTTTAGCCGATTTAGTTGTCTTGGCAACATCATATTTTTGTGAATCTGTTGATGTTTGGAAAGCATCATCTATGATGTCAACAATTTTGGGACTAGGTGAAATTTTGGGGCTTGAAACTTTTTGAGTTGAACTAGAGTTTTTCTTTGTTTCCCTAGGGAGAATTTGCAGAACTTTAGTAGTAGAAGCCTCTACTATTTTCTTTGTTTGTGTTTGGGAAGTTTTGTTAATAGAAGGCTCTACATTTTTCTTGCTCCTAAGGTTATATTGCTTATGGACTTCATTGATTGAAAACTCATAACCTTGCTTGTAATCAAAAGATTCACCAGAATCTAATTGCAGTTGTTGTAATTCATATAACTAGTGGTATTATTGCGTAATAAAAATGATGTTATCATCATTAATGCCCATTAGATTAATGGTGTCTTCATCATCTTCATCGTGACGAGAAATTTCAGCATAGTTCTCTTGGAAAGGTGGTCTTATTGTTTGGCCAGGTGCCGATTCTCTAGATTTTCCAGTGTTGGTATTTTTCTTGAAATTGGGATTTCTAATATGAGGTCCTTGTTGTTGGTTATCCCATTGTGGCTTCCTTTCCATATTATCTAACCTCTACATCATTCTCTCTAATGTTTTTGCTAATTGATCTATTTTTAAATCTGAACTAGATGTTTCTTCTTTTATTGCCACTCTCCTTTCATTTCTTAATCTAGCTTTTTTAGCCAACAAATTTTCCTCTACACTAACAACATTACTTTGCATCTGCTCTAAAGTTTCAGGATTCCTCTCTCTCAATTGATAGGCTATATTTGTATCAAATCCATTAGGTAATTTGGGAAGTACAGAATCTGGAGGAGGCTTAAAGTTAGCAGTAATTGAATTATATATATTGTTATATCTAGTACAATAATCTTGGACAGTTTCATTTGGTGATCTTTTTAGGCTTTCAAATCTGGATAAGATTTCTAGTGGATTTTTCTTCTTTTCCCATTTATTAATAAATAATCTATGAAAATTTGCTAAATCAACAATACTACTAGCATTCAAACCTTTAAACCATTTTTTCACCTCACCAGTTAATGTCTAAGCAAAAAGTCTCATTTGGACATCAACATCATCCATTTCATGAAGTTCAAAATAGCCTGTCATCTTATTAACATGTTGTTGGGCTGTGTAATGAGTGGTTGCATCAAATTGAGGCATTTTTCTTTGGTAATCCTGGGGCATGTCATGTAACTGTCCTGGTAGAACCAAGGGAGCATATCTTGCAGCCATGGCTTGGATTCTAGCTTGGCTAGGAGGTAAGTTGGAAGTACTTGGGGAAGAGATAGAAGTACTCGTTGATGTAATTAAAGCACTTGCAGATGAGATTGGAATATAAGAAGATGTATTGAAAAATGTAGTTGAGATGCTAGAAGATGAAGTTGGGATATATGAAGAGGTGCTTGGGAATGAGAATGATGTATTGGAAAATGCAGAAGAAAAACTAGTGGATGGACTTGAGGTGGTATGAGATGGAAATAATATTCTAGGTTGAAATGGTTACTTTGGAAAAAATAATTCTGTGGTGGAAATAATGTAAGAAGTGCTAGTGAATAGTGATGATCCTACAAATTCTAATTAATTAGCATTTTTCTTTTTAATTAGCTCCTCTGCAGCTTTTACATTCTCAGGGTCATAACCCAATTCAATTACTAACTCCTCCAAGGATTTGATTTTGGAATCCTTGGCATATGAAGAATATTTTTCAACCTTGAGCTGATCTTTCACATTTTTCAAAGCATTCTAGAGCTTTTGAACACTTGTTGCTTTTGTAGTCATTGTAGAATATATCATCTCTGAACTCTATTTTTGGAATTCAATCTGGTCCAAGGGATGAATGTCTTGGACTGGTACTTCAAAATCAACCTTTTTATAGTCAACTGTTATTTTAGGAGTTTTCACTGTAGGTTGAAGCACTGACATCAGTAATTTCTTATTCTTATAATCAAAGGCTGAAAGCAGCCTGTTTTGTATGCCTGGAGTCTATTTCAAGTATTAAGAATAAATATCATTCTTAATTTCCTCATTTTTGGCTTTAATCTCTTTATACTTTTCCTTAATATCCATATATTTATCCTCTGTCTGTTTTGATGATGATACTTCCACACTATGTTGTTTCTGGATCAACCGTGTGTTGGAAGTAGTAGGTTGCTGTTCATTTTCAATCTCTGTGGGTGGCACAGTGTCTTTATTTGGAAACTTTGTATCTATAACCTCAATTGTTTCTTTTTATTTGTCTGTTGTATTTTTCTTGGGCTTCTTGTTGTACCTTAGTTTAAAATTTGTTTATGTGGTAGTTTCAACAATGTATGAGCCTTCTTCCCTATTTCTTTTTATACCTCTATCTTCCTGAGCCGGAGTCTACAGAATGTGACTAGTATCACTCTGTTTGTCAGCCTCTACCAATGTATTTTCCAACCATTCAGATTGGTTAGAAAATTTCTCAATTTCAGTCTTCTCATGAATATAGGGAGTTAAATTGCACTTCACTCTCATTTTACTAATTATTCCATAAGGATCATAGTGCCAAGGAAAAATTATGCTAAATTTGTACTCTAACAATTTCTTTTCTGCTTCTGCACCTGCTTCTCTATTGTTGCATATAAATGGACCCACTTGGTTCTTCAATTTAAACTGGGTTTTCTTCTTAGCAGCCAAGAAATTTACTGAATCTGAGTTTATAATCTGTTTGATATATTCTAAGGCAAACAACCTCATAGGTAAATACTTTGGCAGCTTGTAAGGGATGATGGTTGTGCCATAAAATCTGATCTCAGTGTGACTTTGGTATAAATACCAATCATCTGTCCTGCTCTGTTATGAAAACTGTAAAACCCTCTTGATTTCATCACTAATCCTAGGTTGCACACTGTTTTTAAGCAGATTTACCAGTGGATGGATGAAACAATCAGTAAAGTCTATGTATGTGAACTCTTTTGACTCCTTTCTGATTAAGGAGGTCCAGAAAATAAGTGACAATGGATTTCCTTCCACATCCATCTTTTGAAGATTTATAGGGAACTTGTCTGACTGAAAGTAGAGGAACATATGGAAGAGAAATGAGGTATACCTAAAGAAACCTTCAGTAGGTAATTTTACAAGTTGTTCATGTATACTATCAGCAATATACTCAGCAAAATTGTAGATGAATGTAGGGGGTTGACCAGGCACAAAAATGGATAGGAAACCAAGGATAAAATACAACATAGAGATAACGTGTCTAGTTCCTTCTAGGAATTTAGAAGAGGAATAGGGAGGATTTAGTTTTGAAATTTCCACATATGAGGGCATGAATGTTTGGAAAAATTGGAATCTTTTGGGAAAATATAATTCCAAATAGGACTTTGTTAGAGCTTCAATGGACAAAGGGACAACATTGGGTTCAAGCTGCAACTAAAGCATTTGGTTTGTGGATTCAGCTATTATGGTGAAAAATACTTCTTTTTCAGCATTGACAATTGCTTTCTGATCCGGAGAATAATGAGATTGGCACAATCTGATGGTTTCTGGGCATTGATGGGTATGAGGAACAACATACTTAGGCAGATTATATTCCCAAATAGGCACATCATCTACTTGGTCCAATGATTTCTCTTGGCTCCAGCAGTGGATCTCAAGGAGGTTAAATTCAGTTACAGGATCTGTGATTTTGTAATCTGCATCAGCTAATGGGGTGTGTTCTACATCTACAACAGGAGGTTGTAGTGGATTGATTACAATTGTACTTTTGGATGCCATTGACAGGTTTGTTTTTAATAGTTTAACCCTTCTTGATGCTTTAAAACTCCTTTTTTAGGTCTAGGACACACTTTTGTAAGATTAAATTGTTTACAGAAGGTCTTTTTAGAATATAACAGAGGTTAATGTGGGAATGCAAAAGGTATATTTTTGGGTTACTCTGACTCAAATTGTCAATTCTGCTTTAAAAACCAATTTCCTAACTTTTACATACTCAAAAAAATATATCAAGGGTTTTTCTGCAAATTTCTTTGATGGAAACAATCATAAAACAGTGAAATCTTATGCCAAGGGGTTTCTGAGCACTGTAGAAAGGCTTAGAATCACTCAGAGGGCTTCTAAAGTTTTCAGATACCTAAATTCTCTTCAATTTTTCTTTAAAGAACATATTATAGCTTCAGAAACTATGAAATTCTCAGGTTTACAACAAGGATGAATATATGAGGAAATGTGGTTGTTTCTTAGGCACACAGGCTTTAAAAAGGCTTCAATTCAATAGTATATTTATTTTAATGGATGGATTGGTCTTTTTGCTGAAAAATACCTGTGAATTTAGGAATTTTGATGTGGAAAAAGGGTTTCTTGGGAGTTGAAAGCTTTCAAAATCTTGATGTGACCTTTTAAATGTAGTCTGGAGGGTTCTCAGTGACCATAGTGATGGATTTTATTGAATTCTGTTGGTTTATGCACTCACACAGGGGCGGCAACGTATTCTCTCTGCCTGAAGGAATTTACGAGAAAAAGGAGTAACAGAAGGCTTGAAATGCATGTATTCTGGTGTTTTTATAACGAATTTGATTTGAACAGCAGTCACATTAACTACTAGTCATTTCAAATTGGGAGCAGTTTAGGCGCGGGGGAATGATTTACCGTTGAGCGGTTATTGCATCGTCGAAGGATGGTAAATGGTATTTATTGAATGGATGCGATCCAATACAACCACAACGCATGGAGGAGATAGGAGGGGTTGAAACAACCTTTATCGCAAATCTCATTTTGTTTAAAGATCACACTATCAAATTTGCGATGTGAGTTATACACCGTTGGATCTGGCAGGCGAAAGCGAACGACTAGGATTAAATGGTGAAGATGCGGGGTAACGAGCGTGGGGCCTGGGATTTGTTTAATGCGGCAGGATTGAATTTATGTGTTAAAACAGATTTTTAACATAAAGTTTATATGTGAAATGGGATAGGCGGGTTTTAATGTTTTTTAACAAATGAAATACATGTAGGTGTAATGTAAAGATTGGGCGGGTTAATATATAAAAGGGATAGTTTTAAACCTATGGGGAGAGGGGAAAATATCACGTGGGGAAAATAAACATAGGTTTAAAAAAGTAAAATATGGGTTTGGGTTTATTAATTTAAAGGGATTTAATATAATACGGGGGTGGGAAGGTTTATAGGGAGTTAATACATTATAATAACGTGTTAATAATGGAATGAATTCGGGAATGTAAACAATACATTAAGTGAAGTGTAACTTATGTCTTTGGGCAGGATTTTCATAGTGGTGGCCCCATATTTAACATTTCACACTTATGCTTAGGATAATAGCATTTTTGTGGGTTTTTTGGGTATTTTTGTATGAAAAAGGGAATTAGTCAAGGGGGTTTTACTTTTCCCAAGTAAAAATGTGTTTTAACTTAGGAAAATGGGATTTTGTAAAGGAAAATGGATGATGTAAAGAGGAAAAGGGATTTTTATGAAGGAGAAGGGTTTCAATGAGGGGAATTTCAATACCTTGGTACCAATCAGTCATTAAGACGTGGGTCCGGTCCCACCAAAAGTCAGAGAAATGCTCCGAGTCTTTATAATTGAAGGGTATAGTCTAGAACACATAGTAGGGAGGGAAATTAGTAAATTTCCAAATGATGTTTATCCATTCCTTGTTAAACTTCTTGCTTCCTACCCATATGCTATTCTACCATTTTTTCCTTTATTTGCATGGGTGCATTTGAGCTTGCAAAACCCTTATTTATTTTTCTTTTAAAACAAGAAATTTATCTAATTCTAACCTTATTTCATCCAAGGGCTCAGATTAAACTATTGAGCTCCTTATTTATTCTCTACCTAACTACTGATATGCCAAGATTAAACTATTTGGAAAGATCTTTATTCTCTATCTATCAGCATGAAATTTAAAGCATGAAAAAGTTAAGATTAAACTATTTAACTCATCATGGATTATGGAATTTTGAACACGCTGCACATAATCATTTATTTTGTAGTAAAAAGTAACTAGTATTGGAATTTTGACTTGCATCACTTTTTTGTTTGGGGTTCATTTTTTCTATTCTTTTGATATTTTTTCTTTTCAAGTCCTTTGATTTTCTTTTAGGACTTTTACCCTCTTTACATTTTTTAATTTATTATATGGGAAATTTTTTTTCATAAAGCAAAGTATGTACATATTACAAGACTATCAAATTCAATTCAAAAATTATGAATCCTATTATTATAGGACCCTAACACCAGGTTTGAAGAAAAAATTAGTCTCAGTTGCAATGTTAGAGGATAGAGGCTATGATGTTGTTTTTAGTGAAGGAAAAGTTTTCCTGCGACACAAATCATCAAGGCAAGCCAAGAAGATTGGGATTTGAGTTAAGAATCTCTATAGACTTGCTGTAGATGCAATTTCTACAGAGCTTCCTACCATTTGGAAGTGTGATAAAGTCATGAAATTGACCCTTGAGAGGGAGATGGATTTGCATGCACGTAAGAGTGAACCTCAAGATGTGGAGCATCCACATGCAGAGGATGATGGAGTGGGAGCAACCACTCATGCAAAAAAATTTCAAGCCAGATGGGCAAAGGGAGTGCATGCAGCTACACCATGAGATGAAAGGTGGGGAAACATGCATGAATATCCCAAGAAGAAATTTTGGGCAGTATTCATTGAGATGGTGTGGATCTCATGAATCGAACCTAGCTACCAGGAGCCCACAGAGAAGCAGTAGCAGGATCAGTTGGATTGATGCAGTCAGATGTCATGAGGACATGAAATCAAAGTGATAGTGTTAGATACTGGAGCACAGATCAGAGCTGGCAGTAAGTGCAGAGTGCATGGATGCATGTGTCAGCAACACATAGGATCCAGTAGACATTTGCAGTAGCTAGTAGCAAGTCAAAAGACTTTGATGACAGATGCATTATATTGATTCAATTTTTTGGAGGCTATTCAATTTCAGAAGTGTTGCATGCAAAGGTTGCATGTGCGATAAACACTAGAGAAGTGTTGCATGCAAGAGTTTCATGTGCGAGAAACACTATAGAAGTGTTGCATTCATGAGTTGCATGTCGCATGCAAGGGTTGCATGTCACATGCATGGAGTTGCATGCCACATGCAAAGGTTGCATGTTGCATGCATGGAGTTGCATGTTGCATGCAAGGACATTCCTTTCTTGTTGAGAGGGAGTGTTGAAGTTTGCAACAAGGAACAATGAAATTGGCATCCGAAAACAACATCCATGATCCTAGTGAAAATTAAGCACCTACACTAGAATGGGGCCCACATAGGCTATTTTTAGGTGAATGTGTATTTTTAGATGCATGTCTATTTTTATTATCCCTTAATTTAGATGGACATTAAACTATAATCTATTCTCAATGTGGACTTAAAAATATTTAACTAAAGTGGAAAATCAGTTAGCTAAGTGAATTTCGAGTTAAGACGTTGGTTGGTGGGACATGCAGGTTGAATTTAGTTGGAACTGAGTGATTCTAGTTGTAGTAGAGTTGGAAGTGCAGTGGTGCATGAGTTGGTGCAAGTTGTAAATAGTTTAACTTAGTTAAGTGAGTAAAACTCAATTGTGCTAGTTGTAACTACTGATAATCTAGTGAGAGATCAAGTGAATTAAATATTAATTAATTCACATGTAGTGATCTCACATGCAACTGAAGATTTACTATTATTAACTGCATGCATGTCAGATCTAGTGGAGACCCAATTGAGTTCTACGTGAAAGGGAAGATAACTATCAGTTATGACATCATCCGCTTGCACACATGCAAGCACACACACATTGGAGTGCCCATGATATTTACGCAGTCAAGGCAGGAAAGGCATCCATCATTCAAGGTTCTTTACCATTAGGGATTGTGCAGTGGAGGCAGGCTATCTGGAGACAGTAAATTGGTTAAGGAACTTGCCAAATTTTGTATGACAGTGTGAGACAATTAGCTGATGTACTGAAGGCTCTTGTGAGAAGAATTTTGTATGTAATTGTTTCATGATCCATGATATAATATACAATAGAAGATAGTGGGGTTTTTAGCTTTAAGCTTTCCCCAGGAAATTATTTTTGTTGTGTGTGATTGATCTTTCTTCATGCTTATGTAATTGGAAATTGTATTTTTAATTCCGCAAAGATTTGTAGAAGAAATTCAATATTTAACTTTAGTATATTGTTAGATTGGGTGAATCCAAGTTATACATGCATATTGTATAATTTCTATAGAAATTTTTCCTTTTCATTTGTAAAGACAAAACTCGTGCGCACCCATTTGATGAATTCACTACATATTGAGTTAGTTGGAATTTATGGGAAAATTTTGAATAAGTTCGAAGGTTTTTTCAGCCCTCTGTTGTTTAGAGGGAAAACCCTATGCCCCACAATTATTTTGTATAGTCTCAAGGGGTAGTTTTGTTTTTTTGGTGTATGCAAGTGCAAGAACTCCATGATCTATGGTCATTTTGAATATTTTCAAGGGTTTGTTCTCATTCTTTGTTATGTGTACTCTAATATTGTTTTGAATATTATCAAATGTTTTCTCATTCACTGTTGTCTAAAAGAAAACCCTCATTATTTGTCTTGTACCTTATCATTGTTTGAAGAGTTTCAAGGGTCATTCTTATTCTCTATTTTTCCAAGGAAAAAAGTCGTAATTTTTCATTAAATTAAGAAAAATTACATGTTGCATCATCAACATATTCATCTATGCAAAGATCGAGTGGAATCAGATATACTCAGTAGATTCAAATATCCGCCATCATCAATGTCTAGTAAGTGCAGTAAAAATAAATAAATACAAAGGTATGTAAAATAATAAACAGTTGTAGTAACCAGCCACAAAAGACCAAAAAACCAAAACTGTGCAGTCTGTATCTAGATTGCCCCTGGTTCCACCAAGTCCTAAATAAAATGTCGATGATAATATTGGTACTCCAGCGGACCATCCTGTTCAAAAATGTGCCATCTGCCCCAATCTAGCCGCGAGGCTTCTTTGGATAATTGGTCAGCCATTTGATTCCTCTACTTGTAAACATAAGCAATAGATATAAAATCAAAATACGATTTTAAAGTTAAGACTTCATCCAGTAATGATCTAATAATGTGAGCATGACATTGTGCCACATGATTAAACCAATTGATAATGATTTGTGAATCCCCAAATATCTGTAATCTGTTGCAAATTTTCTCGCAATCAAACAAGAGGAGGATTCCGAGATTGTTGAGTTCAACATAATTATTTGGTACCACGACGAAGGTCCATCTTAAGATGAAAGTAGTGTGAATTTGAGAGGTTTAGTACAACACCTCCTCCACATCCCGTCACATTGGATGAGCCATCGAAGTATGCCCAAGTGATGGATCTGTCGATAATTTCAGGGATAATAATTCTGTTATGAGGCGATAGATCATCATTGGGGATGGGATGGAAGATGGAAGAAATGTTTCTGCTTATGTTTTCCCAGTCCGCATTCTTACCAAAAAATATGGCCCGATTTCTGGCCAGCCAGGTCCCCCAAGCAATGAGGAGGGGAATGTTGAGGTCCTTTGGTCTGATAACAACCTAACACTAGTTGTTCCAAGCCATAGTGACCAAGGTGTCGTGCCAAGAAAGTGTGAAACCAAATGATGATGTCATGAGGTGCCAAAGGTGCTTACTTGCAGGGCAACCTAGGAACATATGATTTACATCCTCAGCTTGCACGTGACATAAACAACATCTAGAGGGTCCATGAATATCCCGGTTGGTGAGGTAGTCCTCTGTGGGAGTACAGTTGGTGAGGATGCACCACATGAAAATTATATATTTGGGGGGCGCTTTCAGTTTCCATAGGTGTTTCCACCACCATTGTTTCATATGTGGCTCCAGTAATTCACACAATGATGTGTACCCAACCTTTGGTGTATATATGCCATTGGGAGCAATGAACCATAAGATTTTGTCATCCTGATCGGTTAAACAAATATTTGTAGCTCTGAGCGCTCTAAGAAACTGATTCCAATTCAACCTCCAATCCTCGAGGATGGCAAGCTCATGTGCCGACTTCCATGCATGTGATGCCCAAGTAGAATTAAGAGGGTCAATGATTTGTGAGATGAAGAGATGCCCAGACCGGGCCAGATGTTGCCTGATGCCCAAGGGCAATTGGTACTCTTGTCCACTACCCGACCAAGCATCCTCACCAATTTTAACCTATTCGCCAGATCCAATGTGCCAAGCCAGCCTTTTTTAATGAGGTGAATGGATATTGTGATGCCCTTCCAAATAATTGATGTGCTCAGGGATAGTTATATCCGCCCTCTGATCCAGTCCATGGTAGATCTAGGTGTAATGTATTTGAAATATGTAACTTCTTTCCACAAAATATTGTTGGTGATGAGATGCTAGCCCATTTTAGCAGCCAAGGCCGAGGCAAAAAGGTTGAGGTCTTTTAGTCCCCATGCCCCCCAACCTTTAGGCTTAGCAATCTTTTTCCAAGCTATCCAAGCATAGGTACGACCATCCTGTTTGCCTCTCCAAAGGAATCTCCTACAGATTTGTTGGATCCTAGCTGTAACACCTTTGGGGATCCAAGCTAGAGCCATCCAATACACTAGAATGGCTTCAAGGAAATATTTGATGAGCACCAACCTGTTGGCTTTGGAGAGCCATCTTTGTTTCCAGATGTAGACTCTACATTCCACTTTTGCAATAAACTAGTTCTAGTCATTGATACAGTAGTCATTTGGTTTTAGGTGAAAACCAAGGTATATGTCCTCTTCCAATTCCCTGCGCTCGAAGTGAAAGAGGCCCAGGGAATGTCTGCACTCAAATGCTGAGCAACACACCAACATAATGGTTGATTTATTGTGGTTGGGGTCCATAGCAATTGCTTTACAAAAAATGTTGAGTAAAGTCAAAAAGTTGATATTGTCATGACAAGTTCCATCAAGAAATATAAGAACATCATCCACAAATAGCATATGGGTCAGTTGTACAAAAGCTGCAATTCTGACGCCATGAATAGAACCATATTATTTTGTTTTAGCCAGAAGAGAGGACAGTCCTTCCAAAATCAATAAAAAAAATTAAATGAGAGAGAGGGCATCCCTGCCTTAGTCCCCGACCTGCATGGAAGAAATCAGAAGTTGCACCATTTATAAGAATGTTGAAAGATGCATTAGTAATGCACCCCATAATCCAATTAGTGAAGTAGTGTGGGAAGCCAATATGAATGAGGATGAGTTGCAGGTAACTCAAATTGGCATAGTCAAAGGCATTTGCAAGGTCAAATTTGAGAATGGTACTCTTAAGGCTCCTGAGTTTGATGGAGTGTAAGGCCTCCTGTGCAGTACCAATCGCTTCATGGATTTTTCTATGATTGAAAAAGGAAAATTTTTCTTTGGCGATGTGTCGAGAGAGAATAGGCTTAATACGGTTTGCAATAATATTGGAAATGATCTTATAAATACAATTGCAGAGGGATATCAAGCAATAATCATTGAAGGATAGGGGCTTATCAATTTTGGGAATGAGGGTGATGAAGGTAGCATTAAATCCATCGTATACCTGACTAGAAGTCTTGCTAGCTTCAATGACCTGAAGGAGGTCCTTGCTGATGAGGTCGAAAAAGGTAAGGTAGAATTCAATGAGCCAACCATCAGTACTCGGGATTTTTTCCTTAAACCATTTCAGAACCCCTTCCACTTCCCCCAAAGTGACTGGAGCGTTCAGGTCCTCCAAATTATCCTCCTCCAGAAATTTGTGCATGGAGCGAGTGATCTGCATGATCTCCAAAATATTAGCATTCCCAGGATCCCTGTATTGATTTGAGAAACGATTGATGCCCATGTCTGCAAGTTGGGAGTGAGTATGTGACACCCTACCATTTAGGTCCTTAAGGTCCCAAATAGTGTTGATAATCCTTCTACCTTTATCACATTGTTGAAAAAATATGGTGTTTTCATATTTGGCTTGTAACCAGATAGCCGTGCTCTTGAGCCTCCATTCCTCCTCCTGTTTTATAAGAATCTTAGATTTCTCCAGTTCTAGAGAAATAAGTCTGTCCTTTGACTCCATAGATTGGAATCCAAGGTCGTCCGAGCCTGTCATATTCCATATTTCATTCTCAATGTTTGATAATGACTCATCCTCATTTTTTCTCTTGCTCCTGGCCCAGTTGATAATGAGAGTCTTCAATCTAAACAATTTTTTGTAGAGAACCTGTGCAGGCTCTAGATCAGGACTTTTCTCACAGTGCTGTCATTCGTTCTTGACAAAAGAGTAAAAATCAGGCTCCTCGAGCCAATTTGAATTAAACTTGAATGGGGAACGGGGTTTTTGATGACCCAACTGAAATTTGAGGTAGATAGGAAAGTGGTCCGAGGAGCCCCAATCCCCAACCCATTTTATGGATTTTTCAAGTTTCTCAGCCATCGAGACCTTGATCAGGAATCGATCAAGTATTTTGGCCAAAGCAGCCTCCCCTGTCCTCTTATTTCTCGAAGTGGGGAGTTTCTTAGGAATGGCCAGATCAAGTAGGTCAGCCTCATCAATCATCTTCTCAAAGTAAGTAGATTTTGGGTCTGGTGTGGCATACGGACCCCAAGATTTAGAGAGACCAATGAAAAAATTGAGATCCCCTCCCATAATAATGTGGTCCCGTTGCATAATAGAACATTACATCCAATCATCCCAGAATTCCTCTTTGTGGTGGCAGGGACGATATATATTGATTAATGAGATTGAGATGTCAGATTCAAAAGTAGTGATGTCAGCACCCAGGATGTCAACCCCTCCCCACTAGCTGTGGATCAGAACATATCTATTATTGAAATGCATAACGCATCCACCAGATCACCCTCGGGCATCAATTGTCTGAAAATACCAATTGGGGAGCAGAGAAGACAATACAATACCTTCTCCTAGAGTTTTCTGAAGGAAGAGAGCATCCACATGAACACGAGCCATAAGTCGTTTGAGGGCCAATTTTTTGTCAGCATCGGCCAAACCTCGACAGTTAAGGGAAAGGCAGATCATGGATCACCACTGCCCCGTGTGTTCTTTGCTCTAAGAACGTGATCAATGGAGGATTGTGTTCCAACCACTACCTCCAAGTCGACCTTTCTGATAGCTTTGGTCATGGAAGAGTGTCAGCCCCTTGAGGCTTTTGGATTTGACACATCGAAGTCCACCCCGAGACCAAATTCAAGAGGGTCAATGGGCCGGGAATACAATATGAGGTTGTGACAGTGTCCTGCAGATGGGCACGATGAATCTGGTGTCGAGAGGGCAGAGGATTCACCAGCAATGGTGTGGGGATTGGGCCAAGATACAGTGGGAGGAGCAGTTGCAACAGGACAACTAAGGGGATCCATATTACAATTGACTAAATTAATAGTAGGGGAAGAAAATGATATTGTAAGGGAAGCAGTACAATGCAAATAAGAAATATTCGAAATTGATGTAACAAGAGGAGTACCTAGAATAGGAGTGCAGTCCTCCTCTAGAGGGTGGAAAGTGCGGTCTTGAGCCTTCGGTTGCGAAGCAGGAACTGATATACCACTAGCAGAAGTGCCTTGAACATGTTCAACCATCCTCAAAGCCTGTGCTTGCTTATCCTCCCCCCATGGTCTATTTGTGTCCCCGCATGCACCAGGACTTTCTAAGGGGAAAAGGCTGAAATAATGAGTGGACACTTCTTGTACAGGTGCCCCACATCATGGAAACACCTACATCTGAAAGTAACCCCTTCATAATCAATAATATACACTCAAATGATATCGTTGAAATGGAGGTTGAAGGCCTCGACAAGCCCTTCCCTCGTGTCTAGATGAACGAGGATCCGAGCCAATGAAATGTTTCCTATCTTGAGATAGGATCGGTCATGGTCCAAATATATCCCTAAATCCTCTCCAATTAATCAGAGGGCTTCTTCAGACCAATACTGTAATGGTAGTCCTGGTAATCTGACCCAAATCGGTCCAGCACTAGACTTCTCCTTGTCTGGGTCGAAAAGGGGTGTCCATCGCTTTAGTAAAACCGGGGTCATCTCTATGTGCCATTATTTTGTAAGAAACAAATCTGCCATGTCAGGTTATGGGATGATAAGAGTAAACCAGCCTCGGTTCATTGTCAGGACCCCCGGAAGCTACACCAAATTGTTCCCCCAAATTCAGTCGTCCAAATTTTGAGGCTAACGGTGGTGTAGTTCCTGCCCTTGACTCTACCAAGCAAAACTGTCTGGTAGGTGTGCTCCAAATTCTCCATGCCAACGCCCTGCCCGAAAACAAGGTCTCTTCTTCCGGCTTTGCTCTTGGTACACCAATGCTTTTTTTTCCTCTGTTTATGACCCTGTCCCACCCTACTTCCGCATTCGAAGATTCATCCGAGTCAGAAGTCTTGGTTTCTTCAAGCGGGGGTGCTATCTAAAAGCACCCGGATGCCGCAACAATGGTCGGCACCTCATGTCCCCACAGACGAGTGGATGGTTGTTCTGGTGCTATCTCAAAGCACCTGAATGCTGCGACAATGGTCGACACCTCATGTCCCGACAGACGAGTGGATGGTTGATCCCCCTGATTGATTTCCAGCTGCTCAAAACCAAGGATTCCTTCCTGAGGTTCGCTCCCAAAAATAAACCCTTCCTCATACTGACCCAAATCATATGGAGTCTGTTGCGCTTTTTGTTCCCATAACCTCAGAACTAAAGGTGATGGAATTGCATAAGTAGGAGATGCCATGGGCGACAATAAGGGTTCCGTGCAAACTGCCACTGAGACTGGGGGCATTTCCTCCAACGTGTAATGCGACATGGATGTCTCACCGATTTCCATTGCCACCACATCCTTGTTCCCCAAGTCCACCTCATCCTCTTGTCCACATGTCTTGTGGGGAGAATAACCAACCCATATTTGGGAGGGTACCAAATGGTCCGAGGTGTAGTCCACCTCATCATCCATCATTCTTGAACACAGTAAAACCCCCGTTCTTGATAGTAAATTACCACTTCGCACCCTTGTTCTTATTCTTTGTTGCATATCAGGAAAAACCTTATACTACATCGTTGATTCATGAATAATAACTAAAGAATTGATGACCATTTTCTGGTTCATAATTCAACTTGTCATTTGTGAAATTTACATTACCCTAGTTGAAACTCAATTTGTTTATATGGTTGTTTGGAACCATAAAAAGAGTTGGGTATAAAGAAGTCTTGGTGCACTATTGCACAAGTTTCAATTATGTGAAATGCATATGGATTGGTCTAAAAATAGATTTTTCTACGTGGTTAAAATTATCCTGAGCGTGATGATTACCTCCCTAGTATAATAGTCAAAATTTTAAGAAGACATAATGCTAGAAAAGAAGAATGTATTAAAGAAGAATAAGAATATGATAGTGCTCTCAAGTATTAGGGCTCTTCCTAAACCAAATTGGTTTCATTTGTTTATTTTAACTTCATCTCTCCATGTCCAATTATATTCTTTTCCACACAATTTTTATTAATATATTACTAAATATATTCTTTGCAATAATTTAAAAGTGATATAAGATGGATGCATTTTTTTTATTTCTACAGTACGTCTCATGTTTTTAATATGACTACAGAATTGCGTTTCTTAGGAGGGGATCAGCTAGGAAAGGCTTTGTAAAAGGTCCTAACAAAGGCAACAAGCCTCATAATTTGTGGGAAAATGGAAGAAATAAGAAGATAAGATTTTATTTGCATTTCAATGCAAATTATGAAGAATTTCACCAACTTGCTACTACTGGGCATTTGTTCCTTGGGTCACCTAACATGTCTTGCCATTACTCAATTTCGCATGTTAGGCCTCATTCTGCTTTGCAGCCACATCCTAATGTGCAATAAATTCTTGAGTGGAACCGAGACAATGACAGATGGGATCCCATCCCCAAACCACCTCATGAAGAAAACCAAGGATGGGGTAGAATGATTTCCAGTACTTCCAACCAACCACACTCTTCTAATAGATTTTCTGAGTCATTTTATTCAAGAACATTAAAATTTATGAATCCTATTAATATCCATAATCCTAAGCATATGGAATTGGCTGGGTATTTTCAATCTTCTTTTGACCATGATGTCCATCCTACTACTGTATATCACACTATTGTTCATGTTATTACTAGGCATGTTGCTCACCATTCTTCTTGTCATGATGGTCATATTATAGATGACCCTTTAGCTGGTTCAATTCCCAATCAAGTTTCCCTTGACTTCTTGCTAGTGAAAAGTGTTGATGAATCCCACAACTAAGAAAATGTTTGTCTTGGCCATACCTCTATGGTTACACATAAAAAAGGAAAAGATAAGGAAAGAGAAGAAATTTTGAGGACGAACATTGTATTTTGGTTTAAGAAGAACCCTAATACTTGAGAGCACAATCATATTCTTATTTTTCTTAAAAACATTCTTCTTTTTCATCAAGTGGCATTATGTCTTCTTAAATTTTGACTGTTATTTTGTATTTGATTTATTTTGTTTTGATTGCATAATTTTTTATTTGCAAGGTTATAGAATCATGGGTTATGTTCCCATGTTTCTTGGTTTATCTCACCAAGAATTCGAAAAATGTTGCAGGAATAGCTTAGGACAGTCTTACGCCCATCAACATTTCTTTGGTGACCATATTAGGGAACGTAAAGTGCTCATTGATATCTTTTATATATTGTATTTTCTTTTTGATTTTAACTCTTTGTGTTTGCTTTATGTTTTAACTTTGGTTCTTTTTCAATCCTTTGTTTACTTTTGCTTATTGTTGTATGCTTATAAAAAGTTATGAGTATAGAGTGTCCTCCTAATTGTGGAATTGAGAATGAACAAGATAATATTGTCGCTTCATTGCTCACATTTATTTAAGATACTGCCAAGAAGAAACTTCACAAAGGTTAAGTTATCACTTTTCTTATATTATTAACTAAATATATTTATCAAAGATTATTTAATCAAGAAAATCTTAAAGTTGATCAAATTGATTTAAGAGCAGTTGATTGAATTGTGAGTTATTTTTTATTTATTTATGGCTTTACCAATACTTGCTCAACCTTATATACATCTAAATTTTAATAATCAGTTTAGTATTACTTCTAGCTTATTTGATACTATGCTAAATCCTGCTAAGACTATGGAAGACATTGAAATATCTTGGGGTGAAATCTCTCATGACATTGACCTAACCGATGCTCAAGAAAGAGAAAGAAAAGCTCAATATAGGAATTAAAATATGTTTTTTCTCAAGTAAATGCATACTTCCCCTTGTCAGTCTAGAAGGCTTAGAGGTCAATGTCCCGAATTTGATTCTTTATCTGAAGTTAGAAGAAGAAAATTTGTACTCCAACAAATTAAGAGGATACTTCAAAGGTCTCTTTCTTCTTCTAAACTTTCCTCGCCATCTATTATATCAAGTATCCCATCGATTCAAAGTACAACGGAAGCTCAACCTACAAACCCCCCTCCTTTAGGGAGTGTCTATAATGGTTATAATCTTATTATCTTAGGGAATAATCCAAATATGGTTATCAAGAAATATGGTATATTCCAATTTGAAGAAGATCTTGATCTAACCCCTTGGCATGTTCTATCTCCTCTTGATATAACACCAACTACTGCCCCATTACCCAAATTTAAAGATTACCTGCCCAAATTTTCTAGTAATAGTACATGCACAATTGATGAACATCTATATTCTTTTTTAAATGCATGTAATAATATAGGAGAAAACACAGATGACATATGCATGTAGATGTTTGTTAATAATCTTGAAGGAAGAGCATTAGTTGAATTCTTTAATTTGCCTCATAGATCATTCTCAACATGGGTTGAGTTAAATCTACTTTTGGACAGTAGCAGAGCCTAGCTGATTGGTTGAAAGAGTATAACAACATGGTTTTCCAACTTAATGAATCTATAAAAGCTTTTAATATGAGTTTCATTAACTTATATAATAAGACTTCCAAAGTCATATGGACTCATAGCCAAGCTATCATAATACATTATTATAATACTATTCTAGAAATTTATAAGAGCAAGCATGAGCAAAAATCTATAGATAATATTGCTTCTGATCGTCATAACTGTTTAGAGTTTTAAGATCAAAATCTAAGAACCAGTCTTCCTTTAATGGATACAAACAAAAGCAGGGAAATGACATGAATACTATAATTATTTATTTTGAAAGAATGGTTTCTCTCTCAACTTCATTTCTTGTTATTCAAGCCACACCTATGTTAGCCATACCCAATCTCTTAAATAGAGCTTAATGTTATTGTTGCGAAGATTACCACGATAAAAAAACTTGAGAAGTTATGAAGGCTAGTTAGGAAAGGAATTTTGGAAAGAAGCAAATTCCTGCTATTAGTAATCCCACTAATAACACTTTTGATTGGTTAGAAGTAGGAAGAGTCAATGTTGTAAACACCTATGGTCAAACTTATGATATAAAGACCCCTTCTACTAATTATAATAAGAAATATGCAAATGCTCCTAAGCATCTAGCTGCTGATAAATTAGAAAAGGAGAAGGTTAATCCTACTCCTAGCCCTTCTTCTAATCAGTTTTATAATCTCCCTATTCAAGTTCAATCTTCCATACCCCCTCCTATTATTAATGTAAAATAAAATATAATTGAAGATATGGGAAAAGATCAAATCTAATGCTACTCTGTTAGATCTAGCTAAGACACCAGAAAAAATTAGAAATATTAAGAATTTTATGGAAAAAGAGTCTAAAACTCAAGGTTCTTCTTATGTTACTATTACTGAGATTAATGATAACGAGGGTAAATTAAATGAAGAAGAAGTAGTAGATTCACATTAAACCTAAAAATCCTCCTTTTTATGTCTCTATTATGACTATTGATAAAATTGTTCATTTTTTTCTTATCGATGGTGGATTGGGACCTAATGTCATGTCTAAGACTATATTGGAAGAAATAGGACTCTCTTGTGCTAATGATGTGTCTATAAATATGCTTGCCTTTAATAAGAAAAGGCATCCATCCATTGGCGAGATTAAACATGTGACTTTAGTTATTTGTTTGCATCTTGAGATTACAACTACATGCAATAATCAGGTTATTGACATGGGTGTCAGTAATTAATTTATCATTTTGGGACGTAGAGATTGGCAATATTTGACTGGAGGGTACTATTCAATGGTTGGTACTCATATTATAATACCTCGAGGGGTGGGTGGGTGGCTAAAAATATCATCATATATAGAAAAGTCGATCGAATAGTTACTTATATACAAAACCTTCCCCAACCTTTAGTTCATCATATTGAAGAAGATCTTGGTATTTATTCTATCTTTACCAAAGAAGAAGTCGAAACAAAATTTATTACTAATTTTTCTAAAATTCTGATGAAGTATGGCATATGTTTTTTGATGGATTTGTCTCTCAACACGGGAATGGTGTTGGTATAATTTTACAGAATAAATTTGGTAAAAGCCACACATTCTCTTTTAGATTAAATTTTACTTTTACACATAATATTGTTGAATTTGAAGCTTTAATTTTAGGATTAACGAATGCTCTTAAACTGGGATATAAAAACTTAAATGTTTTTGGGGATTCTGAATTAATTATTAACTTGATTAAGAAGATTTACATACTCTCAAACAAGCTGATGAGAATATATACAAGTTTAGCTTAAGATTTAATTGAAAATATTCAAAGTTTTTATATTACACATGTGGTTAGAAGTATGAATACAATCATAGATGGCTTAGCAATGTATGCTACAATATTAGATAGGTTCGAGATGGCCAATAAACGAGCATGTCTTGTAGTTTCCTTATATAAGCCTCATCTTCCTGACAATGAAGAGTCATGGCATATATTTGAAGATGATGAAACTCTTCTAGCTTTCCTTACTGATGAGGTTCAAGAGCCTTCAGGGTGTTAGTCATCAGTATTTTTCACTTGTTGGTGATGACTAGATCCATAGCTGAGTTTTCTAGAAGCTGAATTCCATATGTCAATCTGTCATCTAGAAAACCCTCATAAAAACTTTTTTCGCCTTTCTACTTTTCAGTCCGCCCATGTCAAAGTCAAAACTCATTATCACTATCCTATCTAGCTTTAGCCCTATTGGTCTACCCATCAGCTTTAAAAGGCAAATCCAAGTCTGTTTCAAAAGTCTCCCCTATGTTAGGAAGTGGCGCTTTAAGGCATTTTACCCTTGGCAACCATCAAAAGGCCAAAAAACCTCCATCTTCTACAGACCAATCATGACTGACCTCTCACTCTGCAAATGAAATTGATAACAGCTCTAAGTCGCACCACTTACACACCCCTAGGTCTCAGCACTACATAAACCACAGTCTCAAGCTGATTATTAAGTGTTTCACAGTGTTTTATGGATTCTACAAAGACAGAAAATATAACTTCATCTCAGGAGAAAATTCTTGAATGCACATTTAGAAGAACAGCTGCTTCTCAAATGTGAAAATGAGCCTGAGATATATCTGCAAGACAGAGAGTTTCTCATCAAGACCTTGTAGCTTCCTTTCAGCATGAGAATCACAGTAAGACAAAGACACCACTGTCACAGCAAACTGGAAATTGGTCATGGCCAAGAACCTTCTTCATTTACAAGCAGAGGGTTAGGGCGCCTCCTTCATCTACAAGCAGAGGGCGCTGGCCAATATTGACTTTAAGGATTGCAAAAGCCCAGGTTTGCTTTTTACTTAACAATGAAACAATGACTCTAGGTTTTCTGAGTGTAAGTAATGATCATAACAGGGCTAGAGTCTGAAGTATACAAGTTAAAGGGAAAACAGAGTTCTGGTTTTGTAAAAGAAGTCATTTGAAGTTTTAAAATCATATGAATTGTTAAGACCTTAGAGAGACACATCATTAGTGAAAACAATTCTAATCATAAGCAGCCTGTTGTTTCAACAAGACCAAATTGAAGAAATGTTGACAAATCATGTCATTACACAGGTAGAAGAAAAGGTGGTTGTTTTTCAAAGAGTGCTAACCTCCCTACTCACAGAGATTATCTTTCAAATAATTTGTCATAAGTTGACCAAGGCAAATGGTGACATTTCAGTTTCCCCTAAGCAAGCAGCAGTGAAATAAGACAGTGACACCTTGACTAGGGTTTTTCTGAAGCACAATAGTGATTGCAGGCAGAGGTAAAAGTATTAGTGTTTTCAGGTTTGTTTGCTTACCATCATATCCAAGCAAAACCCTTGTCAGGCAGCCATATCAAACAATCTTCAGATACTTTGCCAAGTGAAGGGCCTCCTTCATTCATGAGCAGATGGCCAAGGCATTGACTGTTTTTAAGGGCTGGTTGGTCAAAGATGCAATGGAAAGAGACAAAGAAGGAAAGCAAAAGTCATTACACAGTCAACAGATGATGTTTATGTTTCAAAAGGTATTGGTTTTCCTACTCATAGGGAAATGCCTTTCAAACTATACATCATGGTGGACAGGAGACAATTTGAATATGCATGCCATTGATACAAAAAGAGGGCAGTTTCCTTAGGAGAAGGGGTCAAACAACACCTCACTGTCACATTCCAAAAAGTCTAAAAAAGTTCCTTTCAAGGAAACAGAGAAAGATAGTATGAATGGATGCAACTAAAATATGGCACTTACAATCAAAGGAGGAGCTTATGAATCACGTGGAAGCAGAAAATATCAACTAAGTTGGGAGAAGACAGATCACCTCCTTTTAAAATGAAAAAACAGCTTTCAATGCTCTTCAACAGTCTTGAGTGGTTTTTCCTTGTTAAAAATATCACCAAAAGTGTCAAGCAGTGGAAAGATTTGAACCTTGGAATGATTCTGTTACAAAAAAGGATCAATGCACTGGTCAAAGGAAATTCTAACTGTGTTTCAAAGGGACCTGTTCTTCCTGGTTCTTAAATTTCTCCTTTCAAATATACATCACAAATGATGGGAGGCAATTCAAGATTAGTTCCCAAAAGACATTGCAAATAGGTATACAAGTTTATGAATAGGCAAAGAAGTCATTTGACATACTGTCAGGGTTTGGAGGGTTTGAAACAAATCAGCTTTTTCATTATTTAAAAAGACAGAGATATCATAGATGATACACCTACAAGCAGGAGAATGTAGTGAAAGGGTGCCCTTCTTAAATAAAAGACCATGGCAAACTATGAAAAACTGCAGCAAAGTTTGACACCTATAGTGGAAGAAAAGGCTGATGAAGCACCTACAAGCAAAGAAGCATTTTGAAAAGGGGTGCCTTTCTTAATCAAAGAGCCATGATTAAAATCCAAATAATTTCAGCAAATTCGGGCACCTGCAGTAAGAAAGAGGTTGAAGAAGCAAGTTGGAGACAGAGACTGTCAAAGCATGGTGACAATATAAACCCTATCCTTTCAAAAACAAAGCAGTCTTCAGGTTTTTTAAACAGTTTTGAAGTGGGGTTTACATAATGAATATCAACATCAAGGATTGAAAAAGTGGCAGAGAATGGTCTATATGTCATCCGGACATTATTCAAAGTTTGAAATTCGGTGTTAAAATTGTCACCAAAGAAACAAAACAAACAGGATTTATCCTTTTGACCAGTGATGGGACAGTCAAATTTTGAACAACCAAATTGATTCCAAATGAAAAAATTCAAATTTTTATGGAAATTAGACTTCCATAGCTTTCCGATGAGCCATCTCGGGCCAAATTTCGACAAAAGGAAGGCATCCAAAAGTAGCCTGCAATCAACGCTATGTTTTTCTGCACCAGCATTCACCATTTTTGACCAGTGATGGGAGAGTCAGTTTTTGAAGGATCAAATGGACACAAAATGAAAAAATTAAAGTTTTTCTGGAAATTATACTTCCACAGCTTTCCAACGAGCCATCTCGCGCCAATTCCGACACCGGGAAGGCATTCAAAAATGGCCTACAAACAGCTCGATGCATTTCTGCACCAGGATTCACCAGTTTTGACCAGTGTTGGGAAAATCAAATTTTGAACAATAAAATGGACTCCAAATGAAAAAATTCTTGTTTTTCTGGAAATTAGACTTCCACAGCTTTCCAACGAGCCATCTCGCGCCCAATTCCGACACCGGGAAGGCCTTCAAAATGGACTGCAAACTTGCGCGACACTCCTGGAAACGTGCGCGACATGCCTGTGCACAAAATTTACAAAGGAATGCACTGCTGCGCGATGCGCCTGTAGCAGCCCGCGGCACTCCTGTAGAAATGGTCAAGAAAATCACTTAAAAACCTTCAAAAACTCTTTATAGAGCTGATCAAACAGTTAAACAAGGGCTGCCATCCATTTTTTAGGGTCTTGTTACAATTCAAAGTGATGTGTTGAATGTTTTGAAGAAATTTGTCACTATGGGAGGTTAAAGGAGTGATTCTTTAGCTTCAAAGAGCCTAAACTGCCCTTAAAAATGCCAAAACATCACACTCCTGTTTTAGTAGGGTTTTCAAATCATTAAGGACATCCTAACTACTTTAGCACAAACCCTAAGCTCTGTCAGTTGTATGCATTGGTAAAAACAATGGTAAGGAAGGTTGATGTTTTTGTTTAAAAGATCCAGGCATGCAATAGCTTTGTTTGCCCAGCATTGTCATAGTAAAGTAATGTGTTTGATGGATGACAAAAAACCATACAAATTTCCCTCAACACAGTATTGAAAGGATGGAGGCACTATTTTAGAGAGAGAAACACAGTATTTGGAAAAGTAAAACAATGACCTAATTTCATGAACAGTGATCATTGAAAAGGTGTTTTTGTCACGGTCAAAGGTCATCTCTATATGGTGAAAAGCAAAGTCAAAGCTGCCTCTTTATCCATAAAACAAACTTTAGGGTGTGAAGCTGTTGTTGCATTTTGAAGGTGTTTTGTCAAAAATCTGTGTGAGAAAGCAATGATTACAAGAGCAGTGTTTTGTTTGAAAAGGAGTGTTGTTGTTATTCGACTGCTACAAAACCTTTGTTAACACATCAAACTTTAAAAGCCCTATCGCCCTGTCCTATAAACAGTCACCTTTGACTGTATATACACCTTGTTTGATTGTGAAATAGTGTTGAAGATATTTGATTGAAAGGCATACCAATAAGGAGGCAGGGTTTTGAAGCTAAGAAGATTGTGTTTGACCTTCTTCTAAAAAAGGACAAGGGTGTCTTATGTCCTCAAAACATCACAGAGCAGAGTACTCTTAAACACAATACACAAGAAGATCTTTTTGACTGTGTTCATATTGTTGAGTTTATTGGTATTAGACTGCTACAAGGCCTTTGTAATCACATCAAAAGCATTACAAATTTGTCACCTTATCCTATAAACAGAAGCCTTTGACTGTATAGGTACACATTGTGATTAATTGTTTTCATATGGTTGAATCCACTGATGGAGTGGCTTACTCCAGAGGGGAGCAGTGTTTTGAAATGAGAAGGTTATGGTTTTGCTTTTGGCTGAAGTACAAGGTTCTGTTGTGTCCTCAAAACATCAAAAGCAGGGCACCCCTACTACAAAACACAGAAGAGGTCACTTGGACTGTGTTTTTTTAACTGACTGTGTTTTTGGTGAAATTTTATTGTTGAGTGGCATACAAAGAGAAAGGGCAGTATTTTGAAAGGGAGCATAGTGAGGCAAGGCAGCAAGGTGAAGGAGAACACAGTGATGAAAAGCAGCGCCATGAAGAAACTCAAAACAGTGATGAAAAAGGAGGCTAAAGAGAAACGCCCGGCACGGAAAGAGGAGAAAAGCACATCAGCTCTTGAAATTTTGGCCTCAGCTTCGGAGCATGTTGCTATGGACCCCTGAGGGTCATACGTGCCAATTTTGGGCCCATTTCGGCGACTTTTTGTTTTTTGGCATTTTTTGGGTTTTTGGTCGAAAACTCATAATTTCGACATTTCAGTTTGAGGATTTTTCAAGGGAGAAGGATGATACCAGTTGATGCCATAATTCTATGAGCAGGTCCCCAGCGATTTTCAGAGCATTTGGAGATCGTTCGCCCCCTCAAATTGGCGAAAAATGCTCACTTTTTGCACATTCTGCCCGTCATATCAACAGTCTGCTATTTCCTGGATTTTTACACATAGGTACAGTTTTGGAGGACTTCCAGGCATCAGATTGAGGTGATTTCAGTTGTGCCGGAAAGTAGACACAGAAAGCTTTCCAACGAGCTATCATAAGCCTCGTTTCGACACCAGGAAGGCTGCCAAATGTTTCCGACAAGTCAGGGGACCTTTTCCTCATATAAATTTCAAGTATTTTTGTAATTTTTGAACCTCAAAAATCTGCTTTTTCCAAATGTGCGTTTAGCTATTTTTGCACTTGGAAAATGTTGCAAAGTCAATATAATTTCCATTTTTAGCATTTTTTTAGATATTTTATGGGATATTTTGTGCCTTGGGCTTTGCAAAGCCTCGAGGACAAGTTTAGATATTTTGACTTGGCCAATGGGATAACTAGTTGCACCATGAGGTTTTCCTCACTTGAGCCTATTTATTCCACAAGGCTTCATTGTAAAACAAGGCTGAACTTGAGAGAAGAATCAATATATTGGTCATATGAGCTTTGAAGAACATATTTGTGTTATGATTTTTGGACTGCCTCTTGGATGCTTTTGATGAATGATGAAGGATTGGTGATGGATTCCATGACATGGTAGAATGGTATAGTGTTTCTTGCTATGTTTTTGTCTTCTAGTTTTCATTCATAATACATGCTTCTTTCTGCTATAGATCAGTAGAGATTGATTTTGAGATATGCCCATGGAGGCACCTCAAAATTCCTGAATCTTCATAGCTTGATGTTTTCTTCTTCCTTAGTTATGCTAAAGAATTCTTAACTGCTCTTTAGTAACTTAAGGATATTGTTTGCTAGTTTTATTTACAAGTTCTATGCATGTTGAGTAGGATGTATGGTGTGCCCTGCCTACCTATAAGCTGTCCATAGTTCTGTCCATAAAATTTTCTCTTCGACTGATTTGTTGATCATCTTGTTGAACCAAGGAGGCCTAGTCCCGATCTAGCCCTTTGCCTAAAACTATGAAAACTTGTTTGTCAAAGTGCCCAATGACTTAGAGACTATGTTTAGGCGTTCCGACGTAGTTTATGAGTTGTTAGTTTGTCTTATGTGTTTTCCCCAAAGTCTGATAGCCATTTCCCGAAGTTAGAGGGTCTTATACCTCTATGTATGGCTGGAATGTTTGATTTAAATGTTTTAAATAGCTCATAGTTACATTTAGCATGATTAATGGCTTGCTATAACATGTTTATGTCTGCTATCAACTAGTTACACTTGAAATCCCTTGTCTTTCACAAACTTGTTGTCCATTTAATCCATTTTGCCCAAAGATCCCTTCTACCGTGAATCAAATTGGCCCTACAGCAACCTTGCATCGTCATCTCATAGCTTCCTTGACCTGTTTGACCCCATAGCCCAATTGATCTGACTTCTTGTTATCCATTTTTACATCTTTGATCAGTTTTATCCCTCACAAACTTAAAAACCAAAAAAAAAAAAAAAAAAAAACTCACTTCATAACTAGCCTAATATCAGAACACCATAAGCGAACACACCGATATCTTTTACACATATAGAGAGAGCCCTCTCTGAGTCCAGGAAGGCTAGGTCCTTGGGCTCCAAAGCTTGGTTTGATGTTACATCGTCATTTGGCTCGCCAATCAGCCAAATCACGGGACCCTAACACAGGGGTCATAGATCTTGAACAAAATAGATCTCCCAAAATTCTTGCTCCTTTAGAATACACTTTTTCACCTAGTGATGCTTCAAAAATTGAGATATTCGATAAGAAACTTAATAAAACAATTGATGAAACAATTCAAGTTAATATAGGAATATAACAAGATCCTAAAAGAATTCATTTATCTAAAACATATTCCGATGAAGAAAAGGGTCAATTCATTCAATTGTTTCGCAAATTTTCTAATATTTTTGTGTGGTCTTATGCTAATTTAAAGGGTTGTAATTCATCTATCATAAGTCATGTTATTCCTATTAAAAAGAATTATCTCCTATTAAACAAAAGTAGAGACATGTTAATCCTGCCTTAGAGGCCACGATTAGAGATAAATTGGAAAAACCACTCACTTCTTATATAATATTTCTAATTAAATATTATGAATGGGTGGCCAATCTAGTCCATATTAGGAAAAAACTAGTCAAATCCATTTGTTCATAGATTTCCATTCTCTTAAGAAGGAAAGTGTGAAAGACAATTTTCCCTTACCAAATATGGGGTTAATTTTGCAAAAAGTGATTGGTTCTCAAATTATGTCTCTCCTAGATGGATTCTTAGGGTATAATCAAATTTTTGTAAAGAAATTTGACAAACATAAAACAACGTTCACCACCAAGTGGGGAACATATGCTCTCAATCGCATGTCTTTTGGGCTTGTCAATGTTGGAGCTACTTTTCAAAGGTCCATGCATACAAATTTTGATGGCTTAATTGGTGTTATTATTCTAATTTACTTGGATTAGATGATTGTTTATTCTAAATTAAGGTATGATCATTTTGAACATCTCAAAACAATTTTCATCCGTTGTTGCAAATTCAATAGTTCTCTCAATCATTTGAAATCTATTTTTGGAGTCAAATATGGAAAACTACTTGGTCACATTGTTTCAAAATCAGGGATAAGTATAGATCTTGAAAGGATAAAAGCTATTCAAAATATATCTCATCCTACATCCAAAAATAATATCCAATCTCTCATGGGAAAATTTAATTTTGTACGAAGGCTTATTTCTGAATTTGCTAGAATAGTAAGACCTATTCATCATTTGTTAAAAGGTGATCAAATTTTTAAATAGGATTCATATACAGAGCTTGCATTTCAACAAATAAAAAATTCTATTTCTTTTGCCCCTGCTTTAGCTACTCCTAATTTTTCAAAAGATTTCAAAATTTATACTAGTGCAACTGAAGAGGCTATTTCATCCATCTTGTTATAGAAAAACCATGAAGGTCAAGAAAAATCAACAACATAGATGAGTCAAATTTTATCTAATGCAACTTTAACATCTTCTTATATCGAAAAACATGTTTATTTTCTTGTTAAAGTAATTGAAAAATTTAGACATTTGATCTTAGGAAAGCATATTGGGGTAAGAACTCCTCTACCTACTGTCAAAAGTTTGTTATCATAAAATTTCTTATCTCATAAATTAGCCCATTAATTAACAAAGGTGCAAGAATGTTATTTAATTGCTACTACTTCTCACACCATTAAGGGAAGAGATTTGACCCTTCATCTTGCACAATATCTAGAGAATTCTCAAAGATGTTGATCCAAATCAGCAAGATTTTTACTCATATTTATTTTTTATTCATGGTAACGAATTTGAACTTAAAAATCATCCTTGGTACCATGATATTGTATTTTATTTAATTAATAAAAAATGTCCCAATTATCTTGATAAAATCCAAAAAAATGAAACTCATATTAGAGGTAGCCAAATATGTTTTTATAGGCCAATCATTTGTTTAGAAAATCTCCAAAAGGCATATCGTTAAGACATGTCAATGATACATATGCTAATGAAATCTTAAAGTATTTACATGGCTCATTTGAGCAAGTTGATCATGTGGGGGAGCACTTTGCTGCGAGAGCAACTGCTTACAAAATTTTAAGGACTGAGTATTATTGGCCCACAATTTTTCATTATACTTTTAAAATTTTCAAATCTTGAAAAGCATATCAAAGAGGAGCAAGTAGACTCCAATATTCAACTATTCTTATTAATCCTATCATTGCCAATTGTACTTTTGTAAAATGGGGATTATATTTCATCAATCCTATAATTCCACCTTATTCTGTTGGCCATGTTTTTATTTTAACATCAACATATTATTTTTATAAGTGGTCTGAAGTTGTCCCTCTAAAAAGAGCAAATGATTACTAGGTAATTTCTTTCTTCAATACAATCTTCTTTCTAGATTCGGTGTACCAATTCATAATATTATTGATAATAGCATTGCCTTCATTTCTCATAATATCACTCTCTTTTGTAATAAATATGGAATCAAGAACTCATTTTCCTCATTCTATCACTTGCAAGGTAATGGACTTGTTCAATCAACCAATAATAATTCAATCAAGATTTTGAAGAAAACAGTAGACAATAAACCTAGGAAATGGCACACCTTGCTTCCATATGCTCTTTGGGTTGATAGAACCACTACTAAAGTAGCAATTTTTTTAACTCCCTTTCAATTGGTTTATGCGTAACAAGTAATTATTCCTATAGAGTTACAATTGACTTCTTTCCGTCTAGCACTCCAAGCTAATAATTTACAGAATTGATGCCACACTTTGTTAGCCTTAGATGAACAAAGAAATCAAGTGCTAAATCAAATTGAGAAAAGAAAAGGAAGTGTTAAGAAGTATTTCGATAAGAAAGCAGAGCATACAATGTTTGAGGTGGGCCAGGAAGTATTAATATGGGATTCTGCACATGCAAGAAAAGGAAACACACTAAATTTCAAAAGTTATGGATTGGTCCTTTTAAAATCGATGTTATAGTAGGAAACAATTCTTTTCTATTAAAGGATCAAAATAATCGGTTGTTTTCCTATATTATCAATGGTTCTCAAATCAAGCATTTCAGTGATCATGTTAAAGGAACAATGCAATGCTATCATACTTAATAAATCTCTCAATCATGATTTTCATTTTGCTTTTTATTGTTGTTGTTTTTACTGATTTTCCTTTTTTCCATATATTTTTACTTTAATATTTTCATTATAATTTGATTTATTTTACTATTATGATTGTTGTTTTTTTCTTCTATGAGATCAAAATTTAAAAGTGAGACATGTACATATGGTTTTCATGCTTATAAGAAACCAAAACAAAGTTGTCCAAACTGCAACATGTTCGAGGAAACAAGGACTCATTGACTCCTACAAATAAGTATCAATCATTGACTTTGACTTTGGTATGTAAATGATCTCTTCATACATGCAAGATGAAATAATTTCTCCGTAATTTCTTTTGGAAAAGAATTACTTAAATGCACTTGTTTTCTAATTATATCTTGATAATTAGGTGAGTAATTTTGATCAATTGTGAGGTGAATTTTGTGTTATTGGTTTCAGTTTTTATTTATTCTATGAAAATATGATGTTTTGAGTTCAATATAGTAACCTATATTTCCCTGTGAAGTCACCATTTATTGATATCAAATTTGATTTTTTTTTTGGTTAAGGTTACAAAAGTGCCTCGCGTTGCTTGTCAAATCTGTCAAAATTTGACATCCAAAAAATTTGTTACCCTCTACCATGACCACAGGTTAGGGAGGATTCCACATGAGAAATTATAATCATATTCAAAATTTAAATAACCCATGCAACTATAGGAATGAATGAAAGGATTTTAAAACGTTGCTTCAGCTAGACTCAAGATCAATGGTTCGTTTTGAGCTTTTAGTGCATATACCAATATATCATGTGCTATAGGTTCATATGGAATCATTGCAAATTAAATGATATGTTTGGTCTCATGGTGATTATGGAATAGTTGAAATCTTAATTTAAAAAGCATATGTTATATATTATAATTTGCAAAAATTATTTTGGCTCATAACCATTAGTTTATATGCAAAGGGTTGTATATATGTTGATAACACCCTTGAATTTGGTATTAAACATTTCAAGTTTGATACACTAGCTTAAAATATCAATAAGGTATCCAAGCTAATGTTGCAACAACATATACATTAGGATGATTGGCTGACTTAATTTATATGCTACATGCCTATGGTTTGTTTTAAATGTGGGATAACTTGATTCATTTGGCAAGAGTCGTGCACATGGTTTATATAATGGTTGATTTGGTAATTTTTTTTTTTTTTATGGCATACACATTTCTTATATGTTATGGTTAATATCTTGGTTTACATGACATAAGCCATGCGCTTGGTTTATGTGGCATATGTATTATTTGACATACATATTTTGCGCATGGTATAAATATTGTGTTGGGTTGACATGGGATATGTGTTGCAATGGTTGGCATGGAATATTGTTGCAATGGTTGGCATGGCATATTGTTGCAATGGTTGAGATTGTATATGATTTTTAAGGGTTGACATGGCATGTTGTGGTTGATGGTTTTTCGTGTGGCATGAAACAATAGCATGGAATATATTGGAAGGTGGTGAATTTAAAGCTCACCTTATCACACACTTGATCAATCACTGAGATTCATTTTTTTTTGTGTTGAATGGTTCAAATTACATGCATCACATGGAAGGTTTTTCTTGGGTTTTATATGGCAATACGCCTCCAAAATTGCATTTTCGCCTAATTCTTGCCATTTCAGTTGATTTTTTCTTTTCTCCTCCTTATGCATAGATTAATTCCTCAATTGGGTTCTTCACTCTTAGATTTAAACTCATTTCTTTTAGAAATTTACCAAAGGAAAGGGAAATTTGTGTGTTCATTTTTGGAATTTGGAAGTAGGATTTTTGCGTGACATTTTTAGGTATTCCTGGGTCAACTTATGGTTAATTATGTAATAGATTTGTTTAATTTATTTCCTAGGGTGTATTTTTTAGGTTGGACCAACCTTTCAGGATAGGGAGGTGTATTAGCTTGAGGGGTACTGCCTTCCTTCTCTTCTTCAAGATATTCAGATGGAGAAGGTGGGTGAGCATCTAGAAGTACCTTCCCAGACCTAAGGCTGATTTTCTGGATCTCCACAGCATAGGCATGATATGATATTTTCCCACTATAGACTTGTTGGTCCTAATTATTATTCAGGTTTGCGTTGGGTTGGGAAAGCATCTGAGGTATATTTTGCGCATTATTATCAGATAATTATGGTTGAGGTGGTGAAGGATGCATTAAGGTAGGTGGTTGGGCTACTTGAGGGCTCCATCCTTATGAAGGGTCTCCCCATTAAGGAGGTTGAAATTGATATGGATAGAAGGGTGGATTGATAAGCTTAGGAGGTTATCGAGGGGGATAAGAACAAGGGGTGGGAATGGACCAAGGTGATTTGGTTGGAGTATATCGAGGATAAAAGGGTGCACTTTGATTTGGATTGAAAGGAGAGTAGTGCACACCTTACATGCCTTGTTGATATGGCTGAGGGCCTTGTGGCCTTATTTGATTGATAAAACAAAGTTGCTCCAAGCCACCCTCTACCCCTTGATATACAACCTTCAAGCCTATAAGTGAGGGACATTTTTTTAGTTGCATGGTTCACCTAAAAAACATAGAATACTTCGATTACATTAAATGGGAACTCATTTCTGGGGTGCCTCTTGGTGCATCTAGGGAAAAGATAGCTAGTTCTTTTTTTGCCACCTCTTGCTTCTTGTTAATCTACATGGTATACATTTGTAAGGAAAAGTTATGCAACATTTCACTCTTGAAATCTTCTAGCATGTTCCCTATTTCATGTTTGATAGCTGAGGTAGAGGGAGAAGAATTGACTAGGCCTTGACTAGACCTACCTCTCTTCCTTGTAACCCTAGAATGGTTCTTAAATACTATCTTGATGTCTTGATAAGTCAACTCATAAATGTATCCACCAAAAAACATATTAAGGGTCTCCATCAAATCCTCAATCCCCAAGAGAAGTACAAGATTTATGGATTTTGGGTAAAGGGTATAGTTAGCTCTTCTTGAAATATTTCTTTATAATCCTTTAAGGATTTATATAGCCCTAAGGTCATCCTGAATAATTCCTCTTTTTTCCTTTGATCTACAATAATCCTTGTATTTCAGATTAAAATCTTGTTGTATTTGAGCCCAAGTGGTGATGCTGCCTCCTTCCAAGCTCATTAAACAGTGCAACGATGCATGGTTAAGAATGGAAGGAAACAACATTAGCTTCTGCACATCAAAAGTGTAATAATAGGTTCTACAAACCACAACAAACTCGAACATGAGTGTATTAGGGTCCTTAGAATTTAAACCGTGGAAGTGTGGGAGAGCAGTGGGGCTTATATTCTTTATTTTGGCTTCTCCATTGGTTTCTTTGATAGGAAAGATTTTAGTGTACTTGTTTTTAGCCATTTTTTGGGTAGGTGATGTAGGTTGTTCCTCCCCTATGGGTTCTTCAAATATCTCTGGTTGCTCACCTAAAGGGTTTTCCAATTCCTTAGTGGTCACATAGGAGGTTCACCGTCACCAAAGAAGAGTGATGGTCGAATTCCTGTAGGAGTGGGGATTTTTGGAAGAAATTTCCCTAGGTTATCCATAACCCTACGAGGCAAGAAATGAATGTGTATTTTTGTGACTTTTTTCTATTTTTTTTATTTTTATAGATAGTCAAAAAATGATGCAATGAAATTTTTTTGTTTTTAGGAAATAAAATGAAACAAGAAAGAAACTCTAAGCATAATCAACAACTTCTTTGACACCTCCCTGAAAATAATGCCAAAAAGTGATGAGATTTGGTATTGAAACAAGAATTTTGCAACTCTTAGGGCTACCAAATTTAATTTATCAATTTGAGGTTCGTACAAACTTAGGAGGTGGAAATGTTACACACACAATAAGCTAAAATCTACTTAAGCTACTCTAATATAGATGATCAAACCAAGGCATATAAAGACCATTCTAAATATAGTTTCTATAATGTTATCACTTGATATGACAGACTGGGTTGTGTCAACCTCCAACCAAGAGTAACTATTTCAAACCACTTATAGCTAGAAGTTAGCCCTTCTAGCAGGAGAGGGCTCTCTCAAGAAATATTGGATAATATTCTAAATAAGTTCAATTATAGATGGCTAACTCTAGATTTTTGTATGATTTTTCAGGTGAAATAAAGTGTGATAATCACCACCATTGGGCATGGAGTCAGTTACAAGATAACTCAATTACAAACAAACTTTATTTTGTGGAAGCTAAGGCATTTTTGGTTTAACTGACGTGAAGTAAAAATTGTAGTCGATCACAACAAATTTGAAGGAAGTTCAAGAAATATTACATTGAATTCCAAGTAACCAAACACACTATGAAATTGATAATATCATAAAAACATGATGGGATAGAATGAAACCAAAAATGGATCTCAGGTTGAAAACATAGTATTGTTGCAAATATATATTAACTGGATAAAAATGTACAAATTATGGTCTTTCTCACACTGTCTATCCCTTGCAGAGTAAAAAAACTACAAATATATAGAGAAACATCTCCATTTGTCATCAATTACAAAATCTGCCACCTAGGCCAGATTCGATCATCATGCTAAGAGACATAATCCTATTTCATTTATAAATCATATTGAGATTTTTTTAGGGATTTTTTGTTTCGATACATTTTTAATTCAAATAGGATTTTATTCATTTATGAGCCCTCAAAAATTATGTTGTTGAACCTTATCGAATCCAACCAAATGTTGAGTCTGTTGAACTGTTGGTGTGCTCCTGCCACGTGGATGTGCTGATATGGTTGACTTTGCTGACTTTTGTTGTTGGAAAATAGGAGTTATTTTTCTGATGATGTGGACACCTCTATAACCTGTAACCCATCTAAATTCTCTATTTTTTGATGACAAATCAAAATTTATAATGCAGAAAAAATGATTTGATAGTTTCATAGAAAAATTTGGGAGCAAGCTACAAAATAATCCTCTGGTGTTTCTCTGATATTTCTGTAAGTTCTAAAGTCTTCCCTTATGCATTTCATCTAAAATAAAAGCATTAGAACTCCATCTAAAATTTTCACTAGAATTTTCACCAACGATATGCTACAACAATTTCGTAGCAGATTTTCAACTTAAGTATGGGGAGTTGCTACGAAAGTTTGAATTCTCTTATTTTTTGACTTCTTATGATTTTTTATGACTTCTTATGCCTTCTTATCACTCCTTATAACATGTATGACCATGTTTATTGCTAAAAATATCATTTAGTATGGGGAAAAATGTGAGAAAGTTACCATACGAATGAGGTGCTTGCTACTTCAACTAAAACCTTAAGATTTCTTTTTGAGAGTTCACTTTTCATCATCTCTACATGAGTTTCCAATTCTCTGACTTTTTTTTTCAACTTACTTATCTTTGCATGTAACCATCTGTTCCTTTTATACATATGCTTTAACATCATGTGCAATGGTAGAGTCCTCTCCACCATCCTTCTGGCTTTTTTTGCAACTTCATCATAGTAGTCTATCTGCTTTGACACCTGCTCCATCAAATCCTTTCTGTCTAGATTGGCTTCTATCACTTCTTCTCTATCCTCTCTTAGTTGTTCTTGGAAAACTTCTATCTGAGTTTTTTCTTGTACAAGTTCTTTTCCCCGTCTTCTCTTTGTTGGATTTGATTTTTCTAAGGGCAATTATGGCATATTTTCTGTTTTTTGCATTGATCCATTTACAAGCTTTCTTGGTCTGAAAATGAATCCAGGTTCCTCTTGTGTAAATTCAATTTTCTTAGCCCTCTTGTTATTCTTCTGAATTTCTATCTCTGTCACTTGTAAAAACTGTAAAACTGTACTTTCTTAAAGTTCAATGGCTTTTGGAATATTAGCTAACTTACCTTTCCCATTACTCTATTTTATGGTAATCCTTTTCCATGTACTTGTGGAAGTATTTACTATATGTTTAGTTTCTAGTTCTTTCATTTCCATAGGAGTTGTTGACTGAGATTTTGGAGTTTTTCTAGAGGGAGTAGAAACATCTAGCTCATAACCACTCAAGAACAAGAAAGTAAGCCAATCTATGTTTAACTTATTTAGCTCTTCTAAAACAAGAAATTTGATGAGGCCATGATGGAATATAGAGGTATATCTAGCATCAGGTTTGGCCTGGATTTTGTCAGCCATCTTTCCCAAACTCCTAAAAATATAGAAAGGAACGCCGAGAGGTTGTTTACCTGTAAAATGTAAGAGCAGTCTGAAGTGATATTGGTAAACCATATTGAACCTTCCTTCACATGTAAAATATTTCTGGATGACCATTAAAAATTTGGAAAAATTCTCTTTAAGGAAAACCCTAGAAATGCCAGCAGTCATGTCAATTCCTTTGTATTCATCCTTTAGAAAATCATCACGGTTGAGTAGTTGGAACTTCTAAACTTTGAACCACATCTCACCAGACCTGGGAATCTCTGTAGCACGTGAAATGGTATCAATAGAGCCTACAAAATTTAACATGTAAAACTTTGTTTATGTTCCTGTGAAATTTATGGAAAAATCCTTAGCAATTTTTCCATGAAAACCCTGCAAATTCTGGAAAAACCGCAGTCATCCAATGCTGTCAAATGACTGGCTGAAAACAGGGTCTTCTTCCAAAAGCTTCATGTTTGTGGGTTCATAACATACTAAAGAGCCTCCTTTGTATTTTTTCTTATGCGCCATGGCTGCAACACGTAATGATATCCTTCTTGCCATTGAAAAATTCTCCTAATGACAGCTAGACCTCCCTATGACAGAAAAACCAACTTAAAAATGAAAAAGAGAATGATGAACTGTCTGCTTTGCAATGTGAAATTTGGGGATAATGGATAAAGGCAAACTCTGACATATACTCATGATCCATCAAGACTCTAACCCGTGATTTAAAAAAAATTGGACTGTTACCAACATCAGTAGGGTTTCATAGCGGAACAGGTGGTAGAAGTGACAGTTTTTCTATGGAAGTTTAGGGAACTTTCGTAGCAAACCCTTTGTTTTCATAACTGGACCTGCTACGAAATTCGACAAAAGTGGCTAAAAAATGATCATGAACTAGTGAGACTGACATAAATAATTATTTGGACTCTGCCTCATACTGTGGACCCCACTTAGACCCATGTTGACTCTATACACTGACTAGGTGACCAAATTGACACTTTGTACATGTAATTTTATTTTGAGAAAATTTAAAAACCTAGCTAATTTGACAAATTAACTCCAAACTATATCTAAGTGTTATATAAGATAGCAATGGCTCCAATAGGGATGTTGCTCCCTTGTGGCACAACAAAGAACCAGTAGATCAGGTGCCTTATTAAAACATTAAAAATTGATGACATTATCTCCAAGTTTTTATGGCCTTCACTTTGGGCTCAAACCTATTGAAGAGACCATATAGACCTGCAAATTTGAAAATGAAAAATGGAATATGTACAATGATGTTTTTACAGATAAATGAATCAAGAGGAATAATTCTTGAAAAACTTGCCATTGACAGGTCCTCCTTTACATAATTGACCATCCATCTCTTGCAGTATAAATGTATTATTCCCATGGTAAGCTGAGATATTATATGGCCCTTTCCAAAGGTTCTCAAACTTGAAATGTTTTCCTTTGTCTTTGATTCGAGACCCCACTTCAAAACCACATCATGAATATTGAGATATGCTTCTTTTGTCTTTTTGTAAAATATATTTTTAACCCTATTTTGAGATTGCTGATAGTTGTTGTAGACTTCTTCTCTTTTTTCCTCCAAAGAAATCAGCTGATTGATCCTCCATTGAATTGCATTTGGTTCTTCCTCCAATCCTTACAACAATATCATCACTGGAACTCCAAGGGAGCTAAGAAACACAGCTTTAGTCCCTTAAACCAACTCATAAGGAGAAACCCCTATGGATCATTTGGTGAAAATTATGTCAGCCCATAAGGCAAATTTAAGTTTCAAGTGCCATGACCTTTTATTTTCCTGCAAAATTTTATTGATAATTCTGATTAGGCTCTTGTTTGATGACTCAACCAAGCCATTACCTTGAGGGTAATAATTTGTATAATGACCAAGGGTGATATTATACTCATTACAAAATTTCACCATCTTCTTTGATTTAAAGGCCTAAGTGTTGTTAGTGATGATTTTCATTAGACAACCAAATCTAGATAAAATGTGACTTTCTAGAAATTTTATGATTACAGAATCTGTGGCTTGTCTTGTAGGAATTGCTTCAATCCACGTTGTAAAATAGTCAGTGGTAGTTAGGATCCATTGATGCTAGCCTGAGGATGCAGAATGTATTTCCACAATAAAATCCAACCCCCACTGCTGGAAAGGAGCTTCCACAAAAATGGGTTTCAAAGGTAATGGGAAAAACTTTCTTTTTCCATTAAAGATCTGACATTCATGACAAGCAACAATTTTCTTATACAAATATTTAAACATTGAAGGCCAGTAAAATATTGCTCTGAGTATTTTATTTACTATTTCTTTCGTGTAATGATGACCCCAACATTCACCTTTATGAAATTCCTCAGTCACTTTTTCAGCTTCATCTTCTAATACACAATTAAGAAGTATTCCACTTGTGTCTTTCCAGTACAAACATCTGGTCAAGATAAAATATCTCACTGATTTCAGCTTGAAAAATATGGCTTTTGATTTTTTTAATTCAGGAGGAGATCTATGATGTTGCAAACAAAAATAACATCTTTATACCAGTCTGACATTGTAAACCTTTCTTAAACATGGATCAACTCTTCATCTGCCAATACATCTGAATTTTTTTCTATAAGATTAATGCCTAGACAATCATAATTGGATTGTGTCATAAGCTTTTCCATTCCCTGTCCATTTTTCCAATTTGGTCGTCCTGATTTCCAGATGATATTCAAGTAAAGTAGTAATCCACTTGCTCCTCTTACCATCTGGATCAACTTGGGTTAATATATCTTTTACTACATCATAAGGTACAAAAGCAATGATATGTGAATGGATGACATATACCCTGAAATATTTAAGTGCTTTCACCAAAGCATAGGCTTTATTCTCCATAATTTTGTACTTCAATTCAGAATTCCCAAGTGTCCTACTGAAGAATGAGATGGGTTGTTCATTACCTTGTTGTTTTCTCTATAACAATGCTCATGTAATGGTGTGTTCTGAAGCAAAGGTAAAAACCAGAAATTCTTTTGAAAAATCAGGGTTTATGAGTACTGGAGATTAAGAGCCTTCTTGATTTCTTCAAATTATTATATTCTGTCAATTTTTGAACATGTTTCACCTTGCTTCCCCATTTCCTTAAGAAATTATCTTCTAATTGATCCCAATTTTGTATACTTCTTAGGGTTAATTATCTGAATTCACCAATGAAACTATGTACAAACAATCTCATATTAACATATTTGTCATCCACCTCCTCTAAGTCTATAAAATCATTAAATTGGTCAACATGTTTTTCTGTAGTGATTCCCTCCTCACCTCCAAAAGTTTTTATTCTAGTAGAATATCCTTGTTGTAGATCATGAAGAAGGGCATGCAAGACAAGAGAGACATATCTAGCAAGGCCTAAAGGAGTAGGAGGGGGAGGAGGAGGAACTCCTACCATTGAAGAAGAGATAAAAATAGATATACTAGCAAATGCTACAACAGGGGATGTAGCTATCCAACTAGTAAAAGCAGCAGATGTGATTACATGAAACTGTTGATCCAGGTGGATATCGGTGGCCACCCACCTATTCCATTTGGACCAGCACCATCAATTCTTGCAGATTTTCACATTCAGCACAACTTACTATTTTTAGCAGGGTTTCGGGTCCTCCACTCTCGGAGCCGTTTTGGGGGCTTAATGATCCAGGTGGATATTGGTGGCCACCCACCTATTCCATTTGAACCCCCATCTTCAATTCTTTCAATTTTCAAGTTGCAACAAAACTTACTATTTTTAGCAGTTTTTCGGGTCCTGAACTTCCGGAGCCGTTTTGAGGCCCTAAACAACATTTTTTGGGAAAACGGAGAGCAACATCGGTCCAACATGGGTCCATGGACCGATGTTGCTCGTTCAAAAATTGAAGTCCTCGGATAGATCTTTCTAACGAGCTATTGAGCGCGTCAAACGGAGATCGGGTGCCAAAGTTATGCCCCCGAGAAGTTGAACCACCAATTTACCCAAACGGGCGCCCACAGTTTTGGCGCCTCATCTCCTACAGTTTTTTGGACGTTTCATATTCTACATTGTTTCTCAACAATAAATAGGCCCTTGAGCCTCATTGTAACACAGTTCAGAGGTCTGTAGCCATCACATCTCTTCTCAGAGATTCGCTACTAGCACCCTAGCTATTTTATTTCCATTATGCCTGTAAGCATATTTCTGTTATTTGATATTAATGAAATGAAGCATTATTTCCGCTGCATCTCTATGTTCATGGTTATTTATGTATTCTGTTGCGTTCCTGTATAAAATCCGGATCAGTGGTATCAGAGCGGGTCTGCTCTTTCTTTGTTTTTCTTTGCATGTCCCCAACGCGGTCAGGGTATAAGGAGTTAGGGCTCGATCTGGTTGAACCCTTGCAAGATCAGCCTCGCAAAACCCGACGACCTCCCATGGCGGAAGAAAAGAAAGACGAGGGAGCAGGAGATCCTATCAAAATACTGCTCGAGGAGGCCCTCGAGAAACAAAGGAACGCAATGATGGATAACTTTGCTCAAATCCTTCAACGACTGCCCACATATGGTGCATCTGCATCCAACAGCCACTCCGGAGGCGCCACTCCCTTCAAGGTACAGGTAAACTTTGACATTCCTATATTTGAAGGAAAAATAGATGCAGACGCTGTAGACAGATGGTTAAATTTGTTGGAAGGGTATTTCTCGGTCCATGACTTCTCTGACCGAGAAAAGATTGTTTTTGCACTCCTCAAAGCCGCCCCCCATGTCAAAGACTGGTGGGAAACCTACCGTGAGCAAGAGGGCGAAGGGGAACCCTCTCTATTCTCGACCACACCCACTTGGAATTCGTTCCGAGACGGCATCAAGGAACAATATTACCCTGTGGGGAGCTATGAGGACAAATACATCCAATGGACCACGTTGCGGCAACAAAAGGATCAAGATGTGCACGAACTGACGAATCTGTTTCATACCCTGCGCACAAAGTTGGGTATTAAAGATTCAGAGAGACATTTGGTGCTCAAGTACCGCGGCTGTCTGCACAAACACATTCAGGAGGAAATGGAGTTCCTCGACATTACATCGCTTGGCACGGCATATCGCTATGCGGCCAAGATCGAGCAAAAATTTAAGCAGAAGAAACGAGACTTTGGATCTGCGAATCCGAAAGGTGCCCCCGAATCGAAGAACAAGGGGCAAGGCCAAAGCAATGCGACTCAGAACAACACCACAAATCCAAAGAAGGACACAGGGAAGTGGTGTGAATTTCATAACAGCCCCACTCACAGCACGAACGAGTGTCGGGCCAAACAGTCTTTGGTGGCTGAACTAAAGGCACCCGAATCAGATGCATTTTCTGATCCTGAATTAGAACCAGACAAAGGCAATGACAAAGGGAACCAGATCATTGATGCGGATCCCAGTGCCATTGTTGCCACCACCAAGATCCAGAAGGAGGGTCCAGAGGATCCAGAGGAGGGGGAGCGCCTCTTCCAATCGCAGATGTGGGTGAAGGGGTCTCCGCTGCAGTTTCTCGTCGATAGTGGAAGCCAAAAGAACCTCATTTCAGCAGACGTCGTGAAGCGGCTCGGCCTACCAACCATAGCACACCCGCAGCCGTATGCCATCGGGTGGCTCCACCCAGGGAGAGATCTTCGCATCCGCCAGCAGTGCCGACTTCCATACAGTATCAAGCCATTCACGGATGAGGTATTGTGTGATGTTGCTCCTCTTGATGTAGCTGATGTATTATTGGGCCAACCATACTTGTGGAGGCGACATGCGGTGTATGAGTCTAGGCCTCGTGCTGTTATTATTACTTTGGGAAATAACTTGTACAGGATACCAGAGGTAGCACCGCCTCCTGTCATCTCTTTAACTACTACAAAACAACGCAGTAAGATTGTTTCCCAAACCAGGAAATTCATTTTCCTTACGACTCACTCACGGGGAAAGAAGAATATTGTGGCCACAACCTCGAAACAGGGCTCCCTTTCACGGCTGCAGCAGATGGAAAAAGTCATGGAGGAATACGATGACAATTTCTCCTCACTCATAGAGGTTCCTCTACACTGTCAGGACAAGCACTCCATTGATCTGACTCCCAATGCACCACCACCCGATGTTGCCATACATCCTGCAACTACACATACAGAATCCAAACATGTACTGTATGAGGCTGATAAAGAAACCAAATTTACTAAACGCATCCAGCATGTCCACCCGCAGGTCCATGACATCTTCAACACATCTAATACTCAGTTCAACAGAATTTGCCTCATCTCATGGAGGATCTCTATGCAATGGGGACCATTGCTTCCTAAGGAGGGAGGAATGATCCGGGTGGATATCGGTGGCCACCCACCTATTCCATTTGGACCAGCACCATCAATTCTTGCAGATTTTCACATTCAGCACAACTTACTATTTTTAGCAGGTTTTCGGGTCCTCCACTCTTGGAGCCGTTTTGGGGGCTTAATGATCGAGGTGGATATTGGTGGACACCCACCTATTCCATTTGAACCCCCATCTTCAGTTCTTTCAATTTTCAAGTTGCAACAAAACTTACTATTTTTAGCAGTTTTTCGGGTCCCGAACTTCCGGAGCCGTTTTGAGGCCCTAAACGACGTTTTTTGGGTATGAAAGCGCCAGCGAATTTGCTGATCAAATTCGTCCCGACAGTTGTAGTCCTCGGATAGATATTTCTAACGAGCTATTGAGCGCGTAAAACGGAGATCGGGTGCCAAAGTTATGCCCCCGGGAAGTTGAACCACCAATTTACCCAAACGGGCGCCCACAGTTTTGGCGCCTCATCTCCTACGGTTAGGTTTTGGGACGTTTCATATTCTACATTATTTCTCAACAATAAATAGGCCCTTGAGCCTCATTGTAACACATTTCAGAGGTCTGTAGCCATCACATCTCTTCTCAGAGATTCGCTACTAGCACCCTAGCTATTTTATTTCCATTATGCCTGTAAGCATATTTCTGTTATTTGATATTAATGAAATGAAGCATTATTTCCGCTGCATCTCTATGTTCATGGTTATTTCTGTATTCTGTTGCGTTCCTGCATAAAATCCGGATCAACTGTGTTATAGGAACTTTCAACTTAGAAACAAAATAACTCCATTCAAGTAAAGGGATACTGGCCCTTCCATTCAAGAGAACTTCAAAAGGATCAAGTTTCTTTAATTTTTCTAAAGACTTATGTTCCAATGACAATTCTAATGTGATAGTTTCCCAAAATCCTTCTTTATCTTCTTTGGAAACAATAGATGTGGTGTCTACCCCTAATATTTGTAGATCTAGGAAAAGTGCTGTTAATTCATTTTCTGATCTAGATCTAAAAAATGTTTTCTCAAACTTTTCATCAAATTTTATGTCCTCAATACTTTGAACACCTCTAGATGGTAAAGATGAATATATTAAGATATATGGAGTACCTGATTTTGATGAGCTACCATTTCCTCTGAGAATTTTCTTTGGATCATCAACTATCTTCGGTGGATCTGGATCTAGATTGCTTCTTGTGTAAATCTTCTTAGGAGCCACCTTTAAGCTGAACATGGCAGTGGAGTCGCCAAGGTATAAGTACAACCTCGAAATGTTTGATCTCCTACTACCTTCAAGGGTTCAGCTACTTTGAAAAGATATACCCAAGGTAATACAACTTTCAACTCCCGGCAGACATACCAAAATGTTATCACTTGATATGATAGGTTGGGTTGTGTCAACCTCCAACCAAGAGTAACTATTTAAAACCACTTATAGCTAGAAGTTAGCCTTCTAGTAGGAGAGGGCTCTCTCAAGAAATATTGGATAATATTCTGAATAAGTTCAATTACAGATGGCTAACTATGGATTTTTGTATGATTTTGCAGGTGAAAGAAGTGTGATAATCACCACCATTGGGCATGGAGTCAGTTACAAGACAACTCAATTAAAGACAAAATTTATTTTGTGGAAGCTAAGGAATTTTTGGTTTAATTGATGTGAAGTAAAAACTACAGTCAATCACAACAAATTTGAAGTAAGGTTGAGCAATATTACATTGAATTCCAAGTAACCAAATAAGCTATGAAAATTGATAATATCATAAAAACATGATGGTATAGAATGAAACAAAAAATGAATCTCAGGTCGAAAACAAAGTATTGCTACAAATATATATTAACTGGATAAAAATGTACAAAATATGGTCTTTATCACACTTTCGATCCCTTGCAGAGTAAAAAAACTACAAATATATAGAGAAACATCTCGATTTTCCATTATTACAAAATCTGCCACCTAGGGACAGATTTGATCATCATGCTAAGAGACCTAATCCTATTTGATTTACAAAAAATATTGATTTTTTTAGGGTTTTTCTATGTTGATACAATTTTAATTCAAATATGATTCTATTTAGTTATGAGCTCTCAAAATTTCTGTTTTTGAACCTTATCAAATCCAACCAAATGTTGAGTCTATTGAACTACTGATGTGCTCCTGCCATGTGGATGTGCTGACATGGTTGACTTTGCTGACTTGTGTTGCTAGAAAATAGGAGTTATTTTTTTGATGATGTGGACACCCCTATAACCTGTAACCCATACGATTACCTTGGTGTCTGAGGAAAAATTAAAATTTATAACGCAGAAAAAGTGATTTGGCAGTTTCGTAGCAAGTTAAAAAACATTCCTATGGTGTTTCTTTGATATTTCTATAACTTCTGAAGTCTTCCCTTATGAATTTCAGCTAAATTCAAAGCATTATAACTCCTTCATCTCAATTTTCAGTTGAATTTTAACCAATGATATGCTACAACAATTTCGTAGTAGATTTTTAGCTTAACTATGGGGAGTTGCTACGAAAGTTTGAATTCTCCATTTTTTTTTTTAATGAATTTTTGTGCCTTATCACTCCTTATAACATTTCTAACCATGTTTATTTCTGAAACTATCATTTAGCATTGTATAGGAAAAATACGACAAATTTAACATACTCATGAGGTGCTTGCTGCTTCAGCTAAAAGCTTAAGATTTCTTTTTGAGAGTTCACTTTTGATCATCTCTACTTGAGTTTCCAATCCTCTGACTTGTTTTGGCAACTTACTTCTCTCTGCCTATATCCATCTGTTCCTTTTATACATATGCTTTAACATCATGTGCAATGGTAGAGTCCTCTTCACCATCCTTTTGGATTTTTTGCAACTTCATCATAGTGGCCTATCTACTTTGACACCTGCTCCATCAACTCCTTTCTGTCTAGTTTGGCTTCTATCACTTCTTCTCTAGCCTCTCTCAGTTGTTCGTGTAAAAAAGTTATCTGGATTTTTCTTGCACAGGTTCTTTTCCTTGTCTTCTCTTTGTTGGCTTTTCTTTTTTGAAGGGCACTTCTGGCATCTTTTCTCTATTTTTCATTTATCTTGTTACAGGCTTTCTTGGTATGAAAATGAATCTAGGTTCCTCTTGTGTAAACTCAAGTTTCTTAGCCCTCTTGTTCTTTTTATGAATTTCTATATCTGTCACTTGCAAAGGTTGCAAAACTAAACTTTATTCAAGTTCAATGGATTCTAGAATATCAGCTAACTTACCTTTCCCTTTACTTTGTTTTCTGGTCATCATTTTTCCTGTACTAGTGGAATTATTCACTATATTTTTAGTTTCTGGTTGTTTCGGGGAATTAACACCCTAGAGGTTGGTTGGGATACAACCTCCACAGAGCAGGGGCGTACTACTTAACAGAGACTCACACAACCATGCACGTTCAGAAAAACCAAATAGAGCAGAATGAAAGGTTTACCCGTTGGTCCTACGTTTGAAGTAGATCCACGTGGAGTCCAAACTCCCTGCAACCGTCCTTCCTCCTTAACCTGAAATGCAAGAAGAAACCAGCACAAAGGACAAGTTGTACAGCATATTTCTACTCTATATGTTAGTGAGATTCATATAAAACATTAAATAAATCATAACGAATGCTTGTATAACAAATATTCTTCATACATTAAAGCATACACTAACACGTTTATTTCGGGAACAGCATGATACTTCTGTATTATAAATAGTACGTACACAAGTAATCAAGAGGAGAGATCACCTGATCCTTCCAAGGCCTTCGCAGACCGTCGTCCGGATCCATCCAGCCCTTGCCTCGCTAAGACTCCTTCCAAACTGGTGCATACGAGATAACATATAAAGGGATGTGTATCTCAAGGAAACAAGGGTTTCCTACAATGAACTGGGAAAGTGCAGGAGGCACGGGGAATCGGACTTGGATAGGGAATACCAACAGAGTATAATATCAATAATTCTCTCTCTCCCTTAGGCCATACACATGAGGGCTTTTATAGTCCCTCCAAGTAGTTTCAGCAGTTGGAAACAGTTGGCCACGGGCTGGGGTGGTTGAACTACCTGAGTAACCATCGACCCAGCGCGAAATTAGGGATTTTTTATATATTTTTTAATCATTTTAATGGAATACGCGGAAAAGTCTAGCTGGACTCGCGTATACACGCGGAAAAGTACGGGCATAGTCGCGTATGGGGATTTTTACACTGTTTTTAAGTGAATTTGTCCAAGTCTGTAGGAATGGGTGCCCAAATCCATAAAAGCAATCATGAATCATATGAAGGTGAGAAATGATGCTATAACGGATGCCCCCTAATATATGAGGTCAGAAGGGGTACATGATGGCCGAAATGTATTATGCACATAGAAAGAACTTCGCAAGGACAAGAGAGGACTTCACCAGATTTCAGCCTGCCAAAAACCAATGAAAGAAATCAGAGAGTCAACACATGCTGAGGCGGGCATACCCATGCTCAGTCAAAAATATATCATATATATAGAAAGTACTGAATAGATCCAACATGTATACAAGTATAACTGAACTGAAAGTACATAGTGAATCATCTGAGCAGGGCCCGGAAAGACAAGTCTGTATCAATGTCCAAGTATCACATATAGAAAGTTGATCAAAGATAGTGCAACTGGATGTCTGATCAAGTAACTGAATCTCCAAGTACCGGATCATAAGAGGCGGATCAAACGGTACAATCACGCAACTCGGGGATCAACATATAAGATGCTGCTGTGCTGAACCGCAACATATAAGGGTGGACGGCAACACTGGCAGAAACTGAAAGGACTGTCAACAGTGAACCGAGAAATGCTGATGCAACCCGAGGTCTTCACCGATCACAACGGCACAATTCTACACACTGGGAATAAATGAGCTGAAGTCGACCATGTGAGAAATCGTTGGATTACCGAGCAATGATGTTTCCCGTTAACCAACGCGAGACAACCCACCGATAATGATAATGAGTGTCAAGGTGCCCCAGTACAATCTGACAAGTGTGAATGAATGAGTTGAAGTCGAACACTTGAAAGAATCTACCAATCACGAGGCAATGATGAATCCCCACTGTCGATAGCGAAGAGTCTGCCACTGATGACTGCAAACCCTAAGGTACTAACAAAAAGACTCTAGACCTTATTCCCAGAGCAATGAGTCGGAGTCGATGGGAAAAAATCTGCTGGAAGGAAGGCATTAAGGCATCCCACATCAGTCCAGCGCGAGTGTAACCCGCAGGCCAAGATTTGGAAGGAATCAGACGAAGTAGAGTGATGGAACCAAAACTGAAGTACGTTTCCGACGTGCACAAGATGAAGCTAGCGCACGGAATAAACCCTCTGAACCAACCAATAATGAAAGCTGACACAGAGGCGAGAAATCCACCGATAGGGTCAAATGGAAATCCAGGTACTGCACGAATCCCAAGTGTGATAATGTATGCTGACGTCGAACACAGGGGAAACCACTGAGTCAAAGACCCATGATGATGATCAAATGCTGAGCACGAGGTCACCTATCAATGATGGAAATAGGCCCAAGGTGCGGCTCTAGGTTTGCTCTCAGAGCAATGTGTCGTAGTCGATAAGAGACAAACCCGCCGGCAAAAGTCAGCTGGAGACCTTCTCAAGCCGGCACGAGCGAGAAGACGAAACATACGTGTGATAGAGAACATGATGCGGCAAAGAGCGGGAAGGCAGTTGATAATGAGTCAAGAGACACCGCAGAATGGCCGACTCAGGTTAGACTTCCCTTGAACAAAAGCACGACTCGTGATGACCATGGCAGTAAAAAGTGACACTGTATAAGTCTGTCATGCAAGAGGCAAAACAAACTCTCCAACCAAAACCGAAGTACGTTTTCGACGTGCACAAGATGAAGCTAGCGCACGGAAGAAACCCTCTGAACCAACCAATAATGAAAGCTGACACAGAGGCGAGAAATCCAACGATAGGGTCAAATGGAAATCCAGGTACTGCACGAATCCCAAGTGTGATAATGTGTGCTGACGTCGAACACAGGGGAAACCACTCAGTCAAAGACCCATGATGATGATCAAATGCTGAGCACGAGGTCACCTATCAATGATGGAAATAGCCCAAGGTGCGGCTCTAGGCTTGCTCTCAGAGCAATGTGTCGTAGTCGATAAGAGACAAACCCGCCGGCAAGAAGTCAATGGGGACCTTCTCAAACCAGCACGAGCAGAAGATCAAAACATCTGATGTGATAGAACATGATACTGATAAGACCGGGAAGGCCGACTGAATAATGAGTCAAGAGACACCGCAGAATGGCCGACTCAGGCTAGACTTCCCTTGAACAAAAGCACGACTCGTGATGACCATGGCAGTAAAAAGTGACACTGTATAAGTCTGTTATGCAGGAGGCACAACAAACTCTCCATATGATTGGAAGAGATAACCAACTGGGGGAGAACTGACAAGTGAAACATGGTAAAGGCTGAACCTAGGTCAAAACTAGAACCATCCCAAATGAAGGAAATATATATAAGTATATGTGCTTTGTTCAAGGGCGACAAACTGACTCTGTACTGCCATCATAATAACGAAGATACATCCCGTTCCCGCTCTTTTTGGTATATTTGATTTTTTTGTCTTTTTCATAATAAGCCTGAAAAAGAATAAAAGAATGCTATGATACAATGGATAGAACGAGTATCAAGAAAGCAGATGCACTAGGTCCGGGGTTTGGAACAATCCTATGCTCAATGCAAGGTGGCGAAAACTGGTCAGTGATACTCAGAGGAACGTTCCATCCATGGGTACAAAGGTGTCAAGTTGTGATAGCTAAGTGCATGCAATGGTTAACTTGTACAGAAAGTCAAGGTCAAAAGTTGGCTTAAACATCGAGTCCAAATGAAGCCGGCTAAAGGCCAGGATAAACAAGTAGCCAATATGCAATGCAATAATACAACTTAACGACACCAGGGAGCCTCTAGGGTATAAGCCAGAAAAATGATAAGTGATGAAGGAGAAGAATGAAGCTTCAACACGAAAGACATGGCGGGACTAAAGAGAACTCCCGAGCCTACATAAAAAGCAGCATGGGCAACAAGTGATAGCGAGGAACTAACTAGGAAGCCCATGTAAAGGAAGGCTCTACCATCAAGTCATGATTAAAAATTGGCGAGTGAAATGGGTGTAATGCTCATGACCTGATGGGATCGACTCTAAGGCAAGTGATCAGTATGGAGGCTAGAATGCAAGATGCAACGGAAAGTGATTCCCTAACCTATATGCCAGTGAAGATCATATACCTGCCATGAAGAGTCTGAAATCATGGGTCAAAAACCGGGAAAAGTCTCAAAATCGTCAAAATGTACCTGAAAACATACCAAACTGGGCACTTCCAAGCAATCGAGTTATACAGCATAAGACAGATCGAAAAAATAAGCATAAGGAAATTTTTGCAAAAAATTTCAATTTTTAGCCATAAATACACAAATTACCTCTCAATTGGTTCATTATTGCATAGCTGATTTGGAAAAAGAGCTCTGGAGCTAAAACTTGTTTCAGCAAATCAGGAACAACCGACCGTCGGAACTCAGCGAAACTTCAGGTAGGCTCCTTAATCATCCTGTTTATTCATTTTGTCCGTTTGAAAATTAAAATTAAGTGATTTTTTGCTCAGAAACCCTTGCTAAAAATTGTGTATCTGCGCATACGCGGGTTCAATGAAGGCAAGTCGCGTATACACGCGACTGTGCACAGGGAAAGTAGCGTATGCGCAGGTCCGATTTCAAAAAAGGTATTTCTAATGCAAATTTTGATGAAATTTCTCAGGATGACCATCTCATGGAGGGGACGTGAGCATAGCGCAATAGACCAAGAGGTCATGCAGGATCGCGCAGCACAAAATGTCCTCCGAAACTGTGGATTGTTCAAATTCTTTAAAATGCCCAATATGAAAAGTAATGTGCGATTGCTTGAAATGCTCGTAAATTACTGGGAACCAGATCAGGATTGCTTCATAATTGATCAGATTCCACTACGCATAGAAGTGGAGGATATATATTTCATCACTGGACTCTCCAGGAGGGGAGACCCAGTAGACCTTCACGGAAAACCCCTGGGAGGGTTAACTGTGGAAGATTATGTCCAGATATATTGCGTAGAAAATTCCAAGAAGGTTGGAACACAGATTGAAATTAGAGATATCAGGGATTTGCACATAAAGATCCTCCTGTTCACCATCGGCACAGTGGCAGGATCTGCCTCACTACATCAGGCGTCCAGGACACACATGAGCATAGCTGTAGAGTGCTTAATTCATGTGTATGATTGGTGCACAGCCCTGCTACTGAATATGAAACAACAGCTGACCTCCATTCGCCAAACAAAGACTAAACACTTTGGCTATGGGACCATTTTGACAACATTCTTCTGCGAGAGAGTTCCAGCTTTGAGACCCAGAGTCATCTCGACTATCAGCAGCCCGCAGGACCCAAGAATTGCCCGTTGGGCAGACATGATGAAGAGACTGGGGGGCAGCGAGGTACCCCGAACCACCTGGGACGATGAGTTCTTCCTGTGGTGGAGAGAACAGATCATCGCAGTGGATGACTATCCCTATGCCGGGATGGATTTCCGAGGAGATCCAGATCTAGTACTTCTACCCGGAGCAGCATGGGGAGCAGTCGGTAAGTTTTGCAAAATTTTTAATTTATATGATTTTTTGGATTTTTTCAAATATATATGAAAAATGAAAAACAAACATGTTTTTGGATTGGATTCATAATGACTGACAATTAAAAATGATCATGTTTCAGATGTTGGACCAGTTCGTCCTGAGGGCCTAGCATGTCACAAGTGCCGCAGAGGTGAGGCGGAGACAGCGGATTCTGACAGGACACTCCAGGCCGTGCAGAGAAACTTGGAGGGACTGACCCGCCAAATCCCTCTGGCTGCCGTGGAGGACTTGCCAGAAGCCGTCCAGAGACGGGTTGTAGGAGTACCCCGGGACTGGGTTAGACTATTCCGCCGTGTGGCCACTGCAGTGATGTTCTATAGGAACACGACTTCTGGGCAGGGTCCTCAGGAGTAGACAGATTTTATATATTAGATGACTGTATATTTTTGAGACTGAACAGGATGGGGCATAAGCCCAAGTTTTGTACGGGATTATGGATCCAAATTTTGTAAAGTTTTTTTGACACTCTGATGATATATACAGCGATATTTGATGTGATGCGATATATGTATCAAATGTATGCTGTTTTTGATGATTAGAATTTTTATTGTATTGAATGATTAATATGCCAATCGAAAGCTTGATTAGCTAATGAGTCAGCAAACCAATTGTCAGCTCGAGGAATATGAATGAATGTTAAAAATTGAAAGGACCTTTGTAACAAACGTACCCTCAAGAACAATCGTAATAAAAATGGATCTCGTACCCGATAAGTGTTGTTCAACTGCGACACCACCAGCTGGGAGTCCAAGAAAACTACCAACGAATCAACACCCAAGGATATTGCCTCCGAGAGTAGATGAATGACTGCAGTGTATTCTGCTACGTTATTGGAAGTAGGACCAATGCAGACCCCTCTAGCTGACCGGAAGGATAATGAAGCACCCAAGCCGCGGAAGCTAAGTTCCGGGTGTGTCTACTAGCACCATCTGCGAAACCAAAATGACTCATGACATCAACACAACCTGCCAAAGCAGATCAAAAACATCACCATCTCATCAAAAATCGAAAATCAAACAGATATGTACAAGACAAAACTACTATATACAAAGCAAAATGCCGGGGCAAAGCCTAGGCATAATACTTCTTCAGATAGAGCCCATTTCGGGGCTCCGACAACTCATTTCCTTCAAAGTCAACCAAGGTATACGCTCCTTTCTTAAGTACCTTTTTGACGATATAGGGGCCATACCACATCGACTTAAACTTTCCCGCCCCCAAGGCATCTTTTTCTTGGGCATAGACCAAAACAAGGTCACCTTCGGAAAAGACCCTAGGCTTAACCGCCTTATCGTACTGGACTTTGACTCGGTTTTTATGCGCTTCATTCAACGTGGCGGCATCTCGACGCTGCTCATCAAGATGTTCCAGATGAAGAAGCCGCTCTGCCAGACTAGAAGTGTCAGGAAGAAGCTCAACAGCTAATTTAAGGGAAGGAATCTCGCATTCAATGGGAAATACTGATTCCACCCCGTGGACTAACTGAAATGGAGTAAAGCCAGTTGCAGTTTTAACTGACGTCCTGTATGCCTAGTGTGATATAGCATAATATGCCACTGGACGAGATGAGTCAATTTTCCTGAAGAATTTGTCTTCAAAGGATTGCACTACTCGCCCACTCGCCCAAGGGCCTGAGGATAATATGGAGATGAATGCTCCTGCCGGAAACCCAATTTAAGAGCCAACTCAGCCATCATACTGTTCTGAAAGTGACTGCCATGGTCAGTGACAATCTCTCTAGGTATACCGAAATGAGCGATGACTTGGTTGAAGAAGAAAAGAGCTGCAGTCTCACCATCGTTCCCAAAAGTAGGCATAGCTTCGACCCACTTCGTAAAGTAGTCTACCGCTACAATAATGTACTTGTGACCTTTTGCCGAAGGCGGGTTACAAGTAGTATAATCCATACCCCACTTTGTAAAGGGTCCGACAGTAACGACTGGAAAAAGCGGAGCTGGATGAGCGCACATTTTTCGAGTATACACTTGACAAGGATGACACTTCTTGACCGATTCAATACAATCTTTGAAAATCGAGGGCCAGAAGTAGCCAGCACGCAAAATCTTTTGGGCTGTAGCAAGCCCTGATAAATGACCCCCACAAGCTCCACCGTGAGAATCATTGAGCACAACCTCAGCTTCTTCGAAAGTTAAGCAGCGTCTTAGGATTGAATCAACCCCTCGACGGTACAAAGCATCACCAATAATCAGATAACTTTTAGCTAAGTGACGCAGCCTACGACGCTCATCTTTCGAAAAAGAAGAGGGAAACTTCGCAGTCTGGAGATACACAATGATATCCCCATACCAAGGATCTTGTGGAGAGATTAAAAACAAGTGTTCGTCCGGAAAGGACTCAATTTGGGACATCATCTCCCATGTTGCAACTCCCAGATCAATTCCGCAAAGATAAAGGATTCATCGATTTGGCGTGACATGAAATCGACTAAATTTGTAAAATCACAACCACACTCCATTATATTTTCCCAATCATCATCATTGAGACAACCGAAATGATTAAGAGAAGCACAAGACACATACACATAAGTGCCTTATAAGAATAATGTAATGCCTGAGTCGTCAGATGCATGGATCGTCACAAGGCTATTTTTCATCTGGTGTATCGTAGTCAGTCCTGCACTCGATTCTCGACTAAGGTAGTAAATAACATGCTCAGCCAGAGCATCATCCTCCTGAACCAGAACCATACCAATGGTAGATTCTGCTGTAGCCAGATACAAAAGAAAATCTCTGCTATAATCGGGTGGACTCAGTAAAGGAGCAGAGGTCAATGCCTTTTTCAAGGCATCGAATGAGCGCTGAGCGTAGTCGTCCCAAAGAAAAGGAACTCCTTTCTTCAACAGTCTCATATATCCCTTTGTAATCTCAGCATAGTTAACGATAAACCTCCGAAGAAAGTTAGACTTCCCTTGGAGACTTTGAAGCTGACGGATTGAAGACGGGGGAGGCAACTGAAGTATTGCCTCAACCTTGAAGGGATCTACCCTTATCCCTTCCCTAGACACGATAAATCCCAACAGCCGACCGGATGTTACCGTGAAAACGCACTTGTTCGGATTCAAACGAATTTTATAAAAACGACATCTTTCAAATATTTGCCGGAGGTGACCAGGATGATCCATCCTCTTTCGAGAATGAGCAGCGAGATCATCTAATTATGCCTCGATAATTTTCTTGATGTCGTGGAAGGCGTAAGACATGGCCCGCTGAAAGGTAGCTCCAGCATTTTTAAGACCAAAAGGCATTTTCTTATATGAAAACGTACCCCAGGGACAAATAAATGCGGTCTTATGTTGATCTTCTGGACGGATAGTAATTTGATTATAACCAGAAAAACCGTCCATGAAGGAAAAAATTTCGTTACCGGCACACTCATCAATAATCCGATCAATGAAGGGTGTGGGGTAATTATCTTTAGGACACGCCTTATTCAGGTCTCTGAAATCGATGCACACTCGAATTGTTCCTTGCTTTTTATCAACAGGAACGGGGTTTGAAACCCATTCAGTCAGAGGAACTGGAAAAATGAATCCCGCCTTAAGCAGCTTTTCAACTTCAGCTTTGATAGCTGCTGCCTTCCTAGGATTAACCGGACGAAGTTTTTGCCTGACCGGCTTAGCGTTTTCATACGTCTTGATCTCATGCTGGACGATAGATGTGTGGTCAGCTTGCATTCCTCATACATTCAAGAAAACATCCCTATACTCTTTGAAGAGCTCGATATAGATTTGAACCTCTTCATGGGAACATTCAGCTCCAATGAAAACGTTCTCGATAATGTTGGGATTCCTGGAGATGTTCACCGTGATAGTAGGAGAGATCACAGCCATGTTCCCTTCAGCATAAACCTGTGCTGGTGCTAAGGGGCTCAAGACTGGGTGAACAGGTCCAGGAGACTGAGGACTTGGAAAACTTGTTTCGACTTCGCTCAAGTCAGGTAGGAAGTAAGACCGATGATGCAAATCATCCCACGATCTATCTATACCTGTCATCGCTTCCAGGATAGCCTCTTTAGATGGAAGAGTGGTATCTAGACAATCCTGGGCAGAAGAAGAAGTAAGCGTCCAAGCCGGAGCCACATCACCATCCAACTCTTATGGTGAAAGAGGAGCTGGATCAGATTCTGCAGTGTCAACAATAGACTGATATGCAATCTCAGCTGCAGAAATCGGGAATGCCATTCCACCCACTTGCCCTTCCTCCAATGTGGCTGTTGGGGAAGGTAAGGTCCAAGGATCCGAAAAATAATGAGTTCGAAAGAACTCTCTTCGAAGGGGAGCCTTGGAGGATGAAATAGCATTAATAGACACCTTAGGAGGAGGAAGATCAAAAGAACCCATCAAGGAAGAATACATTCCAACTCCCAGATTCTCGACAGGCGCCTTGGTATTATCCAACTTAGGGACAGATGAGTCAGAAGGCGCATCCAGGTCTACAGGAGGACAGTCCAGTTGATCCACCGTGACTATCCTCCCTTCGTGGGGGAAACATACAATTCGAAATAATGAGGATGCAATAGCATCCATCTCATATATCCAGTTCCTCCCCAACAGAAGGTTGTAGTCCAAGGCCGCATCCACTACCTCAACCTCTATGTTAACGGTTTTGCCCCCAACACAGATGGGCAAAGCCGGGACAATACCATGGGGCCTGTGAGAATGGCCATCGAACGCAGTAAGAACAGTGCTAGATGGAACAGCTTTGGGAGATCCAAGTGTCTTCCAACATGCGAGAGACATCACGTAAGTAGAAGCACCCTCATCAACAACCGTGCGAAAGATATTAGTCTTCCGATACGATGATTTAATATGGAAGGCCATATGATGAGGAAGTCTCTTCTTAAAGTTAGCCATATCAAAAGTAATCAAAAGAGAATTTTTCGGATCAACAGCCCCAATGGCAGTGAGCAAAGCACTGCGCTGAGCCGGACAAGACTGGAGTACCTCTAAAGCTGACATAGCACAAGGACTTTGCGCTAGATCTTCTACAATCGAGTAGTTCTGGGCAGCCCTCATGTTCGGATTAATCGTTGACCGCTTAGAAGATGCTTTCGGCATCCGAGGCATAGACTCAACAGTTGGCTTCGTGATGTGAAGCGGCTCAGTAGCATCAGGAACTTCCTTAGCTTTCGAAGATTCCTCTCCTCCATAATCACGGGATCTCGTAGCGACATCCACGTGAGCACTCATCATAAAGATATTCGATGGAATTTCCCCTTCCTGAGGACCTCCAGAGGAAGCCCCAGGATTTTGATTCGCGCCAGCAATTAATTGCTGCCCTTGGGGAAAAGGGTTTGTTAGCATAGCCTGGGAACTAGAAGAACCCTGCTGAGATAACAGGCGCTGAGCATCCTGAATTTTCGGGCAAAGGTGCGTGAGATGGTCTCCAGTACAAAGCTTGCATGGAAACTTCACTTTCTTTTTCTCCTTTTTCCCTTCACCAACACGCTCGTTGGTTTTATTTGCATTGCCCTTCCCATTCTTGCCCTTCTTCTTGTTATTACGTCCCTTCTTCTTCCCATCGGATTGTTGATTTCCTTTGGGATCAGAAGCTTGGACATCATTTATGGACAAGGACTGGGAAGGTGATGAATCAGCAGGCACAGCCTGACCAGAAGGAGAAGATTGTAAAGACAACTGCTGCAATTGAGAAAGCAGGCTGGCTGCACTACTATTGACCGATCCGACAAGTCCGTCACCATGCGGACCAGGTTTGGGTTTCGATAAATCCAACTTGGAGCGAGGAGCATTGGGAAAATACTTATAAAGTACCCCAGACTGAGAATAGATCAGTTCTAACTGCTGGGCCCTAAAGATGGCCTGCTCCTCGGAATATACCCCTGATAGGGATACATCCTTTGAAATGTCTGACTGAAGCGATTTCAAAACCACTCGAGAAGGAACTCACCTGGAATATGGGCTTTGATAAGCCTCTTCCTTCTCCTCCATTCCTGAATATGATCAGAAATGTGAGTTGCCTCATCCTGCTTAAAATTAGCCAGGAGTTCGGTCCCAGCCTCATATCTGACAGGCAACTGAAAATGGTTAAGAAATGTGACAGCCAATTCTCCAAATGTGGCGAAACTGCCCCCAGTGAGCTCTATATACCATTTGGCAGCATTCCCAGTTAGGGTGCGTTGAAATAATCTCAACCTGATCGAGTCATCAATCAAGGAGTTCGATGAGAACCATAAGTGGAAAGTGGTGATGTGGTCCGCCGGATCTTCTCCATTCTTACCTTCAAACTTTGGAATGTCTGAAGGAAGTTTGGTTGGGACCGGAGGCCACCCCGGACTGTAACGAATCAGGTCATTAGTTAACTTCGACAAATCTGGCAAGTTTAACGTTGCCAGAAATGGTAATCGAGGCGGAGCCTGAGAATTCCATCCTTGATGGGATGGATTCCCAACATTCTGAAAAGAATAGCCTGGATTTGATAAGGCACCAGGCTGCCAGAAAGGACTCGTAGAAAACGGAGAAGAACCTCCTCCCCACGCCGAGTTACCAAAACCCAGACCAGTTCCCCCCGCTGAAGTATTGACTGAAGAGGAAAGCCCCTGGTAGGGGTTCCACGCATTAGACAGAGGAGAAAAAGACTGATAAGCACTCGAAGAAGGGAAAGAAGCATTCCCTTGATGACCCGCGAAGAACTGATTCCCTGCCCCAGACGTTGTAAACACAGGATTCTATCCCGTAAAAGTAGTCGAACTTTGCCCCCCAGACCAAGGGTTGAAACTCTGGGTCTGGGACGTAAAAGGAAACGACCCTAAAGAAGGATTGGAACTGGGGATATGCCTAGTCCCAAAGGGGAAACCCTGAAACGAAGCTGATCCACTAGCCATGTTAGACATGGGTGTAGACCAAATACACCCTGGGTGGAAAAGGAAAACGAGGACTTCACTAATGACAGATCCTGAACCGAAGGGACCAGAATGAGAAGTACATGCCCGGTGAACCTGCAGCCGTACATAGTTAAAGCATTCAAGATGAAGCAATAGTGCCCCCGCTCGATCGGCAGGGTCCAATGCCTTCAGACTCTACGTAGAAGCCGCGCGTTCCCGTCAAATATCGAAAGATAAGAATGATATGGAAGATCCGGCGGTCTCTCAGACTCCGGTCCGATGTACTGAAGAACAAACGGATGATCAGGAGGAAGAGGAGATGGACCTGTAGCAGGAGGCTCAGGTATGTCTTCGACTTGAAAATCTTCTTCCCGAGGAAAAAGAACTCGCGAGGTGAGCGGAACGCTCCTCTCGGGACCGACACCGGAATCAGCAACGAAACCCTCAGATCTTTGTGGAGGATCACTCTCCACTGCGTCAGATGCTACCGGATGATAACCACCAGCTAAATCGCTCCTACGCCTTCTCTTCTATGAAGACTGATCGTCGGGAGACCATGTTTTACTCCTCTCGAACGTCGAGGCGCTTGATCAGCCACTTTTATAAATTTTATTAATTAGACTCAAAAAGTGAAAAGCTAGGCAATCTAGGAGCAAAGAGCACTCACTAAAAAGAAATCCCTGAGAAACAGCAAGCAAACATCCTCCAAGTATTTCCGCTCCGGGTGATGAGGACCGGACACCAAAATACAGGAAAGCGAAGTATAGGGCCTTCCGAAAGCAGTCTGGGATGATTAGGGCCCAGAACAACTAGCGAAGGTATCAGAAACAGTTACGCCAACCTCCTAACGACAACCTTTGCCGGCTCAAGCACCCAAGCTTCGCAAGGGCACCCCCCAGAAGTACTGTTGAAAGTGATGCGACGTCTGCCTCAGGTACCACGGGTATTCCCCCCCGCAGTCACCTGTGTGGAACCTAGGAACGGCAACTATGGACACCAATCCGTATCAGAAGCTGGGCGGAACAGTCTTGAGGTCAGATTCAGCTAATCGGAGGGGGGGTATCCCTCTTCTCAACCTTCACTTCCCCTCGTGCTTGACTCTCGGATGAGATTTTTCCCAGTCCACCTCACGGAGTTGGATTTCGCTCAATTAATCAACTTCTATGTTTGTTTGAGCGGCCTTGGAGAGTTAACTCTCCACTCACCTATTCCAAGGCCCTACAACCTAGCTAGTTGGTGATTGACACTTAATAAAACTTGCTAGTTGATTTTAGATTAAATCGCTTATTTTAAGGGTTGTTGTATTAAGTCACAAGGATATGGAGTTGAAACCAATGATGTTTTGACGCAAAAGAAATTAATAAAAACCTGACTACATGCACATGCAGTTCTTTGTCTTTCGATGAAGAGCAATTTCTATATAAGTTCTACGAGACTAAAAAATGTATTTTTTCTTTTCGAATTACAAACTCACACTCACAAAAACTAAGAAGCTAACTAAATGATTCAATGCACCTAATGCAAATGACCACTAGCATGTAAATTCTAAGATGCAAAAAGTCTCTTGAAACAAGGTGAAATTTCCCAAAAAGGCTCCTTCAGTTTCAACTCATCTTTTGCTGTCCAGAAAGCCAATTCTTGAAAACAAGAACTCTTAATATAAGACACCAAAATACTCAACAAGAAGAAGAAGAAATCAAAAGACAACCTCTCCTCAAAATCAAGCTGGAAACTAGAAGCAAGAAACTTCACAAAAACTCCAAAAGATACAACCAAACGAAAATGAAAAGGCAACAACAAAAACAAAAACAAGAAACAATGTTTTTTGAGTTTTTGATATGCAAAAACAAAAAGCAAAACAAATGTTTTTTGGGCTTTTTAGTTTTATAAAACAAGAGCTTCAAAAAAAACCAAGAACAACTATCACAATCCAAGCCAAAACGAGACCGAATTTCAAGCATAAACTTCAACTATGCTCCCAAATCTTATAAAGCTAATGATAGCAAGATCAATAAGAGCGATGGAAGACCAAAAACTCAATCAAACAGCCTAGAGAAATAGTGCAAACTCGTTGCAACACAAAACTCCAAAGAAACAAGAAAAGTTCTTCGAAAATTGCAACAAAACCCTAGCCTATGAAACCCAAGAAAACCAATCGAAAACAAAGCAAAGAACGCAATGCAAAACACAACACAAAGATAGGAGCGAGTCAGTGAGCAGAAGCTCTCTGTTCTGGTAAAGCAGAACAGCCAAGAACACTCAGAAAGCGATCTTGGAACTCAATCCAGGAGTGCTAGCACCAACAAGAACCTTTTGCCAAAAAGATCAGTTTTCGGACAAACGAAAGAGAAACAAGACTTGAAACCACTTCTGTCACACTCCAGTAAGTACAGAGGCTCTGCAGACACAGGCCTCCACAGCCAGAAAAGACCAAAAACACCAGAATCTTAAAATTTCAAAATCAGCCTAGGTATACGCGACCTTGCAGTTATGCAACCAGCGTGTATACGCGTCTGTGTGGAGGGAAACTCGCGTATACGCGGATCCTTCTACACAAACTCGCGGGTATACGCGACTGTGTGCAAACAAAAAAGCGTATACAAAGAAAGATAATGAAAAACAAAAAAGACAAGTCTGGGAAAGATATCAAGACTTCAGACTGACTGCAAGAAAGCAAACTGGACTGTAAAAGACAGAAGAAACTGTTGGCAACCTACCAAACAGCTGAAACAACCCTTTTCCCCAGTGGAGTCGCCAGTTCTGTTTCGGGGAATTAACACCCTAGAGGTTGGTTGGGATTCAACCTCCACAGAGCAGGGGCGTACTACTTAACAGAGACCCACACGATCATGCACATTCATAAAAACTAAATAGAGCAGAATGAGAGGTTTACCCGTTGGTCCTACGTTTGAAGTAGATCCACGTAGAGTTCAAACTCCCTGCAACCGTCCTTCCTCCTTAACCTGAAATACAAGAAGAAACCAGCACAAAGGACAAGTTGTACAGCATATTTCTACTCTATATGTTAGTGAGATTTATATAAAACATTAAATAAATCATAATGAATGCTTGTATAACAAATATTCTTCATACATTAAAGCATACACTAACACGTTTATTTCGGGAACAGCATGATACTTCTGTATTATAAATAGTACGTACAAAAGTAATCAAGAGGAGAGATCACCTGATCCTTCCAAGGCCTTCGCAGACCGTCGTCCGGATCCGTCCAGCCCTTGCCTCGCCAAGACTCCTTCCAAACTGGTGCATACGAGATAACATATAAAGGGATGTGTATCTCAAGGAAACAAGGGTTTCCTATAATGAACTGGGAAAGTGCAGGAGGCACGGGGAATCAGACTTGGATAGGGAATACCAACAGAGTATAATATCAATAATTCTCTCTCTCCTTAGGCCATACACATGAGGGCTTTTTATAGTCCCTCCAAGTAGTTTCAGCAGTTGGAAACAGTTGGCCACGGGCTGGGGTGGTTGAACTACCTGAGTAACCATCAACCCAGCGCGAAATTAGGGATTTTTTATATATTTTTTAATCATTTTAATAGCATACGCGGAAAATTCTAGCTGTACTCGCGTATACACGCGGAAAAACACGGGCATAGTCGCGTATGGAGGATTTTACACTGTTTTTAAGTGAATTTGTCCAAGTCTGTAGGAATGGGTGCCCATAAAGCCATAAAGCAATCATGAATCATGTCAAGGTGAGAAATGATGCTATAACACTGGGGAAATAAGGATCTTAAATTCACATTGAATGTGCTTTTCCATATGGGCCTTACGATCTTCCAACCTATCAAGGCTATCCTGCATTCTCCGTTTGATTTCACTAGATGTCATTGAGGAACAAAATTATTAAATTTCTATCATCTTTCTTTTCATTTATATTTCCCCCCATAGAGTCTTCAACTCCTAGTGAGGAGTAACAATGTGAATATACTAGTTTCTCCATCCCTTGGTGTGTCCAAGGTCCAAAATCCATTGAGAAACTCCATCAACAATATCATAATCCAAAAATTCTTATCTATCCCTACGAACACCCCTTTCCAACTGTTGGATATCATCTTGAGTTCATGGCAAGGAAACTGCATGGTAAACACCAACTGCCTCTTGGGCCAAAGTATCAGTGCAGTACCGGGTGGTATGACCTCTCTCCCCAACACCACATCATTTGCGACCATGCTGATGGGGCATGTTATTCCAACCGCTTCAGAAAATCCAACAGGCCCTAAGAAGGTAAAACCCACAACTCCCCCAATGCCAATTCCAAACAACATTTGTTGACTTGGATTGATGAATCAAACAACCAAACAGAACTATACTCACCCCTTTCCCCTGGACCAGAAGACTATAATAACCCACACTTCACTAGCAATTGAGGATGGTAGTGGTACACCACAAGAGACCTACCAACTAGTGGGGAGGTCGAATGGATTGCTGAATGACTTTAAACTTAAGAGGATAAGGTAAATTCAAATAAGGAAAATGCCTAAATAACAAATCGACCAAAGAAACTACCAACCCTACCAGACTTTGAAGACATATACACAAGACAAACCAAGAGCCCACCTAAACATAAAGGAAAAATGGAATGTACGCGTCCCAAAGTTACCTGACCAAGAAATATTTGACAAGCCCTTTGAACAAAGCAGCACCAAAACATTGTTTCTTTAAGTCCCACCAAAAATATCTAGGAAATATACAATAAATGAGTTTTCTTCAACCCAAAATTCTCACCATGTCTGTCATACTCCATCTAGGTTCCCTCGCCTCGAGACTTATACAATGGTAAGCTAATTCTTTTGCCATAAATGACTAATAGATAAGACTCGACATTTCCTCTCTAGCATAAGTTGCCAAAGTCAAGTTCTCTGACTTTTAGAACACTGTTACCGATGAAATAGGTAACCGCACTGTTACCTACTTTTTATTGGTAGCATAAAAAGCACTCAATTTTGAAAAGTGGTGATGCAGAATCACCCTTTTTTTTGTGCACATATTTGAGACTCTAATATTTTTATTTATGAAGTATGAATATTTGTTTTAAAATGTTAGTGATTTTCATGCTAATTTTGAAACGTATTGATGCAGCATCAACTTTTTTTTTTTAGAGCGGTGATTTTCATGCTAATTTTGAAACGTATTGATGCAACATCAACCTTTTTTTTTAGAGTGGTGATTTTCATGTTGGTAATAAAACACAAAACTTAGATAAAAAAATATATATAAAAACAATAAAAAAACCAATAAAAATGTAAAAAAAAAACAAAATTAACTCCTAAAAATAAAAAATTTAAACAAAAATAAATTTTAAAAAAAATATATATATATATTCAAAAATGATATCAAAAGAAATGACAAAATTTGAAAAAAAAAACACATAATTTAAAGAAAAAAAACAAAAATTAACCAAAAAAATTAAAAAAAAAAACATCAAAAACATTTTTTTCTAAATTATTAAAAAAAACCATATAATTAAAAAAAAAATTAAAATAGAAAATTTAAAAATAATTAAAATTACAAAATTAAAATTTAGATAAAAAAATAAAATACAAAAAAGAAAAAATTAAATTTAAAAATTTAAATTAAAAAAATAATAATAATAAGAAAAAAAAAATATAGATTTTAAAATTACAAAAAAAACAAATTAAAAAAAAAAAAATTTAAAATTGAAAAAAAAAATTAAAATAAAAGAATTAAAATAAAAAAAAACTATCATTAAAAAACAAAAAAAATGAAAAAAACCACGTGCAAATAATTAAAATACAAATATCCATAAATTTACTGTTTTTTTTTTTAAATGAAACAATTTATAAATTTTAAAAATGAAAAACTAAATAAACTAAAAGATTAAAAAAAATAAAAAAAATAAAATTAAAATTTAATAAATTTAATAAATAAATTTTAAATTTTAAAAAATAATTAATCTAAAATATTAAATTTTAAAAAATAATTAATCTAAAATATTAAATTAAAAAAAAAAAAAAATTAAAATGAATTAAATTTAAAATAAAAAATTTGAATTAAAAAAAAAATAATTTTTAATTTTTTGAAATTAAAAAAAAATTAAAAAATTTAAAAAATTAAAAAGAAAAAAGAAAAAAATCAAATTAAAAAAATATATTAAGATTAAAAAAAAAATGTTACGAATTAAAAAGTATTAAAAATATTAAAAAAAATTAAAAAAGAAAACTAAAAAAAAATTATTAAAAATAAAAAGAAAATTATTATTTTTTTTTTTTTGATCGTGGTGGTGCCGTCAATCGGCCTCCCGCGGCGGGAGGGCGATTCCGGGAATCGGCCTCCCGCGGCGGGAGGGCGATTTCGGGAATCGGCCTCCTGTGGCGAGAGGGCGATTCCAGGAATCGACATTCCACGACGGAAGGCCGATTCCTGGAATCGCCCTCCGATTCCCAGAATCCCCTCCCTCAGCGGGAGGCCGATTCCCGGAATTGCCCTCCCACCGCGAGAGGCCGATTCCCGGAATCGGCCTCCGCCGCCACCTAGGTGGGAGGCCGATTGGCGGCCCCACCACTATCAAAAAATTCTTTTTTTTTTTTATAATTTTTTTTTAAAATTTTTATTTTATTTTTATTTTTATTTTTTAATTTGATTTTTATTTTTTATTTTTTTTTTAAATTCAAAAAATTTAAAATTATTGTTATTTTTTTTAATTTAAATTCTTTATTTGTAATTTAATTTGTTTTAATTTTTTTTGTTTTATTTATTTTATTTTATTTTATTTTATTTTTTAATTTTATTCATTTTTTTGTTTTTAATTTTTTTTTTTCTAAATTTTGTTAATAATTTTTATTGACGGTAGCCCCCTTATTGTTATGTTTTCATCCCTGTAGTCCCCATATTGTTATTATTGTGCCCCATAAAACCCCACTATTTCTATTGTTGGCCCTTAGATATTTATTATTAGGTCGGCTAGGATTATATTGCGACCCCATGGACTCCTATATATAGAAAGGAGGTTTTTTCATTAGAATCATCCAATAATTGTTCATTTATGTAATGTAAAGAAGGTTTCCCCCTCGAAGTGGCTGATTTCTAAGGCGTTGATATCTATTTTCTTCTATTTTTGGAGTTGGTTTCATAACATTTGGTATCCGAGCTTTGGAGTCTATGGCTTCGCTGCTTCAAATAGGTCATCATGGGATTTCTGCTATAACTTTTTTTCTACGAAGGTTTTGACGCTAAAAAAAACCCATTTTCTAGAAATCCTGGGAAGTTTGTGTAAAAATTTTAGATCTTGGTTCACAATATTTTTGGATATATGATCTATGGAAGTTAGGGTTTTTGCAGGCTCCCGAATTTCATCTCAAAGAGGTGACCTTAGAAAAATCGTCATAAATCTTCCTTCTAGGATCGTATCAGAATTTTGGTGGCAAAGGGCCAATGGACCTATTTTCACTGATCATAGCCAAAGGAGGAAACAGTGACATGTGGGACGTCGTACAAGTTCTCTCTATTGAACCAGTCCATAATTAGGACATTGTGGGACATTGGGAATGACTTTGTCTTGAAGAATCCAAATCAGGTTAGACATGTGGCATTGGAAAGAAGATTGAGTGGGCTGCTATAGTTTTGAAGCTTAAATCTTGAGGATTCAAAATTACAGAGATACATCAATTTCAATACCGACCTCTTCAAAAGCAAGAAAAAGGTGTGTATATTTTTTTTCAAATTGCATAAGTCTTGTTTGAAAATTAGTGTTAAGTGATTCCAAGGGCATATTGAAGCATAGATATCAGTATTGGGTTCTAAAATTCCCCCTAAAAAGAATTCAACATCCATTAAGCCCTCATAATTCTCTACTATGACTCATGAAGAGGAAGAGTGAAACATGATATATAAAAATTACAAGAGCAAATGCACCAAATTTCGCTCTCACAAATAGCAACAAAAAATGAAATGGAAGTTTTTAATAAAGATATGGAACCCAATATGGATGGTTTGGAGAAATGTGTGGAAGCTAATATGGATGGTTTGAAGAAAGGCGTGGAAGCTAATATGGATGGTTTGGAGAAATGTGTGGAAGCTAATATGGATGGTTTGAGTTGGTTTCATAACATTTGGTATCCGAGCTTTGGAGTCTATGGCTTCGCTGCTTCAAATAGGTCATCATGGGATTTTTGCTATAAATTTTTTTCTACGAAGGTTTTGACGCTAAAAAAAACCCATTTTATAGAAATCCTGGGAAGTTTGTGTAAAAATTTTAGATCTTGGTTCACAATATTTTTAGAGATATGATCTGTGGAAGTTAGGGTTTTTGCAGGCTCCCGAATTTCATCTCAAAGAGGTGACCTTAGAAAAATCGTCATAAATCTCTCTCTGAGCATCAGATTGGAATTTTGTAAAAAGTGGCCAAAAGTAAATGGACTTTATTTTTCTTTTGTATCAATTTAATAGCCGAAGGAGGAAACAATGACATGTGGGATGTCGTACAAGTTCTCTCTATTGAACCAGTCCATAATTAGGACATTGCGGGACATTGGGAATGACTTTGTCTTGAAGAATCCAAATCAGGTTAGACATGTGGCATTGGAAATAAGACTGAGTGGGCTGCTATAGTTTTGAAGCTTAAATCTTGAGGATTCAAAATTACAGAGATACATCAATTTCAATATCGACCTCCTCAAAAGCAAGAAAAAGGTGTGCATATTTTTTTTCAAATTGCATAAGTCTTGTTTGAAAATCAGTGTTAAGTGATTCCAAGGGCATATTGAAGCATAGATATCAGTATTGGGTTCTAAAATCCCCCCTAAAAAGAATTCATCATCCATTAAGCCCTCATAATTCTCTATTATGACTCATGAAGAGGAAGAAGTGAAACATGATATATAAAAATTACAAGAGCAAGTGCACCAAATTTCGCTCTCACAAATAGCAACAAAAAATGAAATGGAAGTTTTTAATAAAGATATGGAACCCAAGATGGATGGTTTGGAGAAATGTGTGGAAGCTAATATGGATGGTTTGAAGAAAGGCGTGGAAGCTAATATGGACGGTTTCAAGAAAGGTGTGGAAGCTAAGATGGATGGCATGGAAGCTAACATGGCAGACGTGAATAATGATATAAAAGTAGACATGGAAGGTTTGAAGGAAGGTTTGAAACATTTGATACAAGTAATTATTCCTAATAGTAAAATGGTAGTACAAGAAACTCACGATGATAACAAAATAAATGTTAATCGTGATTTCATAAACTCTAATTTTGGATTGAAGACCCACCATATCCCAAAGATGGATATGAGGAAGTTTGATGGCAAGGATCCCGTAACATGGATACTACAGATGGAGCAATAATTTGATCTCCATAATGTGTAAAACACACAAAAGATACGCATTGCAACTTTAAATTTATAACAAAATACATTTGTATGGTATTGATGGATTTGCTCTCGTAAAAAAATTGTCACTTGGTCAATTTTTACGGAGGAAATGATAGAACATTATGAGGATACAAAGAGAAACACCCTCTTTAGCCAATTGATAAATATCAAACACAACAGTTCAATGGTGGAGCACATTGAGGACTTCCAAAAATTGAATATAAGGGTAATCGATATTTCAGAGGAACACAAGATTGATGCCTTCATAGGGACTTTAAAGGATCACATCCAACATGAGGTTCGCCTTTGGGAACTTGATTCATTAGAGAAGGCATTCAGGTTGGCAAGAAAAATTGAAAGTAAATTTATGGAGACAAGGAAGCCTACCACTAACATCTATAAAGATGGAAGTGTTGCTACTCCTAGACTTCCAAAACTTACAAGGTTGACACCACCAAAATTGGAAGAAAAAAGAGAAAAAGGTCTTTGCTATAGTTGTGATAAAAAATACAATAAAGGTCATAAGTGTGCTTATAAGAAATTATTTTACATAGATTGTGAAGAGGAGGAAGAAAATGAACAAGAAACTTCAAAAGAAGAGGATATACACTAGGAAATAACCCTAGAGAAAGAAGAAATGAGTCCGACCATATCCTGTAATGCATTGGCAGGAATTACCACTCCTCAAACTCTCAAGATAGACTCAAAGAAAAAGGTAATAATGTTGATTGATTCAGGTAGCACCCAAAATTTTATTCATTGTAAAGTAGCCAAAGAATTGAATTTCTTCCTATAACCAACACTAGAGTGTCAATTGATGGTTGCAAATGGAGGGACTATAAATTGCTCTGGAAAATGCCATAATATCAAGCTAACCATGGGGGGATATGTATTGAATAGTCCAATTCTATCTATTCCAATGGGAGGTGTTGATGTTGTACTAGGAGTACAATGGTTACAATCTTTGGGGATGGTAGCTTTTAAATTTCAAGAAATTTCTTGAATTTATTTTTTGGAAAGAAAGGAAGTTGAATTATGGGGTATCGCAGGGAAGCCGGGAAAGATAATAAGCTCTAATGTCATGACAAATATTCTAAAGAAAGAACAACGTGGCGTAATTGCACAATTATGCTCAATAGAAGTTCCAACATCAAAATCATCTATTTCTCCAGATCTCCAAAAATTCTTGGACAATCATTCCAAGGTGTTTGAAACTCCTAAAGGACTCTTGCCTATTCGTGATCATGATCATGCTATTCATTTTATTCTAGGAAGTGTTCCTCCGAACATCAAGCGTTACAGATATCCCTATGTCCAAAAGAGCGAAATTGAACGTATGATTACAGAAATGTTAGAGGCTGGTATAATTCAACCTAGCCAAAGTTCTTTCTTTGCTCCAGTAGTATTGGTGCACAAGAAGGATGGGTCATGGCGCATGTGTCTAGATTACAGGGAGCTCAATAAGCTCACTATTAAAGATAAATTTCCCATTCCTATGATTAATGAATTATTAGATGACTTATATGGAGCAATTTATTTTACCAAGTTGGATCTTTGTTCAGGATATCGTCATATTAGAATGAAGACTAAAGATATTCTGAAAACATAATTTCGAACTCATGAGGGTCAATATGAATTTTTGATCATGCCTTTTGGCCTTACCAATGCACCTTCTAAATTTCAAGGATTGATGAATTCCATTTTTAAACCCTTCGTTAGAAAATTTGTGTTAGTATTTTTTGATGATATAATAATCTACAACAGGTCTTCGAAGGATCATGTTCAACATGTTGACAGGGTGCTCAAACTATTGGAGGAGAAACAACTATATGAAAAAACCTCCAAATGTTTCTTTGGAGTACAAGAAGTGGAATATCTAGATCATATTATATATGAGGAGGGTTTTAAGGTAGATCCTAACAGAATTAAAGCCATTAAGGAATGGAAAGTCCCTACAACCATAAAGTAGTTGCGAGGATTTCTTGGGTTAACAGGGTATTATCGAAAGTTTGTTAAGAATTATGGGAGAATAGAAGCACCTCTAACAACATTATCGAATAAAGATTCATTTTCATGGACTCCTGAAGCAACTAAGGCCTTTGAACATCTTAAAGAGGCAATGTGCCTAACACCAGTCTTAGTTATGCCAGACTTCACAAAATCCTTTATTGTGGAATGTGATGCCTCAGGAAATGGAATTGGTGCTATTTTAATGCAAGAAGGAAGACCCATTTCTTTTGAAAGTCGTCCAATCAAAGGAAATTATTTACAAAAAGCTATTTATAAGAAGGAAATGTTGGCAATACTACATGCACTAAAGAAATTCCGACCTTACCTAACGGGAAGTCACTTCAAGGTAAAAATTGATCATGATAATCTTAAATACTTTTTGGAACAAAGACTATCTTCAGAAGAGCAAAAAAAATGGGTCATAAAAATGTTGGGTTATGACTTTGAAATCATCTACAAAAAAGGGAAGATAAATGTTGTTGCAGATGCACTATCAAGAAAAGATGAGGAGGTGCAAGCATTTATTTGTGCCATTTATATTATCCAACCAAATTGGATAACGAAGCGAGGGAGGAATGGAAGAATGACGAAGAAGTGTGGACACTCATTCAAAATTTGCAGCAAGATCCTAGTACATCTAATACATTTAGTTGGAAAAATGATTGCTTATATATTTGTAAGAATTCCCAACTAAAATAAAATATTATTTTGGAATTGCACACCTCTCCCATTGGAGGACACTCAGGATTTTTAAAAACTTACCACAGGGTGAAGAAACAATTTTTTTCGGATGGCCTTAAATCTGATATTCAAAATTTTGTGGCAGAATGTTTGGTTTTCAAGAAAAATAAAGTCGAGACAATTAATACCCCAGGTCTGCTACAACCTTTACCCATTCCAAGTTAATGTTGGGAGGAGGTTTCAATGGATTTTATCATAGGTTTACCTAAGTCCAAAGGAAAGAGTGTCATCATGGTGGTAGTTGATAGAGTTACCAAGTATGCACATTTTTGTGCATTATTTCATACATTTAAAACAAGTAAAGTTTCTATTGCATTTATGGAAACAATTCAAAAGCTACATGGAAACCCAAAGATTATTGTAAGCGACAGAGATTCCATTTTCACTGGAAATTTTTGGGTGGAATTATTTTCTTCTTTGGGTATTTAACTAGCCCATAGCTCATATTATCATCCTCAATCCAATGGGAAAACTGAGATAGTGAACAAATATTTGGAAGGATATCTTCATTTTTTTGTATCTGATAAACAAACATAATGGGTCAAGTGGTTACCTCTGGCTGAATGCTAGTATAACACTTCCTTCCATACTGTAGCAAAAATGACCCAATTTATGGCACTTTATGGATATCATCCATCATCCATCACATCATCTTTAAGAGAAAATTTTAAGGTTCAAGCAGTGGAAGATCACATTGAGCATCAACAAGAAGTTATCCAACTCTTAAAGGATAACCTAAATTTGGCACAAAATCAAATGAAACAACAGGCAGATCAACATCACAGTGAGAGAAGTTTTGATGTAGGAGACTAGGTATTTTTACGACTACAACCATACAAACAAATGTCACTCAAGAAAGGTAATAAGGATAATAAATTATCACCAAAGTACTATGTTCCTTAAAAGGTATTGCAAAATATTGGTGCTATGGCATACAAATTGGAGCTTCCTACTTCTTCTCGAGTGCACCCAGTTTTCCATGTTGCATGCTTAAAGAAGGTTATAGGTGACAAACTTCCATTTCAAATAATATTGCCAGAAATTGAAAAGGAAGGAAAAAATATATTGGAACCTAAAGCAGTCACCGAAACAAGAACTCGAGACTTATTAAATCGATCAATTTTAGAGTATCTCATCAAGTGGAAGAACTTACCCACTAAAGATTCCACAAGGGAGGATGAGAATTTTATACAAAATCATCTAGAGCTACTCAAGTGTTGAGGACAACACTTTGTTGAAGGAGAGTGGCATGTTAGGTGCCTATATAACTAGTGTAGGCCCTTATTGCTGTAGTGTATCCCCCTTATTGTTATTGTTGTACCCTTGTAGTCCCCATATTGTTATTATTGTGCCCCATAAAACACCACTATTGCTATTGTTGGCCCTTATATTATTATTGTTAGGTTGGCTAGGATTATATTGTGACCCCATGGACTCTTATATATAGAAAGGATGTTTTTTCATTTGAATCATCCAAGAATTGTTCATTTATGTAATGTAAATGAGGTTTCCCCCTCGAAGTGGTTGATTTCTAAGGCATTGATCTCTCTTCTCTTCTATTTTTGGAGTTGGTTTCATAACAAGGTCTGCCCCAATAGATTTTCATAGGCCTAGGCCCACAAGGGTGTTGGGAATGGTGTTGGGAGCTCCTTCCTGCATCCCTCATAACCTAATTTTTTTTCAGAGGAAAAAAAATCCGGTTTATATTATGTACCAGTACAATTTCAGTCATCAACTACATACAGAGACCCAAATAAATTTTCCCTCATATGCATTAACAAATTCCGCAAGGATGCAGATAAGGCATATACCAAGATACAAAAGTCCAATATCCATACCGTTAGAAGAGTATAATGCAGCCATGTAATCCAGAAAGATCCATAATGGAGTCAAAAGAACGGAAATACCATAGCCCACAGGCTCCAAAAAATGAAAGTAGATAAACATATAAAAACATGGAATCCCCAAATTAGTGTTGCACAGTCTTAAAAAAAATAAGGAAAAAAACATCTATGTGTCCAGATACAAAGAATTAAACTGAAAAAAATTGCATAAACAATGAAAAATAAAGGCAATAGAAAGGTGCACTATGCATATATAGCGTGTGCATTAAGGAAGGAGTAGTGCATGAGGCCAAATGCAGTCCTGAGCCCCATTTTGGATAGGCCATCCACAATGAAATTCTGCTCCCTGTATATGTGAGTGAAGGAAATATTTTGGAAAGTTTCTCGGATCTTGTCGATATGTTCCACCCATTGAGCTATGAGGGGTCGACCGAATCTGTTCCTGTTGTTCATGCGATCAATGATAAACTTGGAATCACCAAATACAAAAATGTTTTCAATGTACAATTTCCTAGAGAACCATGGTAATCCCCATAGTGCCACTGCCTCTTCCCTATTGTGTGTGCATGTACCACAGTTCTAGTAGATCTTGTATGGACATATTTGATCCAAGTTTATCCATACATCACATATTCACCTCCCCTATTGAGGCACACCATCGAAATAACCTGAAGGGTATGTAATAGTGTATGGTCTTAAGTGGCAAGAGAGGTCCCATGGAGGCATAACACAAGTATGGTTTTCATTCGAAAGCATCATAATTAGATATGTGACTTGTGCAACATTTGTCGGGGTTCCTTAAAATATGAGGTAGTTCCTTTCCAACCAAATATACCAAGTCAGAAACAAAGTGATCCTAATGTTGGAACTACCCATTTTTTTCCACCATCGTACATACTCCTCTAGATTATTATAAATTCTATGTTCCATCTAAAAAATAAAGAAAATCCAGGACCAAATCTCCACAGCAAAGCTGCATTAAAAGAATAGATGAAAATTATACTCCCCCTCCTTCCTATAGAAAGGGCAACAAACTAGACCAATTCATCCACTTTTGCAAAGGTTCTCCCAGGAAAGGTTCTTTTTTTTTTTTTTTTCCGAATTAGCCAGTTATGAATGATGATTTTGTATGGGATGCGTACCTTCCACACATCAGAAAACCATCACATCCTTTAAAGTACCCTATTAATGGTAAACAATTACCTGTAGGAGTCCCTCATATATAAATATTTATCCCACAGTATACCTGCCCATGTAATGCAGTTCCCCATCTCATTTCGATGTAAATGAGCACATCTGACCTGTTTCCTCAACACTTCCCATTCAATGGCCACATCACCTGCCAGGCCCAATTCCACAAATTCCTTCCAGTGAGGAGTGTCATCTCACCATAATTTTATGACATGTGCAAGGTAAAATATTCCCCTGGCATGTAACCTATGTATGATATCGTCACTATGTTGCACTAGCCCCCTCACGCCATCAATATGGTCAACGACCAATATGATCTGGTGATCATCCTCGAAATGCCAGCATAACCAACTACAAAACACTTTCTGGATTTTCCTAAACCCCTGCCATATGTAAGAGCCTTGAGACAATCCCAGGGTGTTGTCCTGATACCAATGCATAGTGTAATATTTGATCAGATATTTATGTGTTATAATGTTGGACCAAATCCTAGGATTAAAGAGAAATCACCATAGGATTTTATTAGTAATGTCTACCCGAAATTTTCTATGTCCAGGAGACCCCAACCACCCAACTCCTTTGGCGTGGTGATGCTTTCCCAAGTGGAAAGGGGATACTTATGCCATTCCATCCGCCTAGCCCAAATAAAATGTGGCATCATTGCATGCAAATGTCAGATGGTGGCAACAGGAAACATGTATAGGTGAGCCTAATATGCAACAAGTTGCTACAAGACTGTGAGGGCCAAAACATATTGTCTACCAATGGAGAGATAGCACAAAGTCCAACATTGAATTTTCCTTCAATATTTTTCCACCAACCATTTCCATTATGCCACCCTGTAGCTGGTCGGTTTCAATCAGAAACCCAGATATGTAAATCCCTCCGATATATGGCATAAATTAAATTTGAATAAATCTGTGATTTATTCTATGTCCACCATGTCACTAGATGAGAATAAAATCAGAGATTTATGTTCATTAGGCAACATACCTGATGAATTTCCAAATCTGAGAATAATATCCTAAAGGTTTTGCCATTGTCTAATGTTCAGGTGCCCGAATATCATGATGTCATCCACAGATAAATTATGGGATGTCACCACCGACCCCCTGGTCTTGATGCCATAGAATCAACCCACCTCGATGTTGCCTTGAATCTTGATGTTGAGGTTGTCCATCACCAAGATGAAGAGTAGGGGGGATAGTGAGAAACCCTGCCGTAAACCCGACCTCACCCTAAAGAAATTTTAAGGGAGCCCATTTATAATAACAACGAAGTGCGCTGAATTTACACAACACATAATTCATTCAGTGATATGTGCAGATAAGCCAATTTTTATAAGAATAATTTGAAGGAATTCCCAATCAACAAATTCATATGCCATGCAGAGGTCAATCTTCATGGCGGGTGCCTCCTTTTTTCGAGTGTGCATAGTATGTATAGTCTCCTGTGATATGGACACAACATCATGTATCAACATATTATGGAGAAATAATAATTGTTCCTTGGATATGTGGCAAGAAAGAGTAGACTTAATTATTTCAAGAATAATCTTTGAGATGAGTTTATATGTAATATTACATAGTGATATGGGTCAGTATTCTGAGAAGGTGGTTGGAGCTGACCCTTTTGGAACGAGTGCAATAAATGTAGATTTTACGTCACCAGAGATGTGGCCATGCAGCCTCAACTCCTCCATCAACATATTCAGGTCATGTGCTAGGATGTCTATTACATAGTATTTTGTCACCGTCCCTACAATGCCCATATCGAACATTGGAGGACCATTTCAGTGACTTCTGTGTATTGTCATACCTTGCAAACGTGTCATTGCATCCCTTGGCATGTTAAGGACATTTCATTTATTAATCATTCCTAAAGCAGGCTCTCAAAAAAATATTATTTTGGGTCGGCGCTAGTAGGCAATTATGGCCTCGTGCCAATAGAGAAATTAACACTGGGCCTTGCGCCCATTAGTGCTCTGTCTCGGTGGACTACCCATGTCGAGTTCTTTTTGGAAAGTTTTTTAAAATAGAAATGAAGTTTCCATGCCCAACCACTTCATGAGCAGAGCCATCATGGTTTGTGTTAGCACTCGAATTGAACCTTAAGGCTGAGAAGAGGCAATCCTGAGGTAACCACAGACCAAGCTTTTGATCTGGCATCTAGCCCTGCCAGACCAGAGAGGGCTTTTCCAATGAAGGGTGGCTTCAATAAGTGAATATTAGGCTAGCTATGAAGTGCAGGGATTGAATTTGAAAGTTTTAGGTCAAAACAACAAGAGATAAACAATCATTGGGCTATGGAGTCAAGGCTAGTTTCTACCTGCAAACTTGGGTCAAATTAGGTGCAATGCTCAACCAAATAAATGATGTAAATGAGAGAAGAAAAGAGGGTAAAGCCCACTACCCTGTAGGCATCAATCAGTGGATGAATCTCCAGTGGCAACTTTAGCAGAAAGGAAAGCGCAAGGTTACTAAACAGAGTAGTAAACAAACGATGGATTCTGTAAAGATAACCACTACATCTAGCAACATAATATTTGTGAAAGGAGCATCACACATGGATGGATTCCTAACACTTCTCCTAGAGAATTCTGTAACAAATATTAGTAGAAAAAAACAATATGAAAACGATCTTACAAGGAACACATGCTCAACATAAAACACCATGATGGATCTCAAATTTAAAGGGCAGAAACTGCTCCATTAAAATAATATTTAAGAAAAATTTGCACAGTCCAAAGTAGTAGTCTCTCTGCTGGAAATCGAACCCTTACATTCTAAAAAATATTCCTATATATACCCTATTACAAATTTATTTTTATTCCTCTACATAGGAATCAAAATAAAATTAAAAAATAAAATATATTTGTGCTCGCAAATTAAATTAAATTACATTACAATCATCAAAGATAAACTGAAAAAAAAAAAAAAATTTGCAGTAGGTGTCTCAAGCTAATGTTGTTGTTTGAGGTACTGGTCAAAGTTGCCACCTTTGCTTGTGCAAAATGTCCAACAAATCTAGAGATGAATCCATAATTTCCATTTGTTGAAGAGTTTGCTTGGAAATCTGGAATGATAATGCCCAATATGGTTAATTGCTGGGTGATTTCCACATGGATTAAAGGCTGCTCCGAAGACTGCTATAAATCTAGAGATAATCTGCTAATTGTGTCTTATTTCTTCACTTGTCATTATCATTGATTTCCTAAGGATACTAGATCTGATTTATTCTAAGGATTTGGGATGCTCTGCCACATGTTAAATAAATGCCCAAAAAAAATGTCCTAGAAATTTGGAATTATACCTCATCTATTGATTTTGTGCCAAATATAGAATCTCTGCTAAGTGCTATCATATCTGTCTTTGACTACCAGCTCGACCAGTTCTACTAATTCTATGAACTTAATCTTCAACACTAGTGAGAAAGTCATAGTTTATCACCATCGGTATATATTTAATATCAAGCACTCTTAGAGCCATATCTGATGCAACTAACACAGGTGATTTTCCAGTTTTGAACTGGCCTAAAACCCAATTTCTCTCTCCTTGAGAATTTTCCTCGTGGATAGAAATAGCGCCAAATTGTCGACCATGACTTCTAGCAAGATTGTCACACATCCTTTTTGTTGAGAAAAATATTATAATTCTTGACCCTAGCTCATCCGTTACTGTCATCGTAGTTTCAAGACTGGCATTACAAGCTTTGAGGCCTAAAGCTGATCAAATGAGAACCTTCATGGACATTGAGGTAGGATCGAATTCCATGACCAGTCCCATGGCGATAATCAAGGCCATATCTCCAAAAAAACACTCTAGAAAGTATATCAAAGGCATGTCCTGTCATGCCATTTGGGAAAACTGCCATGTCTGGTATTATGTGACCCTTTAGAACGGTGGTGTAGCATGCTTTCTTATGTGCTGAGAGATTTCCAAAGTGCACAGTCCATGTAATATCAGCTGTGCCATCCATATATTGTCCTCTAGACAAACGATGAAAATTAATAGTAGTTCCCGGGGAAAGAGAAATATATTTCACCTATTTTCTTACATACAGAATCGGGGTGAACATATAAACCCAAAGCATATATTTTTAGAGATTTAACTTTATCAACTATTTTGCACCGATAACCAATACCAAAAAGCACCTGAGAAATTAGACTTGTGTTGCTTTCTTCCAGAATCGTGACTAATAAGAGCTGTTGGAAATCTTATTCCATCCCTTGGCTCTGTTACATCGCTGACACAACCATATTTCATCAGAGACAAGTAATGCTTATCCCATTCTTCATGACCCTAAACTTCACAGAAACTTCATAAAGATTCATGCCTTTCTTTCTTAATTTCCTAATTTGTATCTTGAACTAGAATGGGAAATAACTTGGAAAAGGAATCATCAAATGAGGGAACAACTGCAGTGACAAGATATACTACAGAATATGATGGAGAGAGTTCACATTAATTATGTATATTTCCTCCCCAAATAAATTTTAAACAAGTGCAGGCTTTTCGAAAGAGAAAGTTTCATGAGACCCTAATTACATAATAGAATTACAATAAAGATAGAAAAAAAAATGGAGTATCAACAGAATTCACACTTGCAGCCTTTCCATGCTCATATCTAGGATTTTAATATCGAGTGTCTCATCCATTTTGACAATTCCAACTTCTCCTTTTTATACTTATAAGCTTCCCAGTTACGCCCCTATGCTCTCCATTAATAATTTTGATCTTGTTTGACTTATTGGGCGGTATAATATCAATTTCAGAAGTTGCAGCCACCACTACTTCACCATCATTGCCTGAAAGTCCTAGTAAAAAATTGCATGTGCCATCCTGCTACCTTTTTATGATTGTACCAAGGACCATATGAAATGAGCATGTATAAGTTAAGCTCCTTAGACAGGTTCTCGACAATGGTTCTTGTCGCTGTAAATGGCACCTTTGAATCTTGATCTCCACTGTAAAGTGTAATGGGTAGACCTACCTTTAGGAGATCAGAGAGAACTGGTATCATATTGATTCCTTTGTTTGTTTGATCATAGAGTAATTTCTGAGAGCAGGCTTCCCAATGTAGATTATTGTTTGCATGAAGTGCCTTCTTCACCTCTTGCTTGTTTATAAATTGGTTTATTTTGAAGTCTATGCAGAGGTCAATCTTATTGAATGTATGTTCAAACTGATGTAGAAATTTCCTTGGTTTTGTAGAACTTGGTGTTTGGGATCCTCCAACATTTGGACATAACCCCAAGGTAACATCTTCCAAATTTGTATTTCTAGTTTCACTTCTCACCTTGCTTAACACATATTGGCAATCCTCAGACAAATTGTTAAGAACATATGTTTCCCTCCACCTTTTGGAATTGTTGCACATAGACTGTGTGAGTTGGTAAGTTTCATCTGAGATGGGACCATGTGACCACAAGAATTCATCTTTGCTTATGCTGATATCTATGTCCAAGAAAGGATTTCCCATAGTAATTCCTTTTAGGTTAATGGGCTTGATGTTCGGCTTTTTGTTGTGCTCCATCACAAAAGTTGCTAATTGAGGCGCATAGTGTCCTCCATAAATCTCCCTTGTTATGTAAAAATATACACCCCTGTATTCCGGAAATTTATCAAACCAATTCAAAAAGGAAAGCCAAGTTTTCTTGACGAGTTATCATCATTATAATACTGGTAATCTGAACTAGTGTTGGAATAAGAAAACCCCATACCAACTAGGCTCTCTAGATATAGCATGTTTGTTTATGTATTCCAAGAATACTTATTTCTCCACAAAATTTTTCCATTGTGTCCCCCAGGTTTAAAAGGACCATGCTCCATGAATGCTCCATACCCAAGTGATGAGCATCTAGGGCCTCCAGTGAGCCATAATGTTAATGGCCTTGATTGGGAATCCATCTCAGCCTCCACAAAGTAGTAAAACAATGCTCTGCCATGTTGTTCATTAACGGTAACATATCCACTGTATTTCTTGAAGATGCTGCTCTGTGTTTGATCTAGGAAGTGTAGAAATTTGCTGAATAATGAAGATTTATCCACTGAGATTATCCTGATCATACACTAATTTGAATTCATGTATAACACATAACCTCTTCTACAATCGATCATCAATATGCGGAAATAGAAACAGTCGCATGCGCACATAAACACAATATGTAATGGGGAAAGCTTATAGTTGAAAACCCCCAGCTATTTTGTATATTATAATAGAAGAGAACATGTAACAATCTCAGTACAATACTCCTCACAAGTACTCAGTACTGTCTCCAAAAGTTACACACAAACTAGCTCAGTTTTGAACAAGTCACAGGTTCAAAACTCATCCACTAATTGCCTGCCTTTATTGCGAAATCAAAGTTGGTTGAATGAGAGCTCCAAGTTCAAATCTCCTTGGCTTCAACTGCGCAATCATCATTGGCAATCTCCTCCAATGCTTGTGCAAATCTCATGCACAATTTCCGTCGCAACTAATAGAAAACTCACCCTTTCATCTAACTCTTCCACTGGTCTTCACTGAACTGTCCATGCACTGTAGTAAAATGATGTGTTCTTGAGTTGAATAATGAGTTAATAATTAGTGAATTAAATAATATTTAATTCACTCCACTCATTACTAGTGTATTAGCTAGTTAAACTAAACACAACTAGTTCAACTAAGTTAAACCGAACACAACTCCACCAAATGTCTCATCAACTCCACCAAACTCTGCCACTGAAGTCCTAACTGAAGTCAACCATGCATGAGCTCACCAAAACCCTAGGAATAGCGTAATTCATTTTTTTAGATGCATGGGCTACATCCGTAGCTCCAACTGAAGTGCTGTAAGAGAATAAACTGAAGTTTAGAGTCCAAATATTATTAAGGGCTAATAATATTTGACTGACCTATTTTTAGACAGGCAGTCTAAAAATAGACTTTGACCTGTATGTCTAAAAATAGAGGTCCAACTATTTTTACCAACATGACCAAACATCCAAGAATAGCATACTGCAACTCCTAGACCATGCTCCATATGTCTAAAAATAGACATAGTCTAAAAATAGACTTTGCGCCAAAAATAGCCTGCGGGCCCACTTAGTGAAGGCGACTTCATTTCACTAAGCTCCATCATCTTGTTGCATTTTCAACACCCCCTCTCAACAAGATATGGATTATCTGCAACCCCTATCCTGCCTCTGTGGAATTCGAACTTGCTCCTGGTGAGCGCCTTCGTCAAGATGTCAGCATCCTGATCCTCCGTGGGAACATATGAAAGTAACATGATTCTTCGCTGAACACAATCTCTGATATGATGGTACTTGATGTCGATGTGTTTGGATCTATCATGAAATACTGGATTAGCCGAGAGTTTAATGCAACTCTGGTTATCACAATAAATCACAGTAGGCTCCAAGTGCAACCCGAACAATCCAACGAGGATCTTCCTCATCCAAATAGCCTCGCATGCAGCCAAGCTTGTTGCCATGTACTCGGCCTCTGCTGAACTGAGTGCCACGGATCTCTGCTTCCTGCTGTACCAGGAAACTGCTGTCGACCCAATGCTGAAAACTCCTCCAAATGTGCTCTTCCGGTTCGTTGGGCTCCCTGCCCAATCTGCATCAGTGAAGCCAGAAAGCTTCGCTCCATCCTCCTGTCTGTACCATAGACCATATCCCGATGTGCCACTAAGATAACGCAATACATGCTTGCTTGCCTTCCAAAAGAGCTTGGTAGGCTTAACCATAGCTTGTGAAAGCTGGTTAACAGCATAGCATATATCGGGTCGTGTATTGACCAGATACATAAGCGACCCCACCAACTGTCGATAGACAGTGGCATCCACTACCTCCGCCAAAGTAGCATCCTCCTTCCTCCAACCACCAGGAAGAGGAGTGTCAATAGGCTTGCAGCCTTGCATGTTGAACCTCTCCAGAATCTCCCGGGCATACTTGCCCTGAGAAACAAACAGTCCTCCACTGCGCCGCCAAATCTCCAATCCCAGGAAATAATGAAGGATGCCCAGGTCCTTCATCTCAAACTCTCGTGCAAGATCCTCCTTGCATGAAAGTATCAACTGCTCGTCGCCAGTCAAAATCAGATCATCTACATACAGTACGATGATCAACAGCTTCCCCTCCACCACAATCTGGTACAGGTTTGGATCCGCCTCACTCTTGGAGAATCCAAGTCCGGTGAAGTAGCTGTCTATCCGAGTGTACCAAGCACGAGGTGCTTGCTTCAGCCCATACAGTGCTCTCTTGAGTCGGCACACATGCGACTCACTGCTGAAGATCTCAAAACCTTCAGGCTGCTCTATGTACACCTCTTCCTCAATAACTCCATTGAGGAACGCAGTCTTCACATCCATCCGCTACTGAGAGAGCTGGGGGATCGTCCGTATGGAAGAATACCTTGCGACAGTGCAAAGGTCTCCTCATAATAGATCCCCTCAATCTGTGAAAAGCCTCGGGAAACAAATATTTCCTTGTACTTCTCCACACTCCCATCAGTTGTTTGCTTCACTTTGTAGATCCATCTCGAACCCACCACTGATTTCCCCTCCGGCCTCGGGACAATCTCCCATGCACTGTTTCTGATAATCGAATCATACTCTTCCACCATGGCATCTACCCATGTGGGGTCCTCCACAGCTTCCTCGAAAGAGGATGGTTCTGTCACGACACATTTTCTCATAAGAGCCATGTATCCAGTGTACCGGTCCGGTGACTGCCTCTGTCTGCGCTGTGCTGTAGGTGGTCCTACAACCTTCTCTGCATCTCGAGCCTGTCGCTCAGCTTCTGTAGTGCGCTTGCGCCCTCTGATGGTTGGCGCTGCATGAGTGGTCTCTTCCACTTCATGAACTTCCTCTTGTGGTTGATCCACATCCGGAAGCTCCTCCTTAGGAACTAATAGCTCCTCTTCTGCATGCAAGTGTGGCTCCCTCTCAAGCGAACACCGCAATTTGATAGATATCCGTCAGCATAATAGAATATTGACGTAAATAGGCTCCCACCACGATAGTTGTGGGAATTATCGATGTACCCCACAAATATTCCCAGCCTCTAACGATTCGGATCCGACATCTTTACGTCATCGTCCACACTCTGGAGTAGACGGAGTGGCCAAATCCTCGGATGGGAAATATCAGGCCTCTTGCCAGAATAAGCCTCCTCTGGTGTACTCATGCCAAGAACCTTGTGAGGACAATGGTTCTGCACATACACTGCTGTATTGCATGCCTCGGCCCACAAGTGAAGGGGTAGGCCCTGATCATGCAACATCGCCCGTGCAGCACCCACGATCGTTCTGTTCTTCCGCTCAGCCACCCCGTTCTGCTGTGGGTTATGGGGTGCGATGAGCTCTCTAAGTCCTTTTGTATTGCCAAAAGTCATGAATTCGATGAAAATGAATTCACCACCATTATCGCTCCTAAGAGCCTTCACATGCTTCCCAGTCCCTTCTCCAACCGATTACTTGTGAATTCTATAACTTTGGATATGTCTCATCTTCTTACGCATGAAGAATATCCGGCACTTAGAGAAAAATCATCAACAAATATCACATAGTACTTGTGCTTTGATGTCGAAGCTACTGAGAAAGGTCCACACACGTCTGTGTGAATTCTCTCAAGGATCGTCGTGGCGCGACTATCCTTCTCGTGAAAGGTGGCTTTCCTATATAGTTTCCCAGGTACACCCTTTGCAGCGATCGACTTCAACGCAGAGTCACCTTGGGAAGCTCGGTAGAAATGTAACTGCCGGTATCTTGACGTGCTTGGTGAGGTGGCTAATACGCGTGCACGGTCGCCCTCATCATCCCAGCTTACCACTTCTCCCGCTTTGCATGCCATTGCTGCGCAGCCATCTACTTGCAACTGATAAAGGTTCTTGACTCGAACCCCTATCTTCCGGGTCTCTCGAGTTGTCTTACTGCACAGGAAGGCTTTTCCTTCGCTGAAGACCACATCATACCCTTTGTCTTCCAACATCGCCACAGAGATCAGGTTCTTCATCAATCCTGGAACATGCAAAACTTCCTTCAATATGAAAGGTTTACCAGACTCCCTCTCAAAGGAAATGGTACCGATACCAGTCGCACTGTATCTACCATCATCGCCAATCTCGATGTGCACTCCAAGATCTTTTTCCTCCAGATCTGAAAACAAATCTCGATCTCCGGTCATGTGAAATGACGCACCACTGTCCAAGAACCATCGCATTCCATCACTGCCAGGGCCAAGCATGCGATCGGTGAAAATCCCGATTCGAGGCCCCGGGGAGGCCAATGCCTCTCTCCGTGAGATCCGATGCTGCCTTCTTGCATTTTCTTCTTTTGTGGACAATTTAGCCTGATGTACATCTTGGTACAACGATCAGCCGCTACCTTGGACATGGCTGCCTTTTCACTTTTGATAGAAGCTTTCTTGCTCTTCCCTTCTTTTCTTTGGCAGCCATCTGTTCAGCTATCGGATACCTTTGATGAAGATCCGTCCACAGTAGTCCTCCTTATCTCCTCCTGCACATGAATCACTTAATTAAACCCATCTTAGAGCTTACTCCCGACCATTGAAGTCGATCAAGGTACGCTCTTCGGAAGACCAAGGAGAGCCAGATCCACCAAGTCCTCATCATCGACAGTCACCCCCACACTTCCCAGCTCATCTCTGCATTGAGTGAACTTCGTGAGGTACTTGGCGATACTGTCGCCTTTCTCCATCTTAATGTTTCTGAGTTTATCCTTGAGCGCCAGCTTCCTTTGGTCACTCTTGCTCTGGAATAGATCTGTCAACGCTTTCCACATTAAATATGGAGAAGCTTTTCCATGCAGGCTGGATACAATGTGATCCTTCATGCCCTCCAACAGAATCCTTCGACATTTCGCCATCTTCTTTTGCCAAGCCTCAACTTCAGCAGGATCAGTAGGCTTTTGGACATCCATATCTACGAACTCCTTCAGCCCATTATCTTCTAAAACTGCCTCCATCCGATCTTTCCATGCAACATAATTCGAACTGCCTTCAAGGGCATATTCAAGTCGCAAACCGTTGAAAGAAATTTCAACTCTGGCACCAAGAAAACAAGCTGCTGCAAAAATTCGAATTCCAAGCTCAAAAACTCAACTGCTTCTGGATCTATGAGAACAAATTATTTCTAGCACAGAGATCGACTGTAAGGGCATTTACTGGATATATCACCTTTCAGTGAAAGGATGGATCCAGAGGCTACCTGGCCCGTTACAGACTCTGTCTACCGAAATAAAATTGTAATCACTGTAATAGATCCCGATGATCAATTCGCTCTGATACCATGTAGAAATTTGTTGAATAATGAAGATTTATCCACTGAGATTATCCTGGTCACACACTAATTCGAATTCATGCATAACACATAACCTCTTCTACAATTGATCATCAATATGCGGAAATAGAAACAGTCGCATGCGCACATAAACACAATATGTAATGGGAAAAGCTTATAGCTGAAAACCCCCAGCTATTTTGTATATTATAATAGAAGAGAACATGTAACAATCTCAGTACAATACTCCTCACAAGTACTCAGTACTGTCTCCAAAAGTTACACACAAACTAGCTCAGTTTTGAACAAGTCACAGGGTCAAAACTCATCCACTATTTGCCTGCCTCTACTTCGCAATCCAATTTGGTGTAATGAGAGATCCAAGTTCGAATCTCCTTGGCTTCAACTGCGCAATCCTCATGGGCAATCTCCTCCAATGCTTGTGCAAATCTCATGCACAACTAATGTCGCAACTAATAGCAAATTCACCCTTTCATCTACCTCTTCCACTGGTCTTCACTGAACTGTCCATGCACTGTAGTAAACTGATGTGTTCTTGAGTTGAATAATGAGTTAATAATTAGTGAATTAAATAATATTTAATTCACTCCACTCATCACTAGTGTATTAGCCAGTTAAACTAAACACAACTAGTTCAACTAAGTTAAACGGAACACAACTCCACCAACTGTCTCATCAACTCCACCAAACTCCGCCACTTGAGTTCTAACTGAAGTCAACCATGCATGAGCTCACCAAACCCCTAGGAATAGCATAATTCCTTCTTTCAGATGCATGAGCCACATCCGTAGCTCCAACTGAAGTGCTGTAAGAGAATAAACTGAAGTTTATAGTCCAAATATTATTAAGGGCTAATAATATTTGACTGACCTATTTTTAGACAGGCAGTCTAAAAATAGACTTCGACCTGTATGTCTAAAAATAGAGGTCCATCTATTTTACCAACTCGACCAATCATCCAAGAATAGCATACTGCAACTCCTAGACCATGCTCCATATGTCTAAAAATAGACATAGTCTAAAAATAGACTTTGCGCCAAAAATAGCCTGCGAGCCCACTTAGTGAAGGCGACTTCATTTCACTAAGATCCATCATCTTGTTGCATTTTCAACAGGAAGGCATGCAACAGATGAGCTTCAGGGGCAACCAAGGAAGTTGAGAGTATTCTCAATAATATAATAACACCTAACTGTAACTGAAACACCATAGTAGATGACATTTTTTTGTTGCATCCATGTCCAAAATCCATGAATGGTGTAGACTAATAATCAAATTTTTTAGAAAATTAATGTCTGATCTAAAACATCGTGATCAGGCAATGCTCTACTGATACTTTACCCTCATAGTAATTTCTGTATGAATGCTGTTACAATTTCCTTAAGCTTCTCCCTCAAGCAGTAATCAAGAGTCAATCATTCATTTGGGCATATCTTCTGATCCAGAAGCCGATTTTGGGAGTGCGATAATACCATTGGAAAGCTCTTTCCGAGATACTTCTGATGAACATGTTTAAGATATGATTTGAACTAAATCTCATGTGAAAAACATCTATGAAAACCAGACATAGTAAGAGTCCAATTTTATCGCTAGTGACAGGTTGCGAAGACTGGAACTAACAGTTTGTTCAACTGAATAACGTCAAAGTGTTGGAAATATTGTCATCGATGGCAAAGAGAGAAGCAACGTAAGAAAGGAGCAGAGAGGTAGAAGAGAGGCAACAAAGAAGCAGAGATAGTATGAGTATTGATGAGTATTGATTAGGGCTTATAAACAGTCTTGAATAAACTCTGTGGCAAGGGTTTAAGCTGTGAAACTCTGTGTTATTGGCTAAATTAGTGACTTTGTGTGAAATAGAGGGTTGAAGCTTCTAAAGGTGAAAAGGAATCAAAGGTTGTGCAATGATGAAGTGGGTTGAAGAGTACTTACTTGTGAAATTGAAACAACATTTGTTCATTGTGAATCACAGGCAGCGGAACAGTATTGGTGAGGTGAATCGAGAAGAGCACGGTGGAATGAGAATAGCGGCACCTTTAATTGTGAAGACATGCGCAGAAGAATGCAAAAGTAGAACTTCAAAGGGCAGCAAATGGCGTTAGAGGAAACTGTAACTTATTTGCAGAGATGGTGTGGAATATTGAAAAGAACGCAACAGAGGTCAAACACATGAAACATAGGCAGAATGCGGGTTCAAATTAAATATAGAATTTATCTAAAAGTTGGGCAGAACCTTGAGTCAAGGAGCGAGGTGGAACCATAAATTAATAAACGGTAAAGGCAGATTTCAAAATAGTTTATGGTTTTCGGAAAATTTTTAAGTGGTAAGTTGTTTTCTGAAAAAAATACGATATGGTTCGGTTATCACACGTGGCCTAGGTGGTATTCCAAATCCACCTATTTCGCAAACATTTTTCGTGTTAAACCGCGGGGGTAAAACTTTTGCGACCACCGTTTGATTTCGCAGGACGGGTCGAGGTGTTGCGACCACCATTGGATTGCAAGTAAAGTAGCATGGGCAGAAATTAAGTTATAAGTTGTTGTGGGACCCAGGTATGGTTGCGGACTCGTAGTCTAATATATGTTGGTGAGTTATAAATTTTGTGCGATGATATGTGTTGAGAATGCAGCAAGATGATGGAGCTTAGTGGAATGAAGTCGCCTTCACTAAGTGGGCCCGCAGGAAAATTCTGGCGCAAAGTCTATTTTTAGACTATGTCTATTTTTAGACATAAGGAGCATAATTTGGGAATTCTACTTGGAGATTCTTGATGGATGCGACATGTCGGTAAAAATAGATGAGACCCTATTTTTTAGGACCCAGGCTATTTTTAGACTGATCTCCTAAAAATATGGAAGTCAAATATTATTTACCCTTAATAAAATTTTGACTATAAACAGCAGTTTACTCTCTTGGCGCACTTCAGTTTGAGTCATGGAGGTGACTCATGCAACTGACACAAGGAATCACGTGGTTCCTAGGGTTTGATGGCATCTTGAATGGTTGGCTTCAGTTAGACTTCAGTGGCAGGAGTTTTGGAGGAGTTAACGGGACAAGTAGTGGAGTTGTGTTCTGTTTGTTTTAGTTGAACTAGTTGGGATTATTTAACTAACTAATCAACTAGATATGAGTGGAGTAAATTAAATAATATTTAATTTACTAAATATTAACTCATTAGTCAACTCAAGAACACTTCAGTTCACTACAGTGCATGATCAGTTCAGTGGAGACCAATGGAAGAGGTAGATGAAAGGGTGAGTAAAGCTATCAGTTGGTAGATTTGTTTTGCATGAGATTTGCATTACACTTGGAGGAATTGTCCATGACAATTACGCAATCAAGGGAAGGGGATTCGAACCTTGAACCTCTTCATATACAGGCCATGATTGCGCAAGAGAGGCAAGGCAATTGGCGGGGAGTTTTGAACCTCAGACTTGTTCAAAACTGAGTCAGATTGTGAGTAACTTCATGAGAGAGTACTGAGTACTTGTGAGGAGTATTGTACTTTTTTGGTTACTTGATTTCTCCATTATAATATACACAATAGCTGCGGGGTTTTCAGCTATAGGCTTTCCCCATACATACTGAGTTAATGTGTGATTGAATTGATGTGAGATTGCTTCTGTTATTTCCGCATGTGACAATTAATTGTAGAAGAAGGTTATGTGTTATGTATGCAATTCGAAATTGATATATGACCAGGTTAATCTTCAATGAATAAGTGATTTATTCAGCTAATTTCTACATGGTATCGGAGCGAGATTAATTGTCGAAGTCTATTACGGTGATTGCAAACTTATTTCCTCGGACAGAGTCTGCATGCGGGCCAGGTAGCCTTCGGAATATTCATCCTTCTTTGTAAGGTGAAAGATCTGGTGAATGCCCTTGCAGTCAATCTCTGATTTGGAAATAATTTGTTTTCAAGTATAGATCGGAAGCGATAGAGCTTGGAGTTTGGAATTCGAATTTTGCAGAAGGTTGTTCTTCTTGGTGCCGGTGTTGAAAGATGTCTTCTTTCAGTGGTTTGCGACTCGAATATGCTCTTGAAGGCAGTTCGAACTATGTTGCATGGAAAGATCGAATGGAAGCAGTGTTAGAAGATAATGGTCTGAAGGAGTTCGTGGATGCGGATGTCCCAAAACCCACTGATGCAGCTCTGGTCGATGCATGGCAAAAGAAGATCGCGAAATGTCGAAGGATCCTGTTGGAGGGCGTCAAGGATCATATTGTATCCAGCCTGCATGGAAAGGCTACTCCATATTTAATGTGGAAAGCTTTGACGGATCTATTCCAGAGTAAGAGTGACCAAAGGAAGATGGCGCTCAAAGATAAGCTCAGGAACATCAAGATGGAGAAGGGCGACAGTATCGCCAAATACCTCACGAAGTTCACTCAGTGCAGAGATGAGCTGGGAAGTGTGGGGGTGACTGTCGAAGACGAGGACATGGTCGACCTGGCTCTCCTTGGTCTTCCGAAGGCTTAGCACTCATATCAAGATAGTGTCAATGGTCGGGAGAAGCTGCCGGGATGGGAGCGCCTTTGGGCGGATCTCATGCAGGAGGAGATAAGGAGGACTACTCGAGATGGATCTTCATCAAAGGGAGCTGATGAAGAAAACTGCGCTTTAGTGTCCAAAGCTAAGAAAGGAGTAAAACTTTCTCGTGCGGAGCTGGGAGCAAGAAACGGGATATGGCGAATGAAGTGTACTCCTTTATATGATCTGGATTCTCTACAATTGTCAAAGAGAAAGAAGAAGAAAAACAAGCAAGCGGGAAGATCTGCAGATGGAGAGGCCTTGGCTTCGCAGTTCGAGCTTGACTTTTCACTGATCGCATGCTTGGTTTCAAGTGTGATAGGATCGGTGTGGTTCTTGGACAGCGGTGCGTCATTTCATATGACGGGAGATCGGGAGTTGTTCTCAGATCTGGAGGACAAAGATTTGGGTGTGCACATCGAGATGGGCGATGATGGTAGATACAGTGCGACTGGTATCGGTACCATATCCTTTCAGAGGGAGTCTAGTAAACCCTTTGTACTGAAGGATGTCATGCATGTACCTAGATTGAAGAAGAACCTGATTTCAGTAGCGATGTTGGAGGATAAGGGGTATGATGTGGTTTTCAGCGAAGGAAAAGCCTTCCTGCGCAGTAAGACTACTGGAGAGACCCGGAAGATAGGGGTTCGAACTCAGAACCTTTATCAGTTGCAGGTAGATGACTGCGCAGCTATGGCATGCAAGGCGGGAGAAGTGGTGAGCCGAGATGATGAGGGCGAACTGTGGCACAGGAGATTGGGCCACCTTCACCATGGAGCTTTGAAGATTCTGCAGCAGATTTCTACTGGGCTTCCTAAGGGCACCCTTGCGCAGTCAGATCAGTGCAAGGGGTGTACTTTAGGGAAGTATGTGAAAGCCACCTTCACGAGAAGGATAGTCGCGCCACGACGATCCTTGAGAGAGTTCACACAGACGTGTGTGTTCCTTTCTCAGTTGCTTCGACAGCAAAGCACAGGTATTATGTGATCTTTGTTGATGATTTCTCTCGAAAGTGCTGGATCTTCTTCATGTCGAAGAAGAGCGATACATTCGCGAAGTTCTGTGAGTTTAAAGCACTGGTCGAGAAGGAGTCGGGAAAGAAGGTGATTGCTCTAAGGAGTGATAACGGTGGTGAATTCATCTCGGCTGAATTCAAGGAGTTCTGCAGCGCAGAAGGGATTCGGAGAGAGCTCATCGCACCCTATAACCCACAGCAGAACGGGGTGGCTGAGCGGAAGAACAGAACGATCGTGGGTGCTGCACGGGCGATGTTGCATGATCAGGGCCTACCCCTTCACTTGTGGGGTGAGGCATGCAATACAGCAGTGTATGTGCAGAACCGTTGTCCTCACAAGGTTCTTGGCATGAGTACACCGGAGGAGGCTTATTCTGGCAAGAGGCCCGATATTTCCCATTTGCGGATTTTTGGTTCTCCTGTCTACATGCATGTGACGAAGGATGCGAGAAGGAAGCTGGATCCAACTGCTGAGGTTGGAATATTTGTGGGGTACACTGATACACCTCACAACTATCGGGTGTATTTTTTAGACAGTCGAAAGACTGTTGTGCGACGGGATATAAAATTTCAGGAGGAGAAAGCCATGCGGTGTTCGCTTGAGAGGGAGCTACACTTGCATGCAGATGAGGAGCTGTTAGTTCCTAAGGAGGAGCTTCCGGATGTGGATCAGCCACAAGAGGAGGTTCAGGAAGTGGAAGAAACCACCCAGGCAGCGCCAACCATCAGAGGGCGCATGCGCACTACAGAAGCTGAGCGACTGGCTCGGGATGCAGAGAAGGTTGTAGGACCACCTCCAGCACAGCGCAGACAGAGACAGTCACCGGATCGGTACACTGGATACATGGCTCTTATGAGTCAATGTGTTGTGACAGAGCCATCCTCTTTTGAGGAAGCTGTGGAGGAACCCGCATGGGTTGATGCCATGATCGAAGAATATGATTCGATCATCGGGAACAGTGCATGGGAGATTGTCCCAAGACCGGTTGGGAAATCAGTTGTAGGTTCGCGATGGATCTACAAGGTGAAGCAGGCGGCTGACGGGAGTGTGGAGAAGTACAAGGCGAGATTTGTCGCTCGTGGCTTCTCACGGATCGAGGGGATTGACTATGAGGAGACTTTTGCACCTGTCGCAAGGTACTCTTCCATACGGACGATCCTTGCTCTCTCAGCGCAGATGGGGTGGCACATTCATCAGATGGATGTGAAGACTGCGTTCCTCGATGGAGTTATTGAGGAAGAGGTGTACATAAACGGCTTTGAAAGTGAAGTCTTTCGTGATGAGTCATTATGTGCCGACTCAAGAGCACGTATGGGCTGGAAGCAACACCTCGTTGCGTGCACTTTCGGATGAGAACGACTACTTCCGGGCTTGGATTCTCCAAGAGTGGGGGCGGATCCAAACTGTGCCGGATTGTGTTGGAGGAAGGCATTGATCATGCACGTGCGTATGGAGTGATCGATTTTGGCTTGCGATAAATGATTGATACTTTCATGAGGAGGATCTTGCCTGGAGTTTGAGATGAAGGACACAGACATCCTTCATTATTTCCTGGGATTGGAGATCTGGCAGCGCAGTGGAGGACTGTTTGTTTCTCCGGGCAAGTATGCCCGGGAGATTCTAGAGAGGTTCAACATGCAGGGCTGCAAGCCTGTTGATACCCCTCTTCCTGGAGGATGGAGGAAGGGAGATGCTACTTCGGAGGAGGTAGTGGATGCCACTGTCTATCGACAGTTGGTGGGGTCGTTGATGTATTTGGTCAATACTCGACCCGATATATGCTATGCGGTTAACCAGCTTTCGCAAGCTATGGTTAAGCCTACCAAGCTCTTTTGGAAGGCGGGCAAGCATGTATTGCGCTATATCAGAGGCACATCGGGATATGGTTCATGGTACAGACAGGAGGATGAGTTGAGGCAGCAGTGTTTCAGGCATCGGTACCATCACATCAGAGATTGTGTTCAGCGGAGGATTATGATGCTTTCATATGTTCCCACGGAGGATAAGGATGCGTCTGACGAGAGGTGCTCACCGAACAAGTTCGGAATTCTGGGTGAGGATAGGATTCTGGTGTCACAAGAAATTGCGAGGGAGTGTTGAGAATGCAACAAGATGATGGAGCTTAGTGAAATGAAGTCGCCTTCACTAAGTGGGCCCGCAGGCAAATTCTGGCGCAAAGTCTATTTTTAGACTATGTCTATTTTTAGACATACGGAACATAATTTGAGAATTCTACTTGGAGATTCTTGATGGATGCGACATGTCGGTAAAAATAGATGAGACCCTATTTTTTAGGACCCAGGCTATTTTTAGACTGATCTCCTAAAAATATGGAAGTCAAATATTATTTACCCTTAATAATATTTTGACTATAAGCAACAGTTTACTCTCTTGGCGCACTTCAGTTTGAGTCATGGAGGTGGCTCATGCAACTGACACAAGGAATCACGTGGTTCCTAGGGTTTGATGGCATCTTGCATGGTTGGCTTCAGTTAGACTTCAGTGGCAGGAGTTTTGGAGGAGTTAACGGGACAAGTAGTGGAGTTGTGTTATGTTTGTTTTAGTTGAACTAGTTGGGATTAGTTAACTAACTAATCAACTAGATATGAGTGGAGTAAATTAAATAATATTTAATTTACTAAATATTAACTCATTAGTCAACTCAAGAACACTTCAGTTCACTACAGTGCATGATCAGTTCAGTGGAGACCAGTGGAAGAGGTAGATGAAAGGGTGAGTAAAGCTATCGGTTGGTAGATTTGTTTTGCATGAGATTTGCATTACACTTGGAGGAATTGTCCATGACAATTACGCAATCAAGGGAAAGGGATTCGAACCTTGAACCTCTTCATATACAGGCCATGATTGCGCAATAGAGGCAAGGCAATTGGCGGGGAGTTTTGAACCTCAGACTTGTTCAAAACTGAGTCAGATTGTGAGTAACTTCATGAGAGAGTACTGAGTACTTGTGAGGAGTATTGTACTTGTTGGTTACTTGATTTCTCCATTATAATATACACAATAGCTGCGGGGTTTTCAGCTATAGGCTTTCCCCATACATACTGAGTTAATGTGTGATTGAATTGATGTGAGATAGCTTCTGTTATTTCCGCATGTGACAATTAATTGTAGAAGAAGGTTATGTGTTATGTATGCAATTCGAAATTGATATATGACCAGGTTAATCTTCAGTGAATAAGTGATTTATTCAGCTAATTTCTACAATATGTGTTAATAACTATTGTGGGACCCGAACGTTCAATTAATTGTTAACATATATATGCAATTGTTATGGATTAACCAAAGTTGAACTTGGTATGAGTTAAGCAGATTAAAGATTTCTTTGTGATAATACATGTTATGTAGTTCAAATTAAAGTATGAACTGGGGTGTTGATATGTCGGACTTTAAGACTATTTATATCCATATATGTGCGGTTGCGAAGATATGTTTGGGTACATTGAATATTGTATGCGTGGGAGCCACAAGAGTCCAACGTAACACAAAACTCTTGTTCTTAGATTTAAATGGTGTTAACATTATAAGCTTAAGGTTGGTCATTGAGTAAGTGATTTGGAACCAATTATTTCATAAGTATTTAATACTATGATGAAAGATTAATCTCCATTTATATGCCAAAGCATTATAGATCCGAAGGATTTCAAGTCGGGTTTTTAAGTGAAGTCAAATTAAGAGTTATAACCACAGGACTTTAATAAAAGAGCATATTATATGCTTCGTGGGGTTTTATAACCACCAGACCTATAGACAGAAATCTTCCGCATAGTTTTATAATTGCCAGAGTGTGAGTTAAATTGACTCAGATGTGTAATCTGAGGAATGTGGTATGAAACATAGAAAAGAGTTAAGCCTCCACATTCATTTAATTTTCCAGCAGATAATAAGAAGAAGCTGCATTTTTATATACAATGAGAGTTATTTGGGGGATACATTTGTAAAGCAGGTATATATACAGTAGATACATAATTGCAGTGAACAAGAGAGTATGCAGAACTATTACATGACAACAGCTTCCAGATTTAAAACATTAATGCATGCACAGTGAACTTGGAGAATGTGGGTCTAACAGAGGTAAATAGAGATTGCATATTTGAAGAGGTGTTCAGTGAAGGGATTCAGAATTGCAGAATCAAAATGTGAAATGCACAGGAATGAAAATGTGAGTTTGTTACTCTACAGCAGCAAAAAATTCAAGCTTACAGTGAGCCAAAAACTGAATGGGCTGAATGGAAATACTTGTTGTAACTGAAAATGTAAATGTTTTAATTGACTATATATTGTTTGTGATGAAAAGGCAAGTCTCCGATAGGCAAACAAAACTCCATTGTAATATTGAAATTTGTACATATTGTTATATTTTCTTTGAATGAGCTGGATAAAGGAATGAGAAGGCAGAAGTCAAAGAGTCATGGTTGTTCACTCCAAATTCTCTGTAGAATACAAACAGTCAAGAGGTGAACTCTATAAATGATATCTCATAGATATGCATAGAGAGGTTAGAGAATGTAGAATTGAGGCAGAGAAGATAAGAAGAAGGAGGAGCAGATAGAGAATCTGTGAAGAGTCAGAGATGATATAAGACGGATAAGAAAGCTGGAGGACAACAGTGAAGAAGGAACATAATAGAGTTGATATCCAAGGTAAATCAAAATTTGATTTTTTGAAAGAGTGAGGAAGTTGGAGCTTCCATATCAAGTTGTAACTTGATAGATTTCAGTTGTAACTGGTAGAGATGGAGCCTCTACGTAGGTGCAGAACTGCGAGAAGAATAGTGGGGTTGGAGCTAGAGACAGGTGCCAGCTTGCGGGGTGAGGTAGAATATGGTTGTTCCTTAAATCGGTGGTGAGAGGGAGTTGGAGCTTGCCTTTGCATCACAACAATAATAAGATGTGGTTTTCTCCCTTATGGGTTTCCACTTATATCTGTTGTCTATATGCATGATGATTATGTGTTGATACTTTGTATTTATTCTACTTAATACCTGTCGCTCATTTATTAATATTGTTGTTCCATTGAATATTAAGTTGATCTCAAAATGATTATGTGAATGAGTATAAAAGAAATTTTAATAAGAACATGACTGCATTAAACTGATTCACACCCCCCCCCCCTCTCAGTTTAACCAAGGGTCCAACACAAAGTCCTTCCTTTGGCTTCTTTTTTCCTATAATTGAGCAACTCCCCAAAGGATAAGGCCTCCCTTCCACCTTATGGGGGATCCCAAACCACCTCCTCCTCTCCTATAAATACATCCTTCTCACATAGTTTCAGCTAGCTGAACAATCCTTACTATAGCTGGTGTAAAGAAGAAGGCAGAGATGAATCCATTGTCGAGAGAGAGTTTAGGCCCATTTCCTCACCAAGTCCAATCCCTGACGAATGCTTGAGACGCGCTTGACTGGACCCGTCGAAGGATGTTGCAATGTCAAGGATTTAAGGTTGTAAACTTCTTTTCTCTATCATTAATACAAGACTAGGTTTTTGGTTCCAATTTTGTGTTTGATAATATGCAAAATGTTTGATTCTCCTTGACCAATCGAATAGCTGTGAATGAAAATATGTTTTCGTATGCTGTCACAGTTCAATTTATCGTTGCGCAAGTACACGTATATTACCACTGAAATACCGCGACGTGTGAAGACAAAGATCAGCGAATTGCTGCTGCAAATGACAACAAGAGCGTTGGACCAAGGTAGGCCATCTATCCCAACTCATTTTCATTTATAAGCTAGAAGTCCAAAAGTCCAACTTTTTCCCTTGTTGCTAGACCCAACCTAGGGCTAGAGGGATCGCCTCTATTCGTAGAGGGGATTTACCTTCTCAAAAAGTTGGCGACCATACTCAGGATCAATGTGTTTTTCGTCACTCGTTGTTCGTCTAGTGTTTTGATTATCGATTCGACTTTGGTCATATTACTACTTTTCTGCTTTGTTTTTCCTGTTTGACTGTTTTCAACCATCATATTTAGTCTTAGAGTGTCAAGTCTAGCCTCTTCTTAGTGGTTTTTTATTTTTTCCATAGTTTTCAAGCTCGACGTTGTTGTTGCTTGAAAAGTTGTGATGAATGGTGCTTTTTACCTTTGTCACGGGCGCGATAACCTTTTTTTAGCGTGGATTATAGCTAGACAGATGCGCCGAATCCTGTAGGTTAAAATTTTATCCTTTTCCCTGAGTTTTGTCAATTTTTCTTGCCTCTGGGTTGAATTTTAATCTTTCAGTTGGTCTACTGGAATTGATTTGACTCTCTTGTATCGTTATTCTTAGATGTTTGTCCCTCATATGATTAGTGGAGTTTGTCATCCTAGGGTTTCTAGGTGCCTCATGCCGCTTGTTCGGCTCTCTCCTCTCTGAACCTTCTGAGTTGAGTTTGAGTTAGTTTGATAATTATTGTTTCAGTTTGTTGACTTATTTTTTTAGCTTTTATTTCGGTTCTACATGTCATTGGGTTGTTGAATGATCATCTTGGATTTCTTTTAGCTCTCCATCTGTCACCTTCAGCATAGATTACATTTCTCATTGAATCGTTTTTAAAACCATCTTTTTCTTGAAGGAGTGAATCATTGTTTTGAGTGTGTTTGATTTTCGTGTTAAATTGATCCCTTTTCTTTAGGTTTTTTCACTTCGAATTGCTCAAAAATAGTCTCTATTTTTTCATTTAGTGCAATAGTGCATTTTTCTTCTCATTCATCTAAAAGGACAAAATTAGCATTCTTTCTATTAGCTTGAAAATGAAAAATGTTCTTTTGCATTAGTATCTTTTTGTGAACAAGGAAAGAGCTTTTCGTTTTCTTCTTTGGTTGTCTTAGATGCATTAAGGGAAATTTCCTCTTGTGTTCGATTGATTGCTGCTTTGTTATGAATTACTATCCCTCTCTTAGCTAGATGTTCATTGAATGGGAATGATTTTATTTTGCATATAGTTGTGCATTAAGGATTCGAGATTACATTTGGTAAGGGCTTGAAATTGCAACAATAATTCAAGATCAAATTTAAAATGAATTTAATCAACCTAAGGAAGCATTGAAACCTAACGCATACATTTAGAGGTCTAGGTTAGTGATGTGTTCCGGTGTTGTTAAACCTAGTAGCTATCGTTCTCCATCTGGCATTAGACAGCACTAGCACATACTTGTGCTCCCCGTACCATCGAGTATATAAAGGGATACCCTCATAGGTTGCAATCCTTTATCCATAGGAAGCCAAGTCTGTCACCCTGTAACCGTGATGCACCGAACACAGCATTCAGGGAGACTGCCTGCACGTATGTTAAGTCCTTGGTCATTTCTCTTTCATTTGATCACCAAGGTGTTCATGGAAACTTGGTACATCCTCTTGCTTAGATTTTCCGAGTAGTCATTTTGGTCTTTTTGTGACTCTCTAAAATTGAAAAGATCATCGAGCACTTTTCCTTTTGCGCTCGTTCAACTTGAAACTGACTAGAGCCACCTTTTGCCTATTTCTCGACTCTTAAAATATGAAAAGGAAGAGTTTTGTTTCAATGTCATAAAATCAGTTGCCTACGATCACATAACCATTAAATATATTTTCTTGGCTTGTTCTTAGGTAATTCCTTAGTATTTTATCTTGAAGCCTCGAATTGGTCATCTCGGTTCTCTCCTATTTTGAGACAAATTCACGGTGGTAGAACCACCAGTTTCATCGTCGTCTTCATTACCCCCTAGTGGTGATCCTTCTCCTGAAGTTTCTTCAGGAGCATCTCAGCCCACTAGGTATATCTAATTCTGGCAGTCTATTCTTACGAGTATCTTACCTCTTGCTACCCGATCACCTCTTGAGGAGCCATTTGATATCAATTAGCTACCTCAGGATGCTTGGTCTGGTTTTGGAAACGAGGAAGAGTTCCCTCCTCTTACTTTAGAACCATATTTACTTTCCATTGCTCATCACCTTTTTGACGATAACATGGCTTCATCCAACATGGATTATTTGAGTCCCATTAGTAGTGAAGCGATTTATGTTTCTACAGGAGATTATCAACTCCCTCCGGAGAGTTCTCCTTATGTCTCAGGTCAACCTTCCTCACAGTCGACATCTCTCCCAGCCGGTTATCGTACATTGGGTCATATCATTTATGGTGTTGCATCATTGTATTAGAACTCGATATGGTCAGGTACATTGACTCCCTCACGGAGCTCGTCTATCACCGTATCAGGGGCAGCACCTTCGACTCCCATGATGTCGACGATTGTTACCTCTGTCCCAGTCTGTGCGGCTTCATCTGCACCGGATGTTAGTACAACTCAGTGGTTGTCATCGTCTTCTGCTGTTCATAGGTTGATTTTTATCACTCCCACAATACCCGTTAGACCCACCATGAGTGGATCACAGCCTCACGTTTCAGAAATCCAACCTACTGGTAGTGCGCCCATCGCTTCTACTTCATTTCTTGGAGGTTTGAAATTCGATCAGTACATGTTGGCCATTCAGCAGCAGAATTACACCCCTCAGGGTTTTCAGCAGCCGCAAACTTCTATTAATCCTCCACATCATTATGACGAGTACGGAAATCCCATCTATTTGCCTCCAATTGACCCCAATCAGTTCACATACATACTGGGACAACCCTTTCAGGGACAACCGTATGGTCCACAGGCATAACCTTATGGTCCGCAAGGACAACCCTTTCAGGGACAACCTTCGGTCCAACAAGGACAACCCTACAGTCTTGTTGGTCAACCTTATGTTCAACAGAGAGCATCTTGTGTTCCCTGGGGGAAATTTTATCCATCACATGGACAACCTTTTGTGCGACAGCACCAGCCTTACATTCAACAAGGCCCAAATTTTTTACAACAAGGTTAACCCTCTATTTCTCAGCCGGTTCAGCCTGGTTTCCAAGGGTAACCTGGCTCATCCCAACCATCGGGCAAACCTCTTCCACAAGGGAAACCTGGTGGCCCTCAGTATCTAGGCCAACCTGCTCCGTAGGGACAACCTGTCCAACCACAACATCCGGGTCAACCTGCACCCAAGGGGCATCCCACTCAGCCTCAGGGTGCCACTTACATTCCTCAAGGTCAATCTCAGGTGGTATATAGTGTACCCCAAGGCATTGCTTACGTTCCTCAAGGTCAAACTCAAATGTTATATAACACACCTCGAGGCATTGCTTACATTTCGCAACAAAATCCATATTTTTCTCAAACAGGACCTCAGTGGTTCGCTCAGAATCAATATCCTGGTCCTCAACCGGTGTATGGGCCGAATTATCAAGCTTATAACCCCTATGGAACAAATCCTCCAGGACAGAACATATGGGGGAAAAACATCTCCCCCAACCTGGTTGGAATCATAATACTGGTCTTTATCAAAGGCCTGCAATGCCTTTCAATCCGCAATTTCCTTTTCTCGCTATGGTGGAACTACCCGATGTGTCGAAGTTGACGAACGATCCTATCCTTCATAATCCATATTGGCCTCCAGTTCTGACTAAAATTCCTGGCGATTGTCACAAATTTGAAGGCAAGTCCAGAGAACACCCCCAAGCACATGTTATGACATACCATCTTGGTGCTCCACTAACTCTTTGATGGAAGATTCCATTCAACTCTGTCTTTTCCAAAGGACTCTCATTGGTGCTGCTGCCAAGTGGTACATTGAACTCTCCCGCAGCATCTTCCAAGATTTCAACTCTCTAGCCATGGAATTTCTCGTGCACTTTCAGTTACCAGTTCGATATGAAACTGGGACGCACCTCCTCACATCCTTGAAACAAGATTGAGCCACCCATATCTCTGATCATATTCATGAATGGAGGCGACGCCATCATTTGATCAAGTTTGAGATTCCTGATCAACTTCTAACTGACTGGTTCACTACCTCTTTCGTTGCTCCGATTGTTAAGGAAATTTCTATGGGGGCATTTGTTACTGAGGAACAAGCCATCACTCATGCCCATTACCTTGATCTCATGTAATCTCAGTCGGACACATTGTACGAACTCTTGCCTGATGCCCCATGACTTGGAACTTCCAAAGCACCGGCGACGCCATCTGTCAACGGTATCATTGGTTTTGTGTCCCAGACTTCTCGGAAGTCTTCCCCAAATTCTGCGAAGAAAAAATCTACTCCTTCCACTAATACTGCTTCTCAGCCACCTCTGAATTCTGGTAAAACCACAGAAGTGAATGTCGTCTAGTCCAATCCGGTGGATAAAAATTCGAAGGATAAAAAGAAGGGTAAAGGTAAGGCCAAAGCCGATACCCCAAAACAAGATTCTTAGAAATCTCGTGTTGATGATGGTTCACAATGTAAACCGAAGTATCATTGTCTGATTTGTGACGAAGAGCATTACACCAAGGACTGTCCATGACAGTATGAGGTGAGTCAACTACTCAAGGGCACCCAAGGCACTCCGGATATTCTTAAGGAACCTTTCCCATCACAACAAACTTAGTTGGTGGAGCAACCTCAATCCTTTGCCCCATTTGGCTCTCAGGTTTTCATGATGAATGGTCCTTCATCCATCTCTATTTCTACCCGATCGAAAGATTATAGCGAACCATGTTAGACAACAGGGAAGGAAGTTGCTGATGGTTCTCCTCCCCCACCTACTTTTGGCCCTCTTCAGATCAAAAGGTCCAGTACTTAGCCCGTTGTATAGCCACCTTCTAATGGTATAATCCGCAAGTCTTCCTACTATTCTAATGCTTGTGCTGCTCAACATTACAGTATTTTTGAGGATTTGGATCAAGCATCATCTGCTATGTTTGCATTGGAAGTAATTCAGAGTTGTCCGTCACAATGAAAGGTTTTGTTATCTGCCATCGGAGGGATTGATCCCCCCGACTCTAGCCTTATCACTTTAGATTTGGAAAATTTCGTCCCACATCTCCCTCACTAGCTTGCACTGATCATTCAAGTTGGGATTAATGGAAAGAATATCCATTGAGTAGTCATGGATGAGGGTGCATCTATGTGCGTCATGTCTTCTGCCTGCTGGAAATCCATGGGTTTTCCCGCCCTCAATTCATCTCCAAACGCTTTAGAAGCCTTTGACGGAAGAGAATCTCACCCTCTTTTTGTTCTCGCTACTTTACCTATTACATTAGAATGGAAAATAGTTAATGTTGAGGTTGAAGTCGTTGACGCCAAGATCAATTACAATCTTCTCCTCGATTGCAGTTGGACTTACGCCATGTTGTGCGTCCCGTCCACTCTCTTTCGTGTTCTTCGATTCTAACACGAAGGAAATATCATCACTGTCGATCAGTTGACCCTTTTCACTTCTTCGTCTTCTGAGAGCAACGTTCCATACGTAGATCGTATTCCTACGCCTTATGAGAGGATAGGACTAGGTCTTTTCAAAGATCCTGCCCTCATGGGTCTTTTTTCTCTTCCCCCACCCAACACTACTCAGGTCAACATGATATCCAAGTTTTCTGATCCCTCGATCATCCCTTCGCCTGAGAAGATTGATTTGTTTGGTGTCTTGATGCCGTTAAGCCCAATAGATTGATTATTGTGAACTTATTTTGGTTTCGGCTCCGCCTCCCTCTAATCATGATCCTTTGAGTGTGTCCCTTGACACGTATTCTCAATCCCCTTGGCTCGACACTTTGGATTCGACCGATCCCTTAAATGAGATATTTCCCACTAATTAATTCATCATGGAAAATATGTCACTTGAGGATCCTCCTTGGGATGATAGTCATCATCGTTCCTGTTTCATGCCTAGCCTTGGGGCCATGTCGACCTGTATTGAGAAGTTTTCTTCCCAAGTTGCTTCTCATCCGCTTCAAACGCCCATCCTGACACATGAAGTCTTTGCAGAGGGTAACTTGGGAAACATTACGGAAATGATGCCTATTGACATCTCCGTCAAACCGAGGGTTGTCAAGAACATCCACATTGGGGTGACCTATTAGCCTGATGAGATCGAGGTCTATACTAGTCTCTTCCATGAGTTTCACGATGTTTTCGCTTGGTCTTACAAAGAAATTCCCGGCATCGATCGGAGTATAATGGTGCATGAGATTCCTACTTATCCTGGTACGAAGCCTGTTCACCAACGTCTTCGTCCCGTGCACCCTAGAAAGGCAGTCACCATTAAGGGAGAAGTTGAAAAACTTCTTAAAGCTGGTTTCATTTATCTGATTCCCTTGACAAAATGGGTTTCTAATATTGTTCCCGTGGATAAAAAGCAGGTTACTATTCTTGTATGTTTAGATTACCATGATATCAATCTAGTTTTCCCTAAGGATAACTATCCCACTCCTTTTATTGACCAGATCATTGACGAATGTGCTGGGAGTAAGATGTTTTTTCTTATGGACGGGTTTTCTGGGTATAACCAGATCAATATTCTTCCAGCCGATCAACACAAGACCGCCTTTATCTGTCCTTGGGGTACCTTCACCTATAAGAAGCTTCCTTTTGGTCTCAATATTGCTGGGGCTACATTTCAAAGAGAAATGTCATACACTTTCCATGATATCAAGTGCATTATTTAGCCTTACCTAGATGACCTTCCAGCTTATTCTCCTAAGCGTAAAGACCACCCTGATCATCTCCGTCAAATATTTATTCTCTCTAGAAGCTATAACATTTAGCTCAATCTGCATAAGTGTGTCTTCTCTGTTGATTCCGGTAGACTCTTAGGGTTTATTGTCTCTAAATACGGAATTCATCTTGATCCCCTCAAAGTTGAAGCTATTCTCAATCTCCCCTCCCCTTCCTCTTTACATCAGTTGTAGATTCTGCAAGGGAAAGCTAATTTCCTATGACGTTTTATACCTAACTATGCTGAAGTGGACAAAGGCTTCATGCAATTACCTAAGAAAGGCGTCATGTTCCTCTGGGATGAGATCGCCTAAAAATCCTTCGATGCACTGAAGACATTGCATGTCAATTCTCCTCTGTTGCGTCCTCCCAATTATCATCATGACTAATCCCTCTATTTGGCTGCTGTGTTTAGCACTATCGCCATGGTTCTGGTGCAAGATGACGATGATGGTGACGAGAATTTAATTTATTACTTGAGCTGCAATATTTTTGATACCGAAACACGTTACGCAAATCTTGAGAAATTGGCATTGGATGTTGTTCAAACCATCCAACGTTTTCACCATTATATTATGTTATGCACAGTAACCATGATTTCTGATTGCAACCCTATGAATTACATATTTACTCATCAATTGCTGGGGGGGGGGGGGGGATACTCAAAGTGGATTTTTATCCTCCAAGAGTTCGATTTGGAAACGAATACTTCCAAATTTAAGAAATCACCGGTTTTTTCCGTTTTTATTTGCTCTCTCTTCCTCGATTTTGCTCCATATGAAGCCGAGGAACGCATCTCCCGACGATACCCTTTTTCCTCATTAGCACCCTCGATCCTTGGTACGTTGATATCATCGTATATATTCAGAATTATGTCTTCCGATTTGAGTGCTGAAGAAGGATGCACGTCGATGCATTTGTCATCATTCGCAACCTTATCGCATAGTCGCAGATGCTCTCTATTGCATCGTAGCCGATTCCGTTCTCTCGCCGTTGTTTGACTCTCGAGGAGGTTGAAAAAGTACTCAATGATCGACACCATAGCACCTATGGCGGTCACATGTTCGATACATCGCACAAAAGATTCTTTGTGCTAGATATTTCTAGCCTACCATCTTAAAATTGCATTTTTTTTGTCCGCAAGTGTCAAGGTCGTTTCGATTTACCAAGACAAGATGCGGGCCACCGCTCACTTCCATCCCGTCACCGTTGGTCCTTTTGTGAAGTGGGGGCATATATTTTATGACATGTAACCCTCACTCGGTTAGGCATGTTTATAATATCGTAGTCGTTGACCACTTCACCAAATGGCCGAAGAAATGCCTACACTTACAACTAACTATAAGACAATCGCACAATTCCTGTTTAATCATGTCATTACTAGGTTTCCGTGTCCCCAAGCTATCATACTCGATCATGGTTCTCATTTTCTTCATTACATGATGGTCGAGGTGCTAACTTCCAAGTTGGGTCTACGTCATGACAACTCAATGCCGTATTATCCTCAGGCCAATGGCTAGGATGAAGCCATGGACAAGGTTATATTCACTATGCTTCAACATACAATTGGGATTCACAAGTCCAACTGGAATCTCATGTTGTTTTCAACTCTCTGTTCTTACCAAAACTCGGTGAAGGATGCGACCGAATTCACTCCATTCCAACTTGTCTATGGTTTGGAAGCTACCCTTCTAATTGAATGTGAAATCCCTTCTCTCAAGAAAGTTTTTGAATTGTTGCCTAATACTTCGCCAGAAGAAGAGTGTCTTCTATATTTAGAGAGGCTTGATCAAACTTGCCACTTTGCTCCTATTCTCATAGAAGAACAGAAAAAGCGGGTCAAAGCTCATTTTGACCAGTCAGTTTCCCCTCGTTCCTTTGTAGAAGGAGACCTCATCCTCTTGTATGACCAAGTTCATGATAAGCTGGGGGTAGGAAAATTCCAACCCATGTGGCATGGGCCCTATATCGTTAAGTGCGTTTTGCAAAACAGGGCTTATGAGCTAATCGATTATGAAGGTTATCCTTTGGATTAGCCCAGAAATGGGTTGTATCTCAAAAAATACTATGCATGAGTTCCTTGTGCATGTTCTTTTATACATAGGTGTTTTTAATTTTTGTACATTCTTTGGCTTGGTGTGATTTGCGAGCATTTTTCCTGCTTATTGTGTCGTTGCTTATTGTTAAGATGTCTGTTACTCCTTATGTCGGTTTTGCGGATGGTGCCTCCCATAGTACCCAGAACCTATCCTCTGTAGCCTAGGTGATTTATAATCCTAATGGTGAGTTGATAGACTTTCAAGGTATTTGTCTAGGATGAACCACAAACAATGTTGCTGAATATAGTGCCATCATTGAACTCTTAACTAAGGCCATTTCTCTTGACATTCATGCATTACTTGTTAACTTAGACTCTCAGCTTGTTGTTCTTCAGCTTAATGGGAATTATTCTATTAGAAATCCTCAAATATTAAGCTTGTATTTGTGTGTTCATTTATTATAAAGGAATTTTGATTACATCACATATTAGCATATTTCTAGACAGATGAATGTGTTAACTGATATAGTAGCCAATATTGTATTAGATAGACATTTTTGTAATTTGTAAAACATCATCATCACATAATAAGATTCATACAGGAAAATAAGCACACACACACACACACACACACACACACACACACACACATATATATTGAGTGTTTTTATCCACGTGCATCATAAGTTCAAAAAATATGTATGTTTTGGTTACATCCTGAGACATCATGTCTCTAAAAAAATATGCAGAAATAAAATCCTAGGTGTCTAGTCGGCATGATGCTTATGGTTACATGTCACTGCCCGCACAGGCCACCTCAATAAGTGATGAACACGATTTGACACCCCCGCAGTGTGCCTCTGGTATCGCGAGGAACATCATCAAATATCACATAGTATGGGATTGTACTAGTGAGTCCCTCCAGGTTGCGTGCGATTTCCTCCTCCTCATTTCCCTCACCATGAGGGGCCACATCAAAATAACGAGGAACCCTCCATGCTATTAGAGACATTCCTACAGGTCTTTTGGGGCCAACATCTGAAAATACATGGATTAACATCGGAACATATATATAATAAAAAAAATCATAATACTCATAAAAATAAAAAAATGAGTCTTACCCAATACTTCATCCCAATCTTCTCCTGCTGGGAGTGGGAGGTCTAGATCACCCGTAAATTCCATGCTAGAATAGGGCTAGTCCTCCATGACAATCAATTTTCGCGGAGCCAGTCAAAGAATTCCTGTCTCCAGGACATCTGTTGACAACCTCCTAATCTAGGCATCAAAGCTGCCCAATGGACCATCCGTGACTCTTGGGATGGTGGTGTCAGAACTACCACTTGCTAGCGTTGAAAGATTGGTAACCGTTCTAGGATGAATGGTACAAAGATGGACCCATAACCGAACTGTTCCAGCTTGCTGTTCTTGCATTTTGTCAATTGGCGTTTCATATTGATCATTACTGCCTCTACCCAGTTGTAGAGAGTTGGTGCCATGCAATCTACGACAAGTAGTAACTGTTTTTTTGTGGCTTCATGTGGAGCTTGAGATCTAGTAGCTCACATGATGGTGTGAAAAACTACTTTTAGTGCCAAATAAGGGATGGTTTGGATATCCACCTTCCCCCTCTTGGATCCTTTCCTTGCCCCTCGACAAACTCTGTCGAGGACCATGCTCATGTTTTCCATCATGGGCCGGGTACCTGTCGGGATTGGTACTTCCCCCCTCCATGATAATCCAGTTATGAAGTAAACATCCGATACCTCAATCTCTAGTTCCGAATCATGAATTATGAATCTTTCCCAATCAATTTCCCATACACTGATCATATACTGTAATAGCTCTGTTTGAGCTCAGAGAAATGGTGCCATGAATAATTTTTTAAGCTCGCAGTCCCTAAGAACATCCATGCATCTTACATTTCCCAAGGCTTGCTCATCTTCTTCACCATGTTCTCTTTCCTTCCATTCGATCACCATTTTTCTTTCACACACCTGCAAAAACATCAATGGGGCTTTCATTAGTCAAATTATTAAATCTTGAGAGGTTTAAAATGAGTCAATTGGTTGGATTCATAAGAAAAATTGTGGCCGCAGTTGGCATGCCCCCATTTGGATTCAAGGTGGACTGGCACGTGTCCGTGCCCAGAACCTGCGCCAACTGTCGCACCCTAAATTAAACACAAATCCCCCATAAATCTGAAAAAATGGATTGCATACAATGAAAATTACATCAAAATGTAGGCAAGGACACGAGCTCTCACCTGGAAAAGATGGATTCGCAATTGCCTCCTTGATTGTCCGTTGTTAGCTCCGCAAAATCACAGTGAAAAAAGGGTAAAAATTCTCACAAGAGGTAAAAGTGAAAAGTAATTAATTTTACTAATTTTTCCATTTTATAAACTTTCTAGAACCCTAATTAGGTTTTTGAGAATATTTTTTGATTATTTTAATATTTTATCTCAAAAAATGGGTTTTACGTGCGTTTCTTGTGCAGCAACAGGTCCTCAACATGATGGTGATGAAGTGATGAGTTGTATTTTATTAATTTTTCAGACTCGGTAAAAACACAAAAAAATTCAACCCCTGGAGTCATCTTTCAGCCCTTTTCTGACTCTCGAAAATTGAAAAGATTTTTGAGACTCTTGTCGTTTTGAACTCGTTAAAGGCTGCAAAACGACATCTACCCAGTAGAAATTTACCCCTTTTTTGGGCTGGGATAGATTATTTACGAAAAAGGAATAGCTTAGCCTATCGCGACTAAGAGGTTCTCTCAGATATTGTTTTCTACCTTTTGGGATTTGTGAGACTACGTATGAAAAGGGACCTGTAGGAGTTTTCCTTTTCGCTTCTTTTCAAACTTTCTAAACATGAAAAGATGTCGATTTATTCCTTTTTCAGAATCATTAAAACTTGCATGACATCGGAAATCGTCACCATGACGTAACCGAGTTCCTCCTTCCTAGGGCTTGTAAAATTTACTAGGATGGATTTGTCCAAAGGACGAACTTTTATGACAAGCATATGCTATCCTCTTCAAGCTTGTTTCCAAAAACAATTGGGGTACTCACTAGAAATGGTGGGGGTAAATGGAACAAGTTCTCAGTCGTGTCGGAAGTATGTCGCTCTTGAACATGACACTTGTCTGCAATTCGTGTCGGGTTGGGGATATCCCATTTCGTCATTTTTTCCTCCATGGGTTCGGGTAATCTGCTTTTACCTCTCATCTGCTCTTTTCCACATCATCATGACCTTAGATCCCCTGATGTAAAATATTTCCAAATTCAAGAGTTGTGTCACCAGTATGTTCAAAGAAAAGTTTCATTTTGCAGATTTCAACCTCTGATCCTCTGTTTGGTCCTGATTCACTATCATCTTGTTCCTCTATCTCGTGTCGATGATGTGGGAAAAATTATGGCCCTCCTTCGACCAAGTCACTTTCTGTTGACTTCAACGCATTATCCAGGAAGCTGATTTAGAGACTTCGTTCTGGTACCTTGGTGCTTGCATGCCTTAATGGAAATTTCTTCGCATTCGATGACAGGTCCTCATCATTGGCCTTTGATCGAGTGATTTCAAAGATGTTCGACGCCAGCTCACTTTTCATATTCCATGAATTGTACGAGTTTTACCTTGAGAGCCATTGTCATTATTGGTGATTTCTCTCGCGCATGTTAACACCTTTCATCATTGACTAGTAATCAGGCGATTTTTTTGCATGTTCAACTTCAGCTCACTTATTCGCATGCTTGAACTTGTATTTGTTCGGGTCGAGATGGAGTGCAAGACCTTGTATTTTGTCTCATAAAATTCGGGTTGCGAGACAATTTGGTTCATCATGACTATACGCATGACTCTTTTGATTGGATGGTTGAAACCATACTTGAGTCTATTTATTGATCCTTCTTGTTGGATGACTGTGTCCATACCTCGGATCTTGTTTTTATATATACTCTATTATGGATGGCTATTCCCATGCCACATATTCATGTGTGAGAGATATCAATCGTACTTGTTCTTTCAGGTCTTCCAATGATGGTGTTTGGTTTGAGCACGTTCTCATAAATCATTTCACTCCTCCCTCTCTCTAGGACCTCATGCTTTAGGGGGCATCTGTTACACATTATTTTGTCACCGTCCCCACAATCCCCATACCAAACACTGGAGGACCATTTCATTGACTTTTTTGTATTTTCATACCTTGCAAAAGTGTCATTGTATCCCTTGGCATGTCAAGAACATTTCCTTTGTTGATCATTCCTGAAGCAGGCTCTCAAAAACATATGATTTTGGGTCAGCACTGGTAGGTAGTTATGGCCTTGTGCCCATAGAGAAATTAACACTGGGCATTGCGCCCATTGGCGCTCTATCTTAGTGGACTACTCATGTCGAGTTTTTTTTGGAAAAAAATTCAAAATAGAAACAAAGTTTCCATTCCCAACCACTTCATGAGCGGAGTCATCATGGTTTGTTCGACTGAATAACGTCGAAGTGATTCCTTTGGATTCTTGTTTCCTATAATTGAGAAACTCCCCAAAGGATAAGGTCTCCTTTCCACCTTATGGGGAATTCCAAACCACCTCCTCCTCTCCTATAAATACATCCTTCTCACATAGTTTCAGCTAGCTGAACATTCCTTACTAGAGCTAGTGTGAAGAAGAAGGTAAAGAGGAATCCATTTTTGAGAGAGAATTTAGGCCCATTGCCTCAACAAGTCTGATCCCCGACAAATGCTTGAGACACGCTTGACTGGACCAGTCGAAGGAGGGTGCAACGTCAAGGCTTTAAGGTTGTAAACTTATTTTCTCTATCACTAATACAAGACTAGGTTTTTGGTTCCAATTTGGTGTTTGATAATATGAAAAATGTTTGATTCTCCTTGACTAGTCAAATAGCTGTGAATGAAAATATGTTTTTGTATGATGTCACCATTCACTTGATCCTTGTGTAGGTACATGGATATTACCATTGATGACGTGTGAAGACAAATATCAGTGGATCGCGATTGCAAATGACAACAAGAGCATTGGACCAAGGTAGGCCATCTATCCCTACTCATTTTCATTTATAAGCTAGGAGTCTGAAAGTATAGCTTGTTCCCTTGTTGCTAGACCCACCCTAGGGCTAGAGGGATCACCTATGTCCATAGAGGGTATTTACCTACTTAACAATGCCATACAAATGAATGAATAATTCCACCATCTATTCGTCCATCGCCAGACTTTTATCCTACGCAAATGATTTTAATACCTTAAACACCTCCTCTGAATTCGCTTCCCTGTATATAGTGTCATTTTGTGCATCATTAAACATGCAGGGGAAATCCTCCATTGTCTATAACTCATCGTCAATATATAGTGTCTCCAAAAATTCGTACAACCTCCGTCTGGATATCCATTGTGGAGTGTACCGAAAGACAAAAAGAAATTTTAATCTCCCATATATTATTTCTTTTCCAAAGCTGATTTGCGAAATTGTGAAAATATTTAGTGTTTTGGTTACCCTCATGTAGCCAAATTTATCGTCTCTTTAGTCGCCATGTTTATTCCTGTATCAGTAGGATCTGTCTCTTTCTACCCTACAATTTTTTTAGTTTTTCCCATTTTTCAATCAGGTATTCTAGTGTATCAAGTAAATGAATGGCCACCCCAATCTCCTAAATAATGCCATATAGTTCCTTAATTAGTCTCTTCTTTCTTTCCCATTCCCAAGTCCTTACTTTTCTTTTCAATCGATTTAGAGAATCCATCATGTGCTCCATGGGATAAATGGAAACGTTCTATGCCATAGAATTCCAATGTCCTAGTACCAATATTTTAAATTTCAGGTCTATCAACCAAGACCTATTAAACTTGAAAGGAACCCCCTGATAGGTATGTCCACTTGCCAATTCAGGGCAATATGGCGATGGTCGGAGATAAGGACATGTGCCACCTGGGAAGCAACAATGCCCATGTTCTCAAGAAGATTCCCATGGATCATGAACCAGCCTAGTATTTTCGCTATATATCCTGCACCAAAGCGTCCGTTATACCATGTGGGGCATATTTTGGAAGGGAAGATATCCTGAAGGTAATTATTATCAAAAATATCATTGAGGTAGTCCACCATGTGATCACTACAACTTCACAATCCCCAGTGTTCCTGCTCAGAAAGGGTGGCATTATAATCCCCTGCCAATACCAGAGAACCAATTTTTAGAATATCGCAGTCTGCCATGCGATGCCAAAAAGTGAGCTAGTTAGAATATAAAGCATATAGGTTGAGGAAGTATATGTGCACAAAGAGTCCACGGACATATCTAGACAGTTAAAATCCCAAGAAATAATTTGTAGGCCTTGAAATTTGCAAGAGGTGGATCCCAGAGTGCCACAAGGCCACATAATAACACGAGCGAGTCCACTACAAACATATGCCAATGTGGGAACATATCACCAAAGTATGAGTAAACCTGTTCAAAACAAGTCATGGTTTCTTGATAGAGAACTAAAAAAAGGAAACATGAGGAAATGAAATTTTTGAGGGATAAGAATTTCAAGTGGTCCCCCAAGCCACACAAATTGATGGAGATAAAATTCATAAAGGGCACCCTTTATCAGGTGAGAGTGCTCTAAGAACCTGTTTGTAAACAATAGTGATGAGCACCTCGGGAAGATTCTCCATTCCAAGGGAGAAAGAGATCAACCATTTTTTACCCTGACCATTACAACTACCCTTTCATCGAGTCATCACATTCTTGGCATATTGTGTGCTAATGGAGATGGGAGGAGAAAGAGTCGGCCTCCGGTGAATGGGAATAGGAGCCAAGTCCATGGCCAGGTTGTGGAGAAGAAACCCCAAATTTCTACTTACCGATTTATGGGGTGACAGAGGCTCTGTGAGCCGGTCTAGGGAAGTTGGAGTCTATAGTGTTGGACACCTAATCCTATAAGGTTTGGTGCAGAAGGAAAAGAGTCAAAGGAGTCCAGGTGAGCTTGGAATGTGGAATCCAAGAGTCACACATAATTTACTATAAATGTATATCATTGTGAATAATATGAGAACACACCCTTATATTTCCTATTCTTGTGTGTTTACCATGTTTGTGTTTGACATGGTATCAAAGCTGCAGGTGTACTCCTATTCCTTCCCTACCAAATTATTGTGAGTCAGTGTGTTCTAAACAACTCCATTTTTAGTCTTTTTTCCCTTGTGTTAACTCCCTCACTTTCTACCTATTCTACAGAACTCACATTCTCTATTGGAGAATAAAATATTTTCCACTTGAGGATAGCTGAACATAATGTACTGGTGTTGGGTCTCTATACCCACAATTGAACTGCATTTGCGCTCCCCTCCACAACATAAACTACCCACTACCTCCATCTTACTGTGTGGCCCTGCCATATATAATGATCAACCCTCTTGGTAATGATTCCTCCAGTGCTGGCTCCATCCCCTCACACCACATCATACCTCCCATAGTCGACTGCACAGTTGGTGCCCCTCCACCCATTGCAAAATCAGTCTACTCCCGAAGTGTCCATCCTCCTATACACCTTGCACAATGACCATACTTAGTCTGGCTCCGGTCCCCAACACACCTAATCTGTCTCTGTGGTAAAGGTCCTCGCTCCTGCTCGATTCCTTTTCTGAATCTCATATCGTTGTTTTCCCTCAGTTACTTCTTCCTGGTGTTTCAAGTGATTTCATCGTTGGATGAAGCAGAGGAGTCATGGTGGATGAGGTAGAGGAGCTGTGGTCTAATATTTGACGATCTTCCTAGGAATGAAGAGCAGTATATTAAGCGATCCTAGGAATGAAGAGCAGCGTATTAAGCGGTGAGTCATGGAGTCATATTTCATGAAGTTATTAAAGGGTGTGTATATAAACCTTGAGTTTTTTTAAAGAGGATGTATGGTTTTGAAGACCGGTATTATATGAGTAGTGATGCCATGTTTCATTAAGTTATTAAAGTGTGCATATATAACTATTGAGTTTTAAAGAGGACGTATGGTGGCATATTTCATGACTCATAGTGAAGTTTTATATAATTAAATATTTTATGTCCCTTTTTGAAAACCATAAGGTGAATGAGTGGAGAAACGAATATCACATGTAGTAATATGGTGTGACTATTATATGGTGTGGCCCCACATATACATTGTGATGTTTAATATATGGTTTGAATAGTGATATTATATGGTGGTATATTGTGTGTGTGGTAATATTATATGGTGGAGAGCTTTTATATGCACAATAAAGGGTGAAATTTTTGTTTTTGAAAGCAGATTAATTTTCTTTGATGATGCATTCTCTCATATCTATTGTGGGAGTAGCTTTCTCTGGCAAGGAGAACTATCCTGAGTGGTCTCAGAAAATCAACATTCATCTCCTGTGATATAAAGGTGGTTTGGACAATAACTTGTTTTTTTTCTTCATATCGAGATTTGACATTGCACTTATATTTTGTGTTGGTAGTAGCTATTCAATAATTTTTTTTGGGAGTGAAGGTACTTCATTTGGGTTAACCAATAACCTTCAATCAGAATATGGCAGATGGCGTATTAAAATTACTAAACAAAATTATATTTTCAATAGTGGATGACACAATCAAAATCAGCAAAACCACCCTTTTTGGCATTAAGACATGTCTGGAAAATACACATGAGAATATTGAATATTTGTAGCTTGAGTGAGAGCTACAAGAAGAAGAATTACAACAGTGGAGTCATCATTCTGGACCTATTTCTATTCATAACATTAAAATACACTTCCATAAGTAGCAATTCAATAGTGTTGCAGTTGATTCACATTCAGTGCCCAATGAAGCAACATAGTTACATGCAAATCCAACAGTTCTGTTTGCACTTCCCAAGCCCATCACGAGACCTTGGGAAGAGCTTGTCCATAACAAGAACATAATAGATCTTGGATATGACAAGGAGGTGTCCTTTCATTTTCTGGAATACTCCAAGCCCATCAAATTTCAGAGTGCCAAATTTCTTCATGATAGCTCACCTTCAGTTGTTCTAGATTCTTCTCCTCTTCCACAACAACAACAAAATATTGTGAAATTCCAACACTATGACCAAGTTGGCCATATGAAATATCATTGTTTTGATCTTCACCTGTGCAAGCATTGTGGTCAGCACACTCATTCTTTGCATAGATGCTTCAAAAACAAGCCTCCTGCAAGACAAATATTCATATTGGATGGATCGCTTCTTGGAAATGGGCATAAAAAACCAAGAATATGTTTCAATCATATGTCAGAACTTGTTCAAGTGTATTGAACAATCTTAAAGTTGAGTTTTCACCTTCATCTCACCTTGTATCTAATAGGGGGGGGGAATGGTGGTCATATACAAGCTTCAAAGCCACATAAAGCGAGCCTGAGCCACAGCCTCTCATTCCACATTCAGATTTGTAGCCAGAGACAAAGAATTTCAAGTGAGGTTGAGCCACAACCTGTCATTCTAGAGTCATAGTTGTAGCGAGAGAGACATAAGTTCAAGTGAGCCTGAGCCACAAATTATCATTCCAGATTCAGAGTTGTTGCCAGAAACACAAATGCCCATGAGCATGCCTTTGGTTGGTGTTCAGCCTTAAACCATATGTGTGAGGTTGATATTCTTCCTCTTCAAAGAATTTGAGACACTTCCTCTAGAAGAATACTTCAGCTTCTTTCCAGTTTTGGTAGAGTTCCAGGAAATTCACCAAGCATTCCAGAGTTGGTAGTCATCCTTAAACCATCGCAGGTTGTAGACCTCCCTTCTTCCAGGTTGAAGGTCTCCCTCTTCAAAATATGAGGAGCACTTCCTCTAGCAGAAGACCTCACCTTCTTGCCAGATTTGGAAGAGTTTCGGGAACTTTACTAAGCATTCCACTATTGGTGGTTATCCTTAAACCACCTCCTTATGCCAACATTTCAGAGAGCATATTCAGCCTAGTGTTGCCATGCATAATTTGCATATTTGTATTACAACTCTCTTCTTCGACTCACACATACCCCTTCAGATTAAGGGGGGGAACATTGGACACCTAATCCTCTAAGGTTTGGTGTGGAAGGAAAAGATTCAAAAGGAGTCCAAGTGATATTGGAATGTGGAATCCAAGAGTCACACCTATTGTACTATAAGTGTATATCATTGTGAATAATATGAGAACACACTATTAGATTTCCTATTCTTGTGTGTTTACCATGCATGTGTTTGACAGATAGAGGTGGGAGGGGATAAGGGGGATGTGGAATGTCCAAGAGGGTCCTCAACAACACAGGAATTCCCCACCACTATAAGAGAGTCATGCAAGTCACCTCCCATGGATGAAATAAAAATGTGATTTAGGGACGAGGATTGACGCAGTGGGGAAAAAGTGGGGAGTGAATCATGTTTGACCGAGTGGGGAGATTGACATTGGGGGGGGGGAGGTAATTCATTTTCTAGAGACCTAAGGTGTATGTTTTGGAAGGAAACTGTACCTCTTGGACCCAGTTTTTTCGGAGAAGTATCTGGAGCCGAGAATGGAGACAAAGTGTTTTTCCCGTCCCTCCATGGTTGATGATGATCCCAACCGAAACTCTATGGGAAAGTCTTGAGGAGGTGTCCCATATGGTGACATAGGAGGCAACAAAAAGATACACACTAGTAGTCCAACCTTTTCCTATGTACCGCATATTCCCATGCGAGATCAATTTGTGCCGGAAGTTCACCAGCAAATATGATCTCGAACAAAATCCATGCAATACACTTATCTGGTTGACCCAGGAATTTAGGATCAGTGTATATGAATCAGCCAATGGAATTACCAATCTAAACAAGGAAATGTCTCTTCCAAAACTATAGTGGGAGGTCGGGCTTAACCCATAATATATGGTTCCTGGGCATCTCACGGTTTGAGTTTAAACAAATTTAATAAGGGGTGCATAGAGAGGAAACACTAGCCACGAACCCATGGAATGTTCAGGGTACGGGCGACATCCTCCTAAGACATAAAATATAAGTTGTACCATCCATTCATTAGATGAAAAACCTTCAGCGGGTAACCAAGGAGGTGTGTCCACTATCTACCAACCTAGTCCTTCATGTCTCAATCTTTTTTGAGATCAAAATACCACCTTTTGATGAGTGCACGCTTCCGCAGGCTGGCCACCCGATCCCACATAACGTCATATCCAAAATTGAGTAGTTTAATTTTAGACGTAGGTGTGTGTGGTTTTTCTTGAGCCTTATGTGTTATGGTCCTTTTACCTAGCCGATCCTGCTCATACCTTGCATGCGTGCCATTTGTAGAATTGGAAACCTCTGGAATATTGGTTGAATGATTCACCATGTGCACCTCATTTGAGATAACCTTATTCCTACATTCAACAACCCTTGCAGCCTCAATTATAGCTTCATGTCTAGTGACGTCTTCCTCCGATGAGGCCAAGTATTCCACAATACATGCCATCATGTACGTGCCATCCCAGTTGATATATGAGACCAAAGAATAAAATATGATAGGCAAGTCAGACCATGTGAATACCACTGCGAGAATTTCTGCCAGATCAATAGTGAGAACACATGCCTGCAAACTATTTACATATGTAGTAAAGAACCCCATATAGAACAGTCTGCTAGCCAAAAGCGGAAGGCCCTTCCCACCCAGTTATCCAGGAAAAAGATAAATATCTTGGTCCCCAATGTCATGGGAATTCCTTGTAAAGAGATGAGATCCCAAAAGAAATAGTGTCCAGTTTTTTAGTCAGCACTGTCTAAATAGGAGTAAATGGGGATGGCCTCCACGGTGTGTGGTAGATGGATAATTGAGGGAAAAATACATTCCGAGGAGGATTGAGGATTGACGTCAGATTTTTCCTGTGTTTTCTGGTACATCCTGCATTAAAACTGGCCACGAAGTATTTGAAATTGGTGGATATGTGAAATGTGATCAATTCCAGGACTTTTGGTTCGGAAATATGATCGGATAAACTAGTACCCCACTTGCTCCAATGCCTTCTCATCGAGTGTAATACCTACAACTGGAAATACATAGTTGGTCCCCGAATACGATGCTCACACCACCATGCTATTTATCTAATGAAACCATTGTGCCAATATTGGGAATGAGAAATATTGGCCCCGACTGGTAGCAGTAAATTTCACCCCACCATCTACTGGAAGCAACAACAAAAACATCCAAAAAGGTACCACCATCTATGGCATAGTCGAAACCCGACACTTTTACATGATTGAGATATAATGAATGAATCAATCCATTTACACCAAAGGAAAGTATCAAGCCATTTACACCGAAGGAAAGTGGGAATCCTCTATTCATCACCACCCCTGGTCTCCACATCCCTCGCGAGAAAATTTTCAAGAAAACTATGCAAATGTCCCCACATCCTGGTATTGTACAAAACAAATTTTTGACGTACCAGATCAAAATAGAAACTAAAATATAGTGACTACCCAAAACCAAAAATACAGTCAGCCCCATAGTTCACCAACCAAATCAGGGACCTAGGAAAGTAGAGGCCCGTGATTTTAGAGTCTAATAAGACAATTTCATAGCTATCTGCAAATAAAACAATGCATATAAATAACTCAAGAAAAATATAGATCAGGTCGAAAGATGGTCTCACACCATCTTACCAACAATCCACTCGATAATAGCCACTGGTTTAATTCATGGAAGCTCCCTACTTGCTTCTCTAGCTCCCTACTTGCTGTTATATCTCCCACACCCATAACACAAGGCGTAACACATGGGATACAAAAAACGGAAGTAGAGTCTTTGCAACATATAGATCTCCATATCAAGGCGATTCAAAACAACCAACTTAGAGTGAAGGCGGTTTCTTCTAAGTCTTTCTTTAAATTATGACTAGAAACATCTGTGTGGATTTACAGGCATATTCAGCGAGCAAAGTAGCAACTTCAGGCATCATATTCACCATCCAACATAACCAATTTACTAGTGTTGTTTTGATCTACTAGTGTTTTTTGGATTTGTTTGGCTCGGTTAGCGCTATGTGTGATTGAATGTAATACAAATAGATTTTATATGTAAATGTTTTAGCAATATTGCTCTTGCAAATCCAATTGCAAGTTTCCATGATGAAATGGATATTTCCCGTGAATATTTATTGTAATGCCCTTGATAGTGCCATCATCAATTAAATGATTTCAATGCATAACATAACATCATCAATTAAATTATTTAAATGCATAGTGGAAGTTATTGAAATTTCTTTTCAAATATTATTTTTATATATATAAAAAAAATTCAACTTTCTTTGGTTCTTTGGAGTCATAAGGAAGGAGAAAATTAAAGTTTATGGATTTTGTAAAATAAAGTTATTTTTCACTTTGAGGGGGAAAATCAAAGACAAATATTGTAATGTGTATAGGTTGTGATTGCAATAGTATAGTTTAAAAAGTCAAATTATGAAAGTTTTAAGAAGTGAAATTGTAATCAAGTTTTTAGAGAATTGTTAGATCCAAATATAAAGCTAAATCAATTTACTTTTTCAAGTGATTGAATGAGGGACAAGGCCATGCCCTGATAGTCCTTTTCTTATAGTGTAATGCGTGGGTTGTTTATTGCCTTCATCTTATGTTTGTGTGGTACTTGCCTTCTTTCTTGGTTTTTGATGCATAAATTTCTCGTGAAGCAAAACGTTCACAATGTTAAAATGTATACAGTGATTTTCAGAGATTGATAAACTCAAAGGTTCAAAGAACTACAAAACATGGAAACTTCATATGGAAAGTACTCTAATTTTAGTGATTTATGGAAATATATATGCAGTGGTAATGGAAAACCTAATAAAATCACAGATGTTGACCTTCTTGCTAAGTGGGAATTAAAAAATGAAAAGAATTTGGCATTAATAAAATCCTTTGTAATTGAAGAAACACATGTACTTATAGAGAATGCATTAGATGATTGGACTACATGGGAGAATTTCAAATATCTCTTTGATAAATAACCTAAAACAAAATGTTAATTTATGTTAAACCTAGCACCAATAGATTATTAACCTAGTAGATTGTAGATCTACTGAATAACTTACACAACTAGGTTCTTAACATTCATCGAAAGAAAAAATAAAATATCCAATATTATAAAACATGACACATATATTTTGACCAATTTTTTTTTTCATTAATAATCCAAACTTACTTGGGCTCCCGTCGTGGGATAATAACCCAACTGAGAAATAAATTACAACCCTGGATTAGATCTAGATCTCCTTGATACCATTCCTTGGACCCAACACTCACTGAGAAGCCCCTCTCAATCTTCCATCATTGTAGTGTGTCCTTCCCATCTCCCTAAACTTTATTTTATAACTTTACATTGAGCTAAATCCATAACCCTAATCAATAAAGTTATTGATGGCCAAGATTAAATCTTGCCTCACTTTAGATCACGTGTTGAGATTAAAAATTATTCACTAAAGTAATTTATTTTATTTTTCCTAAGTTTACTTTAGCTCATTAGCCAACATAAAAATATGTGTTTTTTCCTAAGTTTAGACTTAGGCTAAGTTACATTGGCAACTTGGTCACACTAAAGAAAGTACCTAAGGAGACTATGGGAGAATGTTTCACACCTAGACACATGGAAATTTTCATATGTACTTGCTCGAGTTACAAACATCAATACTACCTATTAGCAAGGTAGGTAATTATGCCATATGGAACCGGCTTTGATCCTAGATCTACATCCGTTGTCCCAGCTACTCCCTATGAACTAGAAGACTTCCCTCATATCATCCTCGAAGACTTATTACTTGTAAACTTGTTCCTAGAAGCCTTCAACTCTTGAACATCCTGTAAGGTCATCCCGTACCAAGAGACCTTCTTAATATATTGGAATGAGTATTTAAACTGGTTCTCCCTTCTTAAAACTAAAGGTTTACTCCCTCTGAGCTACTCAACATTCGAAGCTACATGCTCCATATTATTTGTCACAAATCTAGTTCCTTCCATTGCTCGAATTGGATGGCCCTTTATCCTATAAACGTGGCTCTTTGTAACTCCAATTATGTAGACATTATCTAAGCTATATCCCCTAGGTTTGATTAATTTCTTTCCATCCTTGAATGCTACACCAATCCCCCTCTTATTAATCATCAAGACTTAGAAAAAATCCACTTGAGTTATGACACCCATAACACATCATGTGCTTATGTGCTAAGTCCTTCTAGCATTGTTGAGACACCCATGAAATATACTACCACTCCTCTACTGGTTTGGTCTCCCTTTGTCCCTCTAAGGGTTATCCTTTGCATATCCTATTAATTACTAGTATTATCCTTCATACTTTTTTCTCAATAATAATAGCTCTAATAGCAATTGTTGGCTTATGCTTTCCATGAAAAATCCACCGTTAATGAATTATGTCTAGTCATTACATCTTGTAGAAACTCGATCACACCCAACTTGTCATTCTGTCGGTGGAAATTTTTTTTGTAGAATAGTTTTTACACCCATGAACTTGGGATCCAAATCCTCCTTAATCCCATCCTACGCCCATTTACTGACTATGTTTTCCTACAAACTATACGACCCTACATCTGTGTTCATGCTATCTCGACGGTTGGCTCCCTCTCAACCTGAAAAACTTTGAAAGCTCCCCTATTGTTGACTTCTTATATCTCACTTCTCTACCAACTTGTTGCACTCAAGGTGGTTTTGAGGCTATTGAGTCCCTTGCTATAGACTTTCCTTGTGTGTTGCTTGCTACTTGTAGACCTTTTTCTCATAGTTTTTACTATGCGAGTCCATTTCAGTGACTTCCATTGGATGTTAGTCCCTGTCAGCATTGCTTCCACTAATTTTTCCATCTTCTATGTCCTTGAAATGACATCCAAATCTTACCGCGCTACTGTTGTTAGTGGCTCGGTCGTTGGACGATCGTAGGAAAATCCTCTGCTCGAGCTTTCACCCCATGCCTTCTCTTATCAACTACAATTTTGGCATGCCTTCTGCATCTTGGGTGTGTGTTATATTCTTTCCACAACTAATCGCATGTGTGGCAGTGGGGTGTTATCCCCCCATGATCATTGCACCAGCTGCAGTGCCCTAGGAATTTTTTTTTTGGGACCCTATAATAGGTGGGAAAAGCTACCTATGATTTTTTGCATGGGTTTGCACATGGTTTTGGGCATGATAGTTTTTCTGTCCATCGTATTTCGTAGATCCATTCAAGGGAATTATGGTTATGTTATAACAAGGTTAATGGATTGTGTTTTATGAATTCTTCGACATATATATATCTGTGTGTGTGTGTGTGTGTGTGTTATAAGATTGAAAGGAATATAATGAAAAATAAATTTGGTATTCTCGGTTTTAGGATCCAAGGGAAAATCTCTATGTATATCTGTTTTATGTTTTATGCTCTCGCCATTGTTTATTTTTTGTTTTAAGAATTTGTTTGCAGATAATTTATGTACAAGTTTAAGAACTTCATTTGGTATCATAATTGTTTCGGCTTCAGGGGGACGCCTTTGTTTCTAAGGGGTTTTTCTTGAGCCTGTGGTAGACCATGTTCAGTGGGAAATCTACAGGATTGATTCTTGCGGTGAAAGAAGATGGTGAGCAGTGGAAATATAGAGATCAAGAAATTTAATGGTCAGAGTTTTAAGCTATGGAAGCTCAGGATGGAGGATATGCTGGTGGATAAATATAAGTGGATCTTGGTAGATCTAGGTTCTAAGCCAACAAAAATGTTAGATGAATACTGGGTGAAGTTGGATTGGAAAACAAAAAGCACAATATGGTTGTGTATCTTAGATTCATCATTGTTGAATATATTAGGGGAAGCTACAACAAAGGCTTTGTGGGGAAACTAGGGACTTTGTACCAATCTAAGTCTCTGGTGAAAAAAATATTCCTATAGAAAAAGTTGTATAGCTTGAGGATGAAGGATGGAGACTCAATGATAGAGCATATGAAAGCATTTAATACTGTGGTAAGCTAGTTGTTATCTATTGGTATTAAAATCTCAGATGAAGATAAGTGCATCAGGTTTTTGTGTTCTCTACTAGATTCGTGGGATAGTTTGGTTGTTGTAATAGGTATCAATACAACTACCTTGAATTTTGATGAAATACTATCATCCTTACTATTAGAGGAGATGAGATGGAAAAATATAGAAGGCCAGCATGGAGATGCCTAATATGTACGAGCATGGTCCCAAAAAAAAAATCCTTAAGTGGGAGATCAAAATCTAGAGGGAGATATAAATCTCAAGGAAAACTTGTAAAGGTGTGATGGAAATGCAAAAAGGAAGGGCACTTCAAAAAGGACTGTAGATATAAATCTCCTGAGAAAGGAAAGGGATATAATGATACTCCTTCTGTAGAGGAAAAAAACACCTCAGATGAAGGTGGGGATGTGTACTTGGATTCTTCTTCAAGTACACATGTAGATCATGAGGCATGGTTGATTGACTCAGGTGCAGCCTCTCACTTCACCCCCCATAGGAAGTGGTTTAGCGAGTATGAAAAATGTGATGGTGGCGATGTATTCCTAGGGGATGACAGGAAGGCCATAATCTCCAGATGCGGAAAAGTAAAGTTTAAGTTGCAAGGTGGAAGGATTAGAACACTTCATGCTGTTCTTCATGTTCCTGTGTTGGCCAGAAATCTGATTTCTGTTGGCAAGATGGATGATGTAGGTGTAAATACAGTGTTTGATAAGGATACCTATAAGATGGTTTGGGAAGCACTGGTATTAATGTGGGGAGTTTGTATTGAAACTTTGTACAATATTCTAGGTAGCAACATTATTGATGGGTGCACCAGTTCTATGGTTCCTGAAAGTGGAGGAGAAAACTCATTGGTCTCTAGAGAAAAAACCATGTTATGCCATCAAAGCCTTGGACATATTTGATAGAAGGGCCTTCGAATACTACATAGTAATGGTATGGTAGAAGGTATGTATATTTTATTTCTGGATTTCGATTTTTGTGAAAATTGTATATATGAGAATCAAAATTGGGCGAGTTTCGCTTCTACTGCTAAGAGGGTGAAAGAGATATTAGAGCTTGTGCACATTGATTGGTTTGGACTTGTGTCGGTTCCATCACTGGGTAAGTCTATGTACTCTGTATCATTTATAGATGAATTCTCAAGGAATACATGGATATATTTCCTTGGGAATAAATATGAATTCTTTGAAAGATTTAAAGAATTTAAGGCTCTAGTGGAAAACCAAACAGAGAAGAAGATAAAGGTGTTAAGGACAGATAATGGTAGAGATTTCTAAAAGAAGGAATTTCAAGAGTTTTGTAAGAAGTGTGGTATATCACGATAGAATAATAATCCATACACACCTTAGAAAAGTGAAGTTGTAGAAATAATGAATAGGACATTTATGGAAAGGGAAAGAAGCATGCTCAGTGGTGCTAGTTTAGGACAAGAATATTGGGCAAAGGTAGTGGAGACTGCATGTTACCTGGCTAACATATCACCTTCATCAACATTGGAGGATAAGACTCCACATGAGGTATGGACTAGTAAGAATCCCTCTATTTCACATCTAAGGGTATTTGGATGTGATGCATATGTACATGTTCCAAAGGATAAAAGAACCAAGTTGGATAGTAAATTTGAGAGGTGCATCTTTATTGGGTATAAGGATGGTTTAAAAGGTTATAATATTTGGAACCTAGAAATAAGAAAGGTTGTGTATATTTGAGATGTGGTGTTTAGAGAGGTGAAAGATGTTATTAAACTTGAAGTCCTACCAAAGGAGCCTGAAAAGATAGAGTTTGATCTAAAGGAGGAGGAATCAGACTCTACAACAAAACAGGAATCAGAAGAGGAAGAGCCTCAAACTCCAGCTTTGAGAATATCATTTCGAGAAAGAGGGCAACCAAAAATGTATAGTCCATTTCGTTTCTGTTCAAATTTTTCTTTATCTATTATTGATGATGATGACAAAATTGTTAGGGAGGAATTAGATTCAGAGGATGGAAAACTCTAGATGGAGACCATGGATGATGAAATGGCATCATTGGAAAAAAATGAGGCTTGGGATCTGGTGGAATTATCGGCTGGAATGAAACCCATTGGCAGAAAATGGGTGTTAAGAAAAATATGAATGCAAAAGGTAGGGTAGATAAATACAAATCTTGGTTGGTAGAAAAAGGTTATTCCCAGGTGTCGGGAATTTATTTTGGTGATATATTTTCTCCTGCTACCAAGGTAGCTTCTATTATATTACTTTTATATGTTTTTTCTTCTTTTTATTTTGAGGTAGAACAAATGGATGTGAAGACAACATTTCTTCACGGGGATCTGGAAGAAGAGATATACATGAAGCAACTTTAAGGCTTTGTGGTGAATGGTAAGAGAGAATTGGTATGCAGATTAAAAATTTCTCTGTATGGGTTAAAGTAATTACAAAGGATGTGGTATCATAATTTCGATACATATTTATGGGGCCTTGGATTCAGCAAAAGAAAAGCGGATCCCTGTGTGTATTTTAAATTAATTGGTGACTGTGTTATTTATTTGGTATTCTATGTGGATGATATGTTCCTGATTGGAAATGACAAAGAAATTATCCAAGATTTGAATACCCAATTTTCCTCCAAATTTGACACGAAGGATATTGGTGTTGCAACCTATATTTTGGGCATGGAAATTAAACAAGATCGAGCAAAGAGGAAGTTATGGTTAAACCAGAGAAAGTATGTTGAAAAATATTGTAGAGCGTTAATATGCAGGATAGTAAACCACTGAAGGTTCCTTATATTCCTATAGGTGTAAAGTTATATGCTGAACAATGTCCCAAGCCATAAGAAGAGGAAGAGGACATGTCCCGTGTTCCATATGCAAGTGAATTCGATAGCCTTATGTATGTAATGGTATGTACTAGACTAGACATTGCACATGTAGTGAGAGTATTGAGCAGGTTTATGTCAAAAACAGGGAAAGAGCATTGGACAAAAATGAAGTGGGTTTTTCGATATTTGTGTGGCACTAGTGATTATGGTCTGTGTTACCACATAATACTAGGATTGGACAAAGTTTTTGACATCCACGTATTTGTTGATGTAGACCGGGCTTAAAATCTAGATCAGAGAAGATATAAAAGTGGGTATGTGTTTAACCTATTTAGAGGAGAAGTCAGTTGGATGAGAAAAAGATAGTCTATAGTGGCTATTTGACTACAGAGGATGAATACATGGTAGCCACTCATGCAAGCAAGGAAGCAATTTGGTTGCAATATTGTGTTCAAGTATGGGGTTGGTACACTAAGATATAATGATATAATGTGATAGAAAGAGTGAAATTTTATTGGACAAGAAACTTGCATATCATTCAAAGACAAAGCACATTGATGTTCAGTATCACTTTGTGAGGGATATGGTTGAGAACAAAAAGGTGTTGCTGGTCAAGGTGGAAACTTCGAAGATTGTTGCAGATGTATAGACAAAGTTTGTGAGCACTGAGAAGTTTTCTTGGTGTAGAGAAATAATGGGTGTTGCAGGGCTAGAGCAATGATTGAGCTCTCCTATGACCCCTTGTGTGGAAAATAAAACAACAAGTGGGATAATTTTGGGTCCGTGTTATATTATTTCCAAAACTAGTCACACGTGCAACGGGGTATTAGCTCCCCTTGTTCGTTGCGTCAAGCACAACAGGGGGGAGGTAGCCCCCTTTCACGGGGTCCAGGGCAATGCCCCGAGAAATTGTTTTATACCCTATAATAGGTGGGCAGACCTACCCATCATTTTGTGCATGGGTTTACACTTGGTTTTGGGTATGATGGTTTTCTGTCCATGGTATTTTGTAGATTCAGTCAAGGGAAATAGGGTTATGTTCTAATCGAGGGTTAATAGATTAGGGTTTGTGAATTCTTTGACATGTATATACATGTATTGTAACATTGAAAGGAATATACTGAAAAATCATTCTGGTAGTCCTAGTTTTGGGATTCAGGGTAAAATATCTATGTATATCTATTTTATGTTTTATGCTCTCGCCATTGTTTGTTTTTTGTTTTAAGAATTCGTTTACAAATAATTTATGTACAGGATTAAAACCTTCACTACACACTCAGGTGACCCTTGTCACGACTGACATTCCTAGAAATTATACTAGCTTTTGTTGCCTAGCTCTCCCTGCTACTTCTTTCATTAAGCGTCATTGGCTTTTGTTACTCTCAGCCACTACAACCTATTTTCTTATGGTGGCCCAACAACTTTTTTGCCTCCTGATCTCTGATCTCCCAACATCAAATATATTTTTGTCCCTCATTGTCTTGAATTTTTTTTGTCGATAATCCCATGCTTGCAACCTCTGCTTTTCCACTAGCCTATCAGGCTTGGCGACTATAGCGCTTATGAAATTTGGGTGGGTCGTCAATCCTGCTAACCACCCATTTCCCCCAATAATATTAATATATATATATATATATATATATATATCAACAAAAAAAATATTGAGCCCCCTTTGACAACAAAGAAAGAAAAAGTATTCCATACACTGGAACAAATTCGTATGGTCGATCTATAAAATTTCTATAAAGATGTTGTTGTATGACCTTTTGTATAGTATTCTGCACGCTAAAAAATAATTTTTTCTGCCACATATAATCACGGATGAACCTTGCCTCAATGATCCTGTATGAACCTAGCACCTTGAGATCGGTTCTTGACATATAGCTCTGATACCATGTTAATTTTTGTTAAGCCTAGCACGCTAAGGAATCTAGGGAAACTAGATTAGGTGATTTGTCTTACTTTGATAACTGCTTGTGATGTATTTTTATTTTACTTGATTAACTTCTTCTTTCCTTTATTATCATTAGTGTTCTCTATCATCAAACAAATACCAAATCACAAATAATAGTGAGACAATAGGACCCAAGATGTAGGTGATCAATGAGGGCCAAAACCTCTCCAACTGAGAGGAAAACCCATAAGAATTATTCTCTTCTTATAGAACTTCAATTGGATAATTTCAAGACATATGAACCTTCACCAAGATCCTCCAAGAGCAAGTTAATTTTTTCCTTGTTGAACAGATTCCAACAACAAACTTTGACCTTCCAACAACTTCTACAACATCATCGACTCCCATAACAATTTCTGCAAATTTGACCTTGATGCAGCTTCAAAAGCTTCGATGCAGCTTCACAGCTTCGATGCAAGTTCAAAACTTCGACCTTGCAACTTCATAACTTAGATGCAACTTTAGAATTTATTCTTTCCTAGTAATTGTAGAAACTATAACAAAAGAGAGAGAGTGAGGCCCAAAACATCGAACTTCTTATTCTTCTCCTTCTTCATCATTTTCCAAATTATATCTTGAGGAGATAAAACTCTCTTGAGTGAGTGTCCAAATGAGGCTGAATTCCTTCTTATTTATAAGCTTGTGAGGGGTACAAATTTCTATCTTGAGGCGACCTTTTCCCTTCATGTAGGCTAACTTGATATTTGTGCCATGACGAGGTTTTGGAGGGTCTTTTGAGACTAATTTGACTCAATAATTTTTTTTTTACAATATGTAACATTCCAAAATGGGTCTTCAATACATGATAATGACAATGAATCAATTGACTTTATGATAACCCTAGAATCACTTAATGGGTGGTTTACCTAAAAGTAAATTTCCCTTGAGCATGAAACCCATGCCTAAAGAACACAAATAATAAATTCATTTTTCTCTTTTCATTAAATACATAAAATAACGATTACATATTTCATTATGAAGACCAGACCTAGTTACATATTTCAACACTCCCTCTTAACTAAGGAGCTATTCATAATCCATACAAGGTGCTTAGAAATTCTCAATCTGAAGAATTATCATAAGAAGAGTTGGATTGGTAACCCATCTGTATAGCATCATATCATCCAACATTGTCACATAAGAAGGCCTTGAATAAAAAATTTATTTCTCCACAAGATCATAGCACACTGCTGGCGAGACCAATGATTTATAGACACCATCATCATTGTCTCTCCCAGAACATACCCCACCCGGGTTCTCGCAGAGTATGTTCCATTAGGACTATCCTTATCTTGGATTCCCAGCCCTCAAAGAATATCGGTCCTCTACGAATACTCTTATCTTGGATTCCCTATCACATCCTCAAATAGTATCATATTCCATTTTATTACCTAAGCCTCCATTCTTTCTTCCAAAGTGAAGACAAGAATGATGTTTACATCTCTCCTCATGGCCTTAAGTAAGATTTATGGTTGGTCTAGTGCATGACACATGAAGTAGAGAACCATATCTATCACTCCCTCTTATCCAGGGACAACCAACCCATTCCATAAAATGTATTTACCCAAGCTCCCTCTTCATCAAGGAATTTCTTCCAACAACTACCTAGGTGGATATTGTGGGACAACCAGTTGCTTGTAGGACTCCCTCTTTCGATGTCATGGATTTCTTATTTTTTATAGAGCCTACATATTTTGGGACTTCTTCGTAGGGCATCAACCATCCAACACTTTCATTCATGAATCATGTCATTCATGTCAACCTTTCTTTCATCAGAAAGTGATCCATTAGTCCATATCTGGCATTTCCTTCATACCTTTCTCCCTTCTTCACATCATGTTTCCTTCAATATTTTTCATCCTACCACATGAGTACGAGTTATATATGACGTCTACAACACTTCCTTTGGTATCCCTACATTATCCAATCTAAATAATGTTCAAAAATCAAGAAAAAACATTAAATCAAACTTACCTTTGTGATGGTATTTTCATCATGACATCTGCTTGTGGCCACATCAACATCCTACATGCATACTGACACATCTCCAAGATATACAATGTCAAGGGTCTCCTTCTTTTCCATATTGCATAAGAGTCTTCATACCTTTTCCATGGAGATGTCACAATAAATCCTTCTAGTCATCATATGTTGATTTCCTTTTATATGTGACCATAGTTGCATCTTTCACGTTCTCTCCTTACTTTCTTCACATATTTCTTCTTAGGAACTTCCATTCATAGTTCTTTAATTTTTCCAACCACCTCATATTCCATATGAGGACTTATTATGTTTATTTAATCTAGTCAATATGTGAACCATGCCTTTATGCATCCTTCCAAAGGAGGAGATTCCTTTTTCATGAGGTGAAGCTTTTATCCACGCTATCTGCAACTATATGACATGTCTCGATTTTATCAAATATAAACATACGTATATCATATCTTCATTTTAGTCATCTAGACATATTTCGACAATTTTTTCCATGATTGAAAGTACTTCAATAATATTGACCTGATTCACTTCTTCATCATCATACCATTATCCCATGAATCCCATAAAAGGTGGAATTTTCAGTGAGACACTTGCTTCTTCCAATAGGTGAATTTTCCATTGAAAATCCTAACAAAGGATATTAATCATCCTCATCTTACAAATTCTTCCTTTTTAATGATGTATGATGATCTATATACTAGATGACTTTCTTCTTCCTATAAGTACTACTTATGCTTCTACCGAGTTTATCGAGAGCTACATCCTTCTATAGGTGACTTCTATAGACTTCTATTTAGCTATCTTTCAAGGTTATTTATGATGATGTCACAAGCTCTTTCTTTCAATTATATGATTCTATCATTCCATCTCCTTATATGACGCATCCTATCATGTTTCTAATGATTCCTTCCATGATAGCCATACTTTACAACATAAAACTTGTAGAAATTATACAACATGCATGTATATCTTGGACTCACCCGATCTAACAATGTACTAAATTTAAATACTGAATCACTTCTACAAATATTTTGCAGAATTAAAAACACAATCGCTAATCACATGAACATGAAGAAAGATCAATCACACACAACACAGATAATTTCCCCCTATCTTCCATTGTATATTAAGCATGGATCATGAAACAATTACATACAAAACTCTTCTCACAAGATCCCTCCAAAACTTAGCTAATTGTCTCACATTTTCATATGAAAAACTGACCAACACATATCCAATTCTCAGCCTCCAAACAGCCTAACATGTTTGCGCAATCCCTGATGATAAAGATCCCTAAAACATAGGAATTCTTGCCTGCCTTGATTGAGCAAGTATCATGGGCAATCCAATGGGTGTTTAGTTGCATGTGTGCAACCGAATAATCCTACAACTGATAGTCAACTTCCCTTTCACCTAGAACTCAATTGGGTCTCCACTGGATCTGACATGCATGCAGCTAATAATAGTAAATCCTCATTTGCATGTGAGATGACTGGTTGTGAATTAATTAATATTTAATTCACTTGATATCCCACTAGTGTATATTTAGTTACAACCATCACAACTAAGTTTAACTCACTTAACTGAGTTAAACTATTTACAACTTGCACTAACTCATGCACCACTACACTTCAAACTCTGTTACAACTAGAATTACTCTACATGCCTCACCAACTACCTCTAACTCGAAATCCACTAGCTAATTGAATTTATCTCTTTCAGTTAACTATTTCAAGTCCACATTGAGAATAGATTATAGTTTAATGTCCATCTTAATTAAGGGATAACCAAAATAGACTTGCACCCAAAAATAGCACTGTGGGCCCCACTCTAGTCTGGGTGCTTAATGCACTAGGCGTGGGTGATGAATTTTCTTGTTGAATCTCAAAAATCCCTCTCAACAAGAAAGGGATTACCCTTCACTCTGATCCTGTCTCTATGGTATTCGAATTTTCTCCTGGTGAGCGCCTTCGTCGGAATGTCTGTATCCTGATCTTTAGTGGGAATGTACTGAAGCAACATTATCCTTATCTACACACAATATTTGAGATGTTGGTACCAGATATCTATATGCTTGGACCTATCATGAAACACATGATTAATCGAGAGTTTAATGCAACTCTTATTATCACAATGAATCACTGTTGGATCCATCTGAGAACCAAACAAACCAACCAAGATCTTTCTCATCCAGATAGCCTCACATGCAGCTTGACTTGTAGCCATGTATTCTCCTTTCTATGAACTGAGTGCCACAGATCGTTGTTTCCTGCTGTACCAAGAAAATTTTGTTGATCCAATGCTAAAGATCCCCCATGATGTTCTCTTTCTATCCGATGGACTGCCAGCCCAATCTGCATCTGGGAAGCCATGCATCTTCACTCTGTCTATCTGTCTGTACCACAGACATACTCTGATGTGCCCCTCAAGTATCTCAAGACATGCTTCCCTGCCTTCCAAAAGAGCTTTGTAGGCTTAACCATATCTTGACTTAGTTGGTTAACTGTGTAGCAAATGTCTGGTCTCGTGTTCACAAAATTCATTAGCGAACCCACTAACTATCAGTAAACAATAACATCCACTACCTCTCCAGAAGTAGCATCCTCTTTCCTCCAATTTCCTATAAGAGGAGTATCCATGGGTTTGCAGCTCTCCATGTTAAACTTACCCAGTATCTCCTTTTCATACTTGCCTTGAGACACAAAAATTTCACCATCCCGTTGCCATATTTCCAATCGAAGGAAATAATGAAGGAGTCCCATGTCCTTCATTTTGAACTCCCTTGCAAGATCATCCTTGCATGAGTGTATCATCTGCTCATCACTAATCGAAATTAGATCATCAACATATAGAACAATAATCAATAGCTTACCCTCAACCACAATTTGGTACAGGTTTGCATCTGCTTCACTTTTGGTGAAGACCAGTCCAGTGAAATAGCTATCTATCCGAGTGTACCAAGCATAGGGTGCTTGCTTTAGCCCATACATTACACTTTTGAGTCTGCGCACATGTGACTCACTGTTGAAGATCTCGAAACCTTCAGGCTTCTCTATGTACACCTCTTCCTCAATGATACCATTGAGAAACATAGTTTTCACATCCATCTGATGAATGCGCCAACCCATCTGTGTTGAGAGGGAAAGGATGGATCTTATGGAAGAGTACCTTACAACATGTGAAAAAATCTCATCATAATCTATCCCCTCGATCTGTGAGAATAACCAGGCCACAAATATGGCCTTGTATTTCTCCACACTCCCATCAAAAACTTTCTTTACCTTGTAGATCCATCTTGATCCAACCACTGATTTTTCAACCGGTATTGGGACTATCTCCCATGCATTGTTCTTGACAATGGAGTCATACTCCTCCACCATTGCATCAACCCAAGTTGGCTACTACACTGCTTCCTAAAAGGAATATGGTTCATTCATAATACATTTTCCCATAAGAGCCATGTATCCAGTAAATAGGTTAGGAGACTGTCTCTGTCTGCGCTATGAAGTAGGGGCTCCTACATTCTCTGCCGCATCAAGTCTCAATCTATCACCTTCCATGGTGCGCCTTCTACCATTTCTGATGGATGGCTCTGCATGAGTGTTTTCCTTCACTCCATGAACCTCCTCATGTGGCTGATCCACATCTTGAGATTCATCTTTGGGAACCAATAGTTCCTCCCATGCATGCAAGTCCAACTCCCTCTCAAGGGACAACCACATGGATTTTTCCTCATCAAATTTGATATCTCGTTGCACAACAATCATTTTGTTGTTTGGAAAATACACATGATAATTATGGGGTGTTTCAATGTACCCCACAAAAATCCCAACCTCAACTGTTGGTTCCAGCTTCTTCCTGGCATCCTTGGTCACATGCACATAAACAGATGAGCCAAAAATATTAAAGTGTCAAACGTCAGGTTTCTTACTAGTGAAAGCCTCTTCAAGTGTACTCATGTCAAGTACTCTATGAGGAAAATAGTTTTGCACATGTACCATTTTATTGCATGTTTCTACCTGTAGGTTTTAACCCTGAACAAAAATTATCTACACACGAATCTTATAACAGAAAATAAACAATAGCGAGAGCATAAAACATAAAACAGATAAACACAGAGATTTTCCCCTGGATCCCAAATCGGGACGACCAGCTTGATTTTTCATTATATTCCTTTTAGTGTTACAACACATATATATACATACCGAAGCATACATAAACCCCAATCCATTAACCCTGGATTAGAACATAACCGTAGTTCCCTTGACCGGATCTACAAAATACCAGGGGCCGGAAACCATTTTACCCCAAAACCATGTGCAAAATCATGCACAAAACATGGGTGGGTCCGCCTATGAGTGGGTCCGCACACCAAACAAATTTTCGCCGGGGTGCTGCCGCGGACCCCAACAGTGGGGGCTGCCTCCCCCCTTGTGACCCCCCTGCTACGCCCGTTGCAACGTACAACGCGTGGGGCTAGTCGTGGAAAGAATATAACACATACCCAACATTCTCCCACTTGTTGTTTTCTTTCCACAGGGGGCCATAGGAGAGCTTAGTCATTGGGCCAATTCTTCAACACCCATTGTTTCTCTACACCAAGAGAACTTCTGAGTGCTCACAGACTTTGTCAATGCATCTGCAACATTCTTCAAAGTGTCCACCTTTACCAGCAACACCCTTTTAGCCTCAACCATATCTCTAACAAAGTGATATTGAACATCAATGTGCTTTGTCTTTGAATGATAAGCAGGGTTCTTAGCCCAGAAAATTGCACTTTGGCTATCACAGTCTATCCTTATAGCTTGTTGTACCAACCCCATACTTGAACACAATCTTTGCAACCAAACTGCTTCCTTGCTTGCATGAGTGGCTGCTATGTATTCTGACTCTGTAGTTGAAAGAGCCACTACAGACTGTCTTTTACTCATCCAACTGACTGCGCCTCCAAATAGGCTAAACACATACCCACTTGTAGATCTTCTTTGGTCCAGATCTCCAGCCCAGTCTGCATCCACAAAACCACGAATGTCCAACATTCTTTCTAATCCTGGTCTTCCATGGTAGCACAAGCCATAATCACTAGTGCCACGTAAATATCTGAAAACCCGCTTCACTGCTGTCCAATGCTCCTTCCCTGGGTTTGACATAAACCTGCTCAATACTCCCACTGCATGTGCAATGTCTGGTCTAGTACAGACCATTGCATACATCAGGCTACCCACCGCACTTGCATATGGAACACGGGACATATCCTCCTCTTCTTCTTGTGTCTTGGGACACTGTTCAGC